>CM075732.1:101988951-102304593 GCA_037974335.1 Prionace glauca | reverse complement strand
TCACGTGCTCACTGTGTCTCTGTCTCTGTGTTTCTCCCTTTGTCCGTCTCTCTCTCTCTCTCTGTCTATCTCTCTGTGTCTGTCTCTGTCTGTCTATCTCTGTCTGTGTCTGTCAATCTCTCTCTCTCTCTCTTTCTCTCTCTCTCACTCACATCTGGAGCTGGTTAATCTCAGGCTTGGAATGCTAAATGTTATCTCGCTGCCAAAACTCCTTTTTATTCTCGGGAAACCTAAACACATGCCCATAGTTCAGAGATGGGCTGTTCCAGTCAACACAAACTCCCCCCCTGCCCATCCCCCTCCTCTCTCCTCACCCCCCCCTCCTCTGCCACCCCCTTACCCTCTCCCCAGCCCCCTCTCCCCTCCTCCCCAGCCCCCTCTCCCCATTACTCCCTCTCCCCCTCCCCCCTTACTCCCTCTCCCCTCCCCCCCTTACTCCCTCACCCCTCTCCCTTACTCCCTCTCCTCTCCCCCCTTACTCCCTCTCCTCTCCCCCCTTACTCCCTCTGCCCTCCCTCTTACTCCTCTTGTAGGGAATAGATGGGGTTACAGAGATAGGGAGGGGTGTAATGACTGAAGGAGTGTACAGACTCAGGAATGGTTGTAGTGGTTAGTGGAGTTCACAGAAATAGGGAGGGGTATAGGGGCTGGAGGAGATTACAGTGATAGGGGTGTAGGGACTGGAGGAGATTAGAGGGATAGGGAGGGGTGTAGGGATTGGAAGAGGTTACAGCGATAGGGAGGGGTGTAGGGACTGGAGGAGGTTACAGAGATAGGGAGGGTGTAGGGACTGGAGGAGGTTACAGGGATAGGGAGGGGTGTAGGGCCTGGAGGAGGTTACAGGGATAAGGAGGGGTGTAGGGGCTGGAGGAGGTTACAGGGATAGGGAGAAGTGTAGGGACTGGAGGAGGTTACAGAGATTGGGAGGGTTGTAGGGACTGGAGGATATATAGTGATAGGGAGGGTTGTAGGGACTGGAAGAGGTTACAGGGATACAGAGGGGTGTAGGGACTGGAGGAGGTTACAGGGATAGGGAGGGCTGGAGGGACTGGAGGAGGTTACAGGGATAGGGAGGGGTGGAGAGACTGGAGGAGGTTACAGGGATAGGGAGGGGTGTAGAGACTGGAGGAGATTACAGGGATAGGGAGGGTTGTAGAGACTGGAGGAGATTACAGGGATAGGGAGGGGTGTAGAGACTGGAGGATGTTACAGGGATAGGGAGGGGTGTAGAGACTGGAGGAGGTTACAGGGATAGGGAGGGGTGGAGGGACTGGAGGAGGTTACAGGGATAGGGAGGGGTGGAGGGACTGGAGGAGGTTACAGGGATAGGGAGGGGTGGAGGGACTGGAGGAGGTTACAGGGATAGGGAGGGGTGGAGGGACTGGAGGAGGTTACAGGGATAGGGAGGGATGGAGGGGACTGGAGGAGGTTACAGGGATAGGGAGGGGTGTAGAGACTGGAGGAGGTTACAGAGATAGGGAGGGGTGGAGGGACTGGAGGAGGTTACAGGGATAGGGAGCAAGTCCCATGGCAGATTTTGAAGAGGGATGAGAAATTGAAAGTATCGCTGCTGTTTGGCTTTGTTATTTCAGTGAGTTCCGTGGCCTCGCTGTGATTTATTTGCAAGGGTTGAATTCCCCTTTGCGATGGACTTTGTTGTGAAATCTTCCCATGCTGCCTTTAACAGAAGCTGATTTAATCTTAGGGGTGAGATTGAGAAAGCCGGAGCTGTATTCTCATCATCACTGCAGCCTTGGCTGATACAATCCTTTCCTGATGAAGAGGTCCCCAGGGATAATTTGTGGAGCTTTAATCTGTGACCAAGAGGAAGAGCAGTCAGTATTTTAAGGACAAATTGCTAACCCAGGCAAGACAGACATCCTGAGAATTAGATCACTCAAACATTAACACAAGCAGCATTCCCAACAAAGACCAGAGACTGCAGCTCAAAGTCCTTAAATACAAAGCACCAGTGTCCATGTTACTCTACTTCTCCACTGGCCCCGTTACACACTCTCTCTCCCTCCACTTTCCCTGTAACACTCTGTCTTTTCACCGTCTCCGTTGCACTCTCTCACTGCACAATCTTTGTCACTCTCCTTCTTCCCACTGTCCCATTTACTCTCTCGCTCCCTCTCCACTGTCCCTGTTACACTCTCTCCACTGTTCCTGTTACACTCTCTCCACTGCCCCTGTTACACTCTCTCCACTGTCCCTGTTACACTCTCTCCACTGCCCCTGTTACACTCTCTCCACTGCCCCTGTTACACTCTCTCCTCTGTCCCTGTTACACTCTCTCCACTGCCCCTGTTACACTCTCTCCACTGCCCCTGTTACACTCTCTCCACTGCCCCTGTTACACTCTCTGCACTGCCCCTGTTACACTCTCTCCACTGCCCCTGTTACACTCTCTCCACTGCCCCTGTTACACTCTCTCCACTGCCCCTGTTACACTCTCTCCACTGCCCCTGTTACACTCTCTCCACTGCCCCTGTTACACTCTCTCCACTGCCCCTGTTACACTCTCTCCACTGCCCCTGTTACACTCTCTCCACTGCCCCTGTTACACTCTCTGCACTGCCTCTGTTACACTCTCTCCACTGCCCCTGTCACACTCTCTCCTCTGTCCCTGTTACACTCTCTCCACTGTCCCTGTTACACTCTCTCCACTGCCCCTGTTACACTCTCTCCACTGCCCCTGTTACACTCTCTGCACTGCCCCTGTTACACTCTCTCCACTGCCCCTGTTACACTCTCTCCACTGCCCCTGTTACACTCTCTCCACTGCCCCTGTTACACTCTCTCCACTGCCCCTGTTACACTCTCTCCACTGCCCCTGTTACACTCTCTCCACTGCCCCTGTTACACTCTCTCCACTGCCCCTGTTACACTCTCTCCACTGCCCCTGTTACACTCTCTGCACTGCCTCTGTTACACTCTCTCCACTGCCCCTGTCACACTCTCTCCTCTGTCCCTGTTACACTCTCTCCACTGTCCCTGTTACACTCTCTCCACTGCCCCTGTTACACTCTCTCCACTGCCCCTGTTACACTCTCTGCACTGCCCCTGTTACACTCTCTCCACTGCCCCTGTTACACTCTCTCCACTGCCCCTGTTACACTCTCTCCACTGCCCCGTTACACTCTCTCCACTGCCCCTGTCACACTCTCTCCTCTGTCCCTGTTACACTCTCTCCACTGTCCCTGTTACACTCTCTCCACTGCCCCTGTTACACTCTCTCCACTGCCCCTGTTACACTCTCTCCTCTGTCCCTGTTACACTCTCTCCACTGCCCCTGTTACACTCTCTCCACTGCCCCTGTTACACTCTCTCCACTGCCCCTGTTACACTCTCTGCACTGCCCCTGTTACACTCTCTCCACTGCCCCTGTTACACTCTCTCCACTGCCCCTGTTACACTCTCTCCACTGCCCCTGTTACACTCTCTCCACTGCCCCTGTTACACTCTCTCCACTGCCCCTGTTACACTCTCTCCACTGCCCCTGTTACACTCTCTCCACTGCCCCTGTTACACTCTCTGCACTGCCTCTGTTACACTCTCTCCACTGCCCCTGTCACACTCTCTCCTCTGTCCCTGTTACACTCTCTCCACTGTCCCTGTTACACTCTCTCCACTGCCCCTGTTACACTCTCTCCACTGCCCCTGTTACACTCTCTGCACTGCCCCTGTTACACTCTCTCCACTGCCCCTGTTACACTCTCTCCACTGCCCCTGTTACACTCTCTCCACTGCCCCGTTACACTCTCTCCACTGCCCCTGTCACACTCTCTCCTCTGTCCCTGTTACACTCTCTCCACTGTCCCTGTTACACTCTCTCCACTGCCCCTGTTACACTCTCTCCACTGCCCCTGTTACACTCTCTCCTCTGTCCCTGTTACACTCTCTCCACTGCCCCTGTTACACTCTCTCCACTGCCCCTGTTACACTCTCTCCACTGCCCCTGTTACACTCTCTGCACTGCCCCTGTTACACTCTCTCCACTGCCCCTGTTACACTCTCTCCACTGCCCCTGTTACACTCTCTCCACTGCCCCTGTTACACTCTCTCCACTGCCCCTGTTACACTCTCTCCACTGCCCCTGTTACACTCTCTCCACTGCCCCTGTTACACTCTCTCCACTGCCCCTGTTACACTCTCTCCACTGCCCCTGTTACACTCTCTGCACTGCCTCTGTTACACTCTCTCCACTGCCCCTGTCACACTCTCTCCTCTGTCCCTGTTACACTCTCTCCACTGTCCCTGTTACACTCTCTCCACTGCCCCTGTTACACTCTCTCCACTGCCCCTGTTACACTCTCTGCACTGCCCCTGTTACACTCTCTCCACTGCCCCTGTTACACTCTCTCCACTGCCCCTGTTACAATCTCTCCACAGCCCCGTTACACTCTCTCCACTGCCCCTGTCACACTCTCTCCTCTGTCCCTGTTACACTCTCTCCACTGTCCCTGTTACACTCTCTCCACTGTCCCTGTTACACTCTCTCCTCTGTCCCTGTTACACTCTCTCCACTGCCCCTGTTACACTCTCTCCACTGCCCCTGTTACACTCTCTCCACTGCCTCTGTTACACTCTCTCCACTGTCCCTGTTACACTCTCTCCACTGTCCCTGTTACACTCTCTCCACTGCCCCTGTTACATTCTCTCCACTGTCCCTGTTACACTCTCTCCACTGCCCCTGTTACACTCTCTCCACTGCCCCTGTTACACTCTCTCCACTGCCCCTGTTACACTCTCTGCACTGCCCCTGTTACACTCTTTCCACTGCCTCTGTTACACTCTCTGCACTGCCCCTGTTACACTCTCTCCACTGCCTCTGTTACACGGTCTCCACTGCCCCTGTTAAACTCTCTCCACTGCCCCTGTTACACTCTCTCCACTGCCCCTGTCACACTCTCTCCTCTGTCCCTGTTACACTCTCTCCACTGTCCCTGTTACACTCTCTCCACTGTCCCTGTTACACTCTCTCCTCTGTCCCTGTTACACTCTCTCCACTGCCCCTGTTACACTCTCTCCACTGCCCCTGTAACACTCTCTCCACTGTCCCTGTTACACTCTCTCCACTGTCCCTGTTACACTCTCTCCACTGTCCCTGTTACATGCTCTCCACTGCCCCTGTTATACTCTCTCCACTGCCCCCGTTACAGTCTCTCCACTGTCCCTGTTACACTCTCTGCACTGCCCCTGTTACGCTCTCTCCACTGCCCCTGTTACACTGTCTCCACTGTCCCTGTTACACTCTCTCCACTGCCCCTGTTACACTCTCTCCACTGTCCCGGTTACACTCTCTCCACTCCCCCTGTTACACTCTCTCCACTGTCCCTGTTACACGCTCTCCACTGCCCCTGTTACACTCTCTCCACTGTCCCTGTTACACTCTCTCCACTGCCCCTGTTACACTCTCTCCACTGTCCCTGTTACACTCTCTCCACTGCCCCTGTTACACTCTCTCCACTGTCCCTGTTACACGCTCTCCACTGCCCCTGTTACACTCTCTCCACTGCCCCTGTTACACTCTCTCCACTGTCCCTGTTACACTCTCTCCACTGCCCCTGTTACACTCTCTGCACTGCCCCTGTTACACTCTGTGCACTGCCCCTGTTACACTCTCTCCACTGCCCCTGCTACACTCTCTCCACTGCCCCTGTTACACTCTCTCCACTGTCCCTGTTACACTCTCTCCATTGTCCCTGTTACACTGTCTGCACTGCCCCTGTTACACTCTCTGCACTGCCCCTGTTACACTCTCTCCACTGCCCCTGTTACACTCTCTGCACTGCCCCTGTTACACTCTCTCCACTGTCCCTGTTACGCTCTCTCCACTGTCCCTGTTACACTCTCTCCACTGCCCCTGTTACACTCTCTCCACTGCCCCTGTTACACTCTCTCCACTCCCCCTGTTACACTCTCTGCACTGCCCCTGTTACACTCTCTCCACTGCCCCTGTTACACTCTCTCCACTGTCTCTGTTACACTGTCTCCACTGCCCCTGTTACACACTCTTCACTGCCCCTATTACATGCTCTCCACTGCCCCTGTTAGACACTCTCCACTGCCCCTGTTACACTCTCTGCACTGCCCCTGTTACACTCTTTCCACTGCCCCTGTTACACTCTCTCCACAGTCACTGGTACAGTCTCTCCACTGCCCCGTTACACGCTCTCCACTGCCCCTGTTACACTCTCTGCACTGCCCCTGTTACACTCTCTCCACTGCCCCGTTACACTCTCTCCACCGCCCCTGTTACACTCTCTGCACTGTCCCTGTTATACTATCTCCACAGCCCCTGTTACACTCTCCCCACTGCCCCTGTTACAATCTCTCCACTGCCCCTGTTACACTCTCTCCACTGCCCCTGTTACACTCTCTCCACTGTCCCTGCTACACTCTCTCCATTGTCCCTGTTACACTCTCTGCACTGCCCCTGTTACACTCTCTCCACTGCCCCTGTTACACTCTCTGCACTGTCCCTGTTACACTCTCTCCACTGCCCCGTTACACTCTCTCCACTGCCCCTGTTACACTCTCTGCACTGTCCCTGTTACACTATCTCCACTGCCCCTGTTACACTCTCTCCACTGCCCCTGTTACACTCTCTCCACTGTCACTGGTACACTCTCTCCACTGCCCCGTTACAGTCTCTCCACTGCCCCTGTTACACGCTCTGCACTGCCCCTGTTACACTCTCTCCACTGCCTCTGTTACACTCTCTCCACTGCCCCTGTTACACTCTCTGCACTGCCTCTGTTACACTCTCTCCACTGCCCCTGTTACACTCTCTCCACTGCCCCTGTTACACTCTCTCCACTGTCCCTGTTACACGCTCTCCACTGCCCCTGTTACACTCTCTCCACTGCCCCTGTTACACTCTCTCCACTGTCCCTGTTACACTCTCTCCACTGCCCCTGTTACACTCTCTGCACTGCCCCTGTTACACTCTCTGCACTGCCCCTGTTACACTCTCTCCACTGCCCCTGCTACACTCTCTCCACTGCCCCTGTTACACTCTCTCCACTGTCCCTGTTACACTCTCTCCATTGTCCCTGTTACACTGTCTGCACTGCCCCTGTTACACTCTCTGCACTGCCCCTGTTACACTCTCTCCACTGCCCCTGTTACACTCTCTGCACTGCCCCTGTTACACTCTCTCCACTGTCCCTGTTACGCTCTCTCCACTGTCCCTGTTACACTCTCTCCACTGCCCCTGTTACACTCTCTCCACTGCCCCTGTTACACTCTCTCCACTCCCCCTGTTACACTCTCTGCACTGCCCCTGTTACACTCTCTCCACTGCCCCTGTTACACTCTCTCCACTGTCTCTGTTACACTGTCTCCACTGCCCCTGTTACACACTCTTCACTGCCCCTATTACATACTCTCCACTGCCCCTGTTAGACACTCTCCACTGCCCCTGTTACACTCTCTGCACTGCCCCTGTTACACTCTTTCCACTGCCCCTGTTACACTCTCTCCACAGTCACTGGTACAGTCTCTCCACTGCCCCGTTACACGCTCTCCACTGCCCCTGTTACACTCTCTGCACTGCCCCTGTTACACTCTCTCCACTGCCCCGTTACACTCTCTCCACCGCCCCTGTTACACTCTCTGCACTGTCCCTGTTATACTATCTCCACAGCCCCTGTTACACTCTCCCCACTGCCCCTGTTACAATCTCTCCACTGCCCCTGTTACACTCTCTCCACTGCCCCTGTTACACTCTCTCCACTGTCCCTGCTACACTCTCTCCATTGTCCCTGTTACACTCTCTGCACTGCCCCTGTTACACTCTCTCCACTGCCCCTGTTACACTCTCTGCACTGTCCCTGTTACACTCTCTCCACTGCCCCGTTACACTCTCTCCACTGCCCCTGTTACACTCTCTGCACTGTCCCTGTTACACTATCTCCACTGCCCCTGTTACACTCTCTCCACTGCCCCTGTTACACTCTCTCCACTGTCACTGGTACACTCTCTCCACTGCCCCGTTACAGTCTCTCCACTGCCCCTGTTACACGCTCTGCACTGCCCCTGTTACACTCTCTCCACTGCCTCTGTTACACTCTCTCCACTGCCCCTGTTACACTCTCTGCACTGCCTCTGTTACACTCTCTCCACTGCCCCTGTTACACTCTCTCCACTGCCCCTGTTACACTCTCTCCACTGTCCCTGTTACACTCTCTCCATTGTCACTGTTACACTCTCTGCACTGCCCCTGTTACACTCTCTCCACTGCCCCTGTTACACTCTCTGCACTGCCCCTGTTACACTCTCTGCACTGCCCTTGTTACACTCTCTCCACTGTCCCTGTTACACTCTCTTCACTGTCCCTGTTACGCTCTCTCCACTGCCCCTGTTACACTCTCTGCACTGCCCCTGTTACACTCTCTCCACTGCCCCTGTTACACTCTCTCCACTGCCCATGTTACACTCTCTCCGCTGCCCCTGTTACATAAGAACATAAGAAATAGGAGCAGGAGTAGGCCATCTGGCCCTTCGAGCCTGCCCCGCCATTCAATAAGATCATGGCTGATCTGTCGTGACTCAGCTCCACCTTCCCGCCCTCTCCCCATAACCCTTAATCCCCTCTCTTATCAAAAACCCATCAACCCGTTTCTTAAAAATATTTAGCGAGGCAGCCTCCACCACTTCAACGGGCAGAGAATTCCAGAGATTTACCACCCTTTGAGTGAAGAAGTTCCTCCTCAACTCTGTTCTAAACCGCCCCCCCTTTATCTTGAGGCTGTGCCCCCTAGTCCTACTGTCTTTTTTGAGCGGGAACAGTCTCTCCACCTCTATCCTATCCATCCCATTCATCATCTTATACGTCTCAATGAGATCTCCCCTCATTCTTCTAAACTCTAACGAGTACAAGCCTAGTTTATTCAGCCTCTCCTCATAGCTCAATCCCCTCAACTCTCTACTGTCCCTGTTACACGCACTCCACTGCCCCTGTTACACTCTCTCCACTGCCCCTGTTACACTCTCTCCATTGTCCCTGTTACACTCTCTCCACTGCCCCTGTTACACTCTCTCCACTGTCCCTGTTACACGCTCTCCACTGCCCCTGTTACACTCTCTGCACTGCCCCTGTTACACTCTCTGCACTGCCCCTGTTACACGCTCTCCACTGCCCCTGTTACACTCTCTCCACTGCCCCTGTTACACTCTCTCCACTGTCCCTGTTACACTCTCTCCACTGCCCCTGTTACACTCTCCCCACTGTCCCTGTTACACTCTCTCCACTGCCCCTGTTACACTCTCTCCACTGTCCCTGTTACACTCTCTCCACTGCCCCTGTTACACAATCTGCACTGCCCCTGTTACACTCTCTCCACTGCCCCTGTTACACTCTCTCCACTGTCCCTGTTACACTCTCTCCATTGTCCCTGTTACACTCTCTGCACTGCCCCTGTTACACTCTCTCCACTGCCCCTGTTACACTCTCTGCACTGCCCCTGTTACACTCTCTGCACTGCCCTTGTTACACTCTCTCCACTGTCCCTGTTACACTCTCTTCACTGTCCCTGTTACGCTCTCTCCACTGCCCCTGTTACACTCTCTGCACTGCCCCTGTTACACTCTCTCCACTGCCCCTGTTACACTCTCTCCACTACCCATGTTACACTCTCTCCGCTGCCCCTGTTACACTCTCTCTACTGTCCCTGTTACACGCACTCCACTGCCCCTGTTACACTCTCTCCACTGCCCCTGTTACACTCTCTCCATTGTCCCTGTTACACTCTCTCCACTGCCCCTGTTACACTCTCTCCACTGTCCGTGTTACACGCTCTCCACTGCCCCTGTTACACTCTCTGCACTGCCCCTGTTACACTCTCTCCACTGTCCCTGTTACACGCTCTCCACTGCCCCTGTTACACTCTCTCCACTGCCCCTGTTACACTCTCTCCACTGTCCCTGTTACACTCTCTCCACTGCCCCTGTTACACTCTCTCCACTGTCCCTGTTACACTCTCTCCACTGCCCCTGTTACACTCTCTCCACTGTCCCTGTTACACTCTCTCCAATGCCCCTGTTACACACTTTCCACTGCCCCTGTTACACTCTCTCCACTGCCCCTGTTACACTCTCTCCAATTTCCCTGTTACACCCTCTCCATTGTCCCTGTTACACTCTCTGCACTGCCCCTGTTACACTCTCTGCACTGCCCCTGTTACACTCTCTGCACTGCCCCTGTTACGCTCTCTCCACTGTCCCTGTTACGTTCTCTCCACTGTCCCTGTTACACTCTCTCCACTGTCCCTGTTACACTCTCTCCACTGCCCCTGTTACACTCTCTCCACTGCCCCTGTTACAATCACTCCACTGCCTCTGTTACACTCTCTCCACTGCCCCTGTTACACTCTCTCCACTGCCCATGTTACACTCTCTCCGCTGCCCCTGTTACATTCTCTCTACTGCCCCTGTTACACTCTCTCCACTGCCCCTGTTACACTCTCTCCACTGTCCCTGTTACACTCTCTCCACTGCCTCTGTTACACTCTCTGCACTGCCCCTGTTACACTCTCTCCACTGTCCCTGTTACACTCTCTCCACTGCCCCTGTTAGACTCTCTCCACTGCCCCTGTTACACTCTCTCCACTGTCCATGTTACACTCTCTCCACTGCCCCTGTTACACTCTCTCCACTGCCCCTGTTACACTCTCTCCACTGCCCCTGTTACACTCTCTCCACTGTCCCTGTTACACTCTCTCCACTGACCCTGTTAGACTCTCTCCACTGCCCCTGTTACACTCTCTCCACTGTCCATGTTACACTCTCTCCACTGCCCCTGTTCCACTCTCTCCTCTGCCCCGTTACACTCTCTCCACTGTCCATATTACACTCTCTCCACTGCCCCTGTTACACTCTCTCCACTGCCCCTGTTACACTGTCTCCACTGCCCCTGTTACACTCTCTCCACTGTCCATGTTACACTCTCTCCACTGCCCCGGTTACACTCTCTCCACTGCCCCTGTTACACTCTCTCCACTGCCCCTGTTACACTCTCTCCACTGCCCCTGTTAGACTCTCTCCACTGTCCCTGTTCCACTCTCTCCTTTGTCCCTGTTACAGTCTCTCCACTGCCCCTGTTACACTCTCTCCACTGCCCCTGTTACACTCTCTCCACTGCCCCTGTTACACTCTCTCCACTGCGTCTGTTACAGTCTCTCCACTGTCCCTGTTACACTCTCTCCTCTGTCCCTGTTACACTCTCTCCTCTGTCCCTGTTACACTCTCTCCACTGCCCCTGTTACACTCTCTCCACTACCCCTGTTACACTCTCTCCACTGTCCCTGTTACACTCTCTCCTCTGTCCCTGTTACAATCTCTCCACTGCCCCTGTTACACTCTCTCCTCTGTCCTTGTTACAGTCTCTCCACTGCCCCTGTTACACTCTCTCCACTGCCCCTGTTACACTCGCTCCACTGCCCCTGTTACATGCTCTCCACTGCCCCTGTTACACTCTCTCCACTGCCCCTGTTACACTCTCTCCACTGCCCCTGTTACACTCTCTCCACTGTCCCTGTTACACTCTCTCCACTGCCCCTGTTACACTCTCTCCACTGCCCCTGTTACACTCTCTCCACTGCCTCTGTTACACTCTCTCCACTGCCCCTGTTACACTCGCTACACTGCCCCTGTTACACTCTCTCCACTGTCCCTGTTACACTCTCTCCTCTGTCCCTGTTACAGTCTCTCCACTGCCCATGTTACACTCTCTCCACTGCCCCTGTTACACTCGCTCCACTGCCCCTGTTACACTCTCTCCACTGCCCCTGTTACACTCTCTCCACTGCCCCTGTTACACTCTCTCCACTGCCTCTGTTACACTCTCTCCACTGCCCCTGTTACACTCGCTACACTGCCCCTGTTACACTCTCTCCACTGTCCCTGTTACACTCTCTCCTCTGTCCCTGTTACAGTCTCTCCACTGCCCATGTTACACTCTCTCCACTGCCCCTGTTACACTCGCTCCACTGCCCCTGTTACACTCTCTCCACTGCCCCTGTTACATGCTCTCCACTGCCCCTGTTACACTCTCTCTACTGCCCCTGTTACACTCTCTGCACTGCCTCTGTTACACTCTCTCCACTGCCCCTGTCACACTCTCTCCTCTGTCCCTGTTACACTCTCTCCACTGTCCCTGTTACACTCTCTCCACTGCCCCTGTTACACTCTCTCCACTGCCCCTGTTACACTCTCTCCTCTGTCCCTGTTACACTCTCTCCACTGCCCCTGTTACACTCTCTCCACTGCCCCTGTTACACTCTCTCCACTGCCCCTGTTACACTCTCTGCACTGCCCCTGTTACACTCTCTCCACTGCCCCTGTTACACTCTCTCCACTGCCCCTGTTACACTCTCTCCACTGCCCCTGTTACACTCTCTCCACTGCCCCTGTTACACTCTCTCCACTGCCCCTGTTACACTCTCTCCACTGCCCCTGTTACACTCTCTCCACTGCCCCTGTTACACTCTCTCCACTGCCCCTGTTACACTCTCTGCACTGCCTCTGTTACACTCTCTCCACTGCCCCTGTCACACTCTCTCCTCTGTCCCTGTTACACTCTCTCCACTGTCCCTGTTACACTCTCTCCACTGCCCCTGTTACACTCTCTCCACTGCCCCTGTTACACTCTCTGCACTGCCCCTGTTACACTCTCTCCACTGCCCCTGTTACACTCTCTCCACTGCCCCTGTTACAATCTCTCCACAGCCCCGTTACACTCTCTCCACTGCCCCTGTCACACTCTCTCCTCTGTCCCTGTTACACTCTCTCCACTGTCCCTGTTACACTCTCTCCACTGTCCCTGTTACACTCTCTCCTCTGTCCCTGTTACACTCTCTCCACTGCCCCTGTTACACTCTCTCCACTGCCCCTGTTACACTCTCTCCACTGCCTCTGTTACACTCTCTCCACTGTCCCTGTTACACTCTCTCCACTGTCCCTGTTACACTCTCTCCACTGCCCCTGTTACATTCTCTCCACTGTCCCTGTTACACTCTCTCCACTGCCCCTGTTACACTCTCTCCACTGCCCCTGTTACACTCTCTCCACTGCCCCTGTTACACTCTCTGCACTGCCCCTGTTACACTCTTTCCACTGCCTCTGTTACACTCTCTGCACTGCCCCTGTTACACTCTCTCCACTGCCTCTGTTACACGGTCTCCACTGCCCCTGTTAAACTCTCTCCACTGCCCCTGTTACACTCTCTCCACTGCCCCTGTCACACTCTCTCCTCTGTCCCTGTTACACTCTCTCCACTGTCCCTGTTACACTCTCTCCACTGTCCCTGTTACACTCTCTCCTCTGTCCCTGTTACACTCTCTCCACTGCCCCTGTTACACTCTCTCCACTGCCCCTGTAACACTCTCTCCACTGTCCCTGTTACACTCTCTCCACTGTCCCTGTTACACTCTCTCCACTGTCCCTGTTACATGCTCTCCACTGCCCCTGTTATACTCTCTCCACTGCCCCCGTTACAGTCTCTCCACTGTCCCTGTTACACTCTCTGCACTGCCCCTGTTACGCTCTCTCCACTGCCCCTGTTACACTGTCTCCACTGTCCCTGTTACACTCTCTCCACTGCCCCTGTTACACTCTCTCCACTGTCCCGGTTACACTCTCTCCACTCCCCCTGTTACACTCTCTCCACTGTCCCTGTTACACACTCTCCACTGCCCCTGTTACACTCTCTCCACTGTCCCTGTTACACTCTCTCCACTGCCCCTGTTACACTCTCTCCACTGTCCCTGTTACACTCTCTCCACTGCCCCTGTTACACTCTCTCCACTGTCCCTGTTACACGCTCTCCACTGCCCCTGTTACACTCTCTCCACTGCCCCTGTTACACTCTCTCCACTGTCCCTGTTACACTCTCTCCACTGCCCCTGTTACACTCTCTGCACTGCCCCTGTTACACTCTGTGCACTGCCCCTGTTACACTCTCTCCACTGCCCCTGCTACACTCTCTCCACTGCCCCTGTTACACTCTCTCCACTGTCCCTGTTACACTCTCTCCATTGTCCCTGTTACACTGTCTGCACTGCCCCTGTTACACTCTCTGCACTGCCCCTGTTACACTCTCTCCACTGCCCCTGTTACACTCTCTGCACTGCCCCTGTTACACTCTCTCCACTGTCCCTGTTACGCTCTCTCCACTGTCCCTGTTACACTCTCTCCACTGCCCCTGTTACACTCTCTCCACTGCCCCTGTTACACTCTCTCCACTCCCCCTGTTACACTCTCTGCACTGCCCCTGTTACACTCTCTCCACTGCCCCTGTTACACTCTCTCCACTGTCTCTGTTACACTGTCTCCACTGCCCCTGTTACACACTCTTCACTGCCCCTATTACATGCTCTCCACTGCCCCTGTTAGACACTCTCCACTGCCCCTGTTACACTCTCTGCACTGCCCCTGTTACACTCTTTCCACTGCCCCTGTTACACTCTCTCCACAGTCACTGGTACAGTCTCTCCACTGCCCCGTTACACGCTCTCCACTGCCCCTGTTACACTCTCTGCACTGCCCCTGTTACACTCTCTCCACTGCCCCGTTACACTCTCTCCACCGCCCCTGTTACACTCTCTGCACTGTCCCTGTTATACTATCTCCACAGCCCCTGTTACACTCTCCCCACTGCCCCTGTTACAATCTCTCCACTGCCCCTGTTACACTCTCTCCACTGCCCCTGTTACACTCTCTCCACTGTCCCTGCTACACTCTCTCCATTGTCCCTGTTACACTCTCTGCACTGCCCCTGTTACACTCTCTCCACTGCCCCTGTTACACTCTCTGCACTGTCCCTGTTACACTCTCTCCACTGCCCCGTTACACTCTCTCCACTGCCCCTGTTACACTCTCTGCACTGTCCCTGTTACACTATCTCCACTGCCCCTGTTACACTCTCTCCACTGCCCCTGTTACACTCTCTCCACTGTCACTGGTACACTCTCTCCACTGCCCCGTTACAGTCTCTCCACTGCCCCTGTTACACGCTCTGCACTGCCCCTGTTACACTCTCTCCACTGCCTCTGTTACACTCTCTCCACTGCCCCTGTTACACTCTCTGCACTGCCTCTGTTACACTCTCTCCACTGCCCCTGTTACACTCTCTCCACTGCCCCTGTTACACTCTCTCCACTGTCCCTGTTACACGCTCTCCACTGCCCCTGTTACACTCTCTCCACTGCCCCTGTTACACTCTCTCCACTGTCCCTGTTACACTCTCTCCACTGCCCCTGTTACACTCTCTGCACTGCCCCTGTTACACTCTCTGCACTGCCCCTGTTACACTCTCTCCACTGCCCCTGCTACACTCTCTCCACTGCCCCTGTTACACTCTCTCCACTGTCCCTGTTACACTCTCTCCATTGTCCCTGTTACACTGTCTGCACTGCCCCTGTTACACTCTCTGCACTGCCCCTGTTACACTCTCTCCACTGCCCCTGTTACACTCTCTGCACTGCCCCTGTTACACTCTCTCCACTGTCCCTGTTACGCTCTCTCCACTGTCCCTGTTACACTCTCTCCACTGCCCCTGTTACACTCTCTCCACTGCCCCTGTTACACTCTCTCCACTCCCCCTGTTACACTCTCTGCACTGCCCCTGTTACACTCTCTCCACTGCCCCTGTTACACTCTCTCCACTGTCTCTGTTACACTGTCTCCACTGCCCCTGTTACACACTCTTCACTGCCCCTATTACATACTCTCCACTGCCCCTGTTAGACACTCTCCACTGCCCCTGTTACACTCTCTGCACTGCCCCTGTTACACTCTTTCCACTGCCCCTGTTACACTCTCTCCACAGTCACTGGTACAGTCTCTCCACTGCCCCGTTACACGCTCTCCACTGCCCCTGTTACACTCTCTGCACTGCCCCTGTTACACTCTCTCCACTGCCCCGTTACACTCTCTCCACCGCCCCTGTTACACTCTCTGCACTGTCCCTGTTATACTATCTCCACAGCCCCTGTTACACTCTCCCCACTGCCCCTGTTACAATCTCTCCACTGCCCCTGTTACACTCTCTCCACTGCCCCTGTTACACTCTCTCCACTGTCCCTGCTACACTCTCTCCATTGTCCCTGTTACACTCTCTGCACTGCCCCTGTTACACTCTCTCCACTGCCCCTGTTACACTCTCTGCACTGTCCCTGTTACACTCTCTCCACTGCCCCGTTACACTCTCTCCACTGCCCCTGTTACACTCTCTGCACTGTCCCTGTTACACTATCTCCACTGCCCCTGTTACACTCTCTCCACTGCCCCTGTTACACTCTCTCCACTGTCACTGGTACACTCTCTCCACTGCCCCGTTACAGTCTCTCCACTGCCCCTGTTACACGCTCTGCACTGCCCCTGTTACACTCTCTCCACTGCCTCTGTTACACTCTCTCCACTGCCCCTGTTACACTCTCTGCACTGCCTCTGTTACACTCTCTCCACTGCCCCTGTTACACTCTCTCCACTGCCCCTGTTACACTCTCTCCACTGTCCCTGTTACACTCTCTCCATTGTCACTGTTACACTCTCTGCACTGCCCCTGTTACACTCTCTCCACTGCCCCTGTTACACTCTCTGCACTGCCCCTGTTACACTCTCTGCACTGCCCTTGTTACACTCTCTCCACTGTCCCTGTTACACTCTCTTCACTGTCCCTGTTACGCTCTCTCCACTGCCCCTGTTACACTCTCTGCACTGCCCCTGTTACACTCTCTCCACTGCCCCTGTTACACTCTCTCCACTGCCCATGTTACACTCTCTCCGCTGCCCCTGTTACATAAGAACATAAGAAATAGGAGCAGGAGTAGGCCATCTGGCCCTTCGAGCCTGCCCCGCCATTCAATAAGATCATGGCTGATCTGTCGTGACTCAGCTCCACCTTCCCGCCCTCTCCCCATAACCCTTAATCCCCTCTCTTATCAAAAACCCATCAACCCGTTTCTTAAAAATATTTAGCGAGGCAGCCTCCACCACTTCAACGGGCAGAGAATTCCAGAGATTTACCACCCTTTGAGTGAAGAAGTTCCTCCTCAACTCTGTTCTAAACCGCCCCCCCTTTATCTTGAGGCTGTGCCCCCTAGTCCTACTGTCTTTTTTGAGCGGGAACAGTCTCTCCACCTCTATCCTATCCATCCCATTCATCATCTTATACGTCTCAATGAGATCTCCCCTCATTCTTCTAAACTCTAACGAGTACAAGCCTAGTTTATTCAGCCTCTCCTCATAGCTCAATCCCCTCAACTCTCTACTGTCCCTGTTACACGCACTCCACTGCCCCTGTTACACTCTCTCCACTGCCCCTGTTACACTCTCTCCATTGTCCCTGTTACACTCTCTCCACTGCCCCTGTTACACTCTCTCCACTGTCCCTGTTACACGCTCTCCACTGCCCCTGTTACACTCTCTGCACTGCCCCTGTTACACTCTCTGCACTGCCCCTGTTACACGCTCTCCACTGCCCCTGTTACACTCTCTCCACTGCCCCTGTTACACTCTCTCCACTGTCCCTGTTACACTCTCTCCACTGCCCCTGTTACACTCTCCCCACTGTCCCTGTTACACTCTCTCCACTGCCCCTGTTACACTCTCTCCACTGTCCCTGTTACACTCTCTCCACTGCCCCTGTTACACAATCTGCACTGCCCCTGTTACACTCTCTCCACTGCCCCTGTTACACTCTCTCCACTGTCCCTGTTACACTCTCTCCATTGTCCCTGTTACACTCTCTGCACTGCCCCTGTTACACTCTCTCCACTGCCCCTGTTACACTCTCTGCACTGCCCCTGTTACACTCTCTGCACTGCCCTTGTTACACTCTCTCCACTGTCCCTGTTACACTCTCTTCACTGTCCCTGTTACGCTCTCTCCACTGCCCCTGTTACACTCTCTGCACTGCCCCTGTTACACTCTCTCCACTGCCCCTGTTACACTCTCTCCACTACCCATGTTACACTCTCTCCGCTGCCCCTGTTACACTCTCTCTACTGTCCCTGTTACACGCACTCCACTGCCCCTGTTACACTCTCTCCACTGCCCCTGTTACACTCTCTCCATTGTCCCTGTTACACTCTCTCCACTGCCCCTGTTACACTCTCTCCACTGTCCGTGTTACACGCTCTCCACTGCCCCTGTTACACTCTCTGCACTGCCCCTGTTACACTCTCTCCACTGTCCCTGTTACACGCTCTCCACTGCCCCTGTTACACTCTCTCCACTGCCCCTGTTACACTCTCTCCACTGTCCCTGTTACACTCTCTCCACTGCCCCTGTTACACTCTCTCCACTGTCCCTGTTACACTCTCTCCACTGCCCCTGTTACACTCTCTCCACTGTCCCTGTTACACTCTCTCCAATGCCCCTGTTACACACTTTCCACTGCCCCTGTTACACTCTCTCCACTGCCCCTGTTACACTCTCTCCAATTTCCCTGTTACACCCTCTCCATTGTCCCTGTTACACTCTCTGCACTGCCCCTGTTACACTCTCTGCACTGCCCCTGTTACACTCTCTGCACTGCCCCTGTTACGCTCTCTCCACTGTCCCTGTTACGTTCTCTCCACTGTCCCTGTTACACTCTCTCCACTGTCCCTGTTACACTCTCTCCACTGCCCCTGTTACACTCTCTCCACTGCCCCTGTTACAATCACTCCACTGCCTCTGTTACACTCTCTCCACTGCCCCTGTTACACTCTCTCCACTGCCCATGTTACACTCTCTCCGCTGCCCCTGTTACATTCTCTCTACTGCCCCTGTTACACTCTCTCCACTGCCCCTGTTACACTCTCTCCACTGTCCCTGTTACACTCTCTCCACTGCCTCTGTTACACTCTCTGCACTGCCCCTGTTACACTCTCTCCACTGTCCCTGTTACACTCTCTCCACTGCCCCTGTTAGACTCTCTCCACTGCCCCTGTTACACTCTCTCCACTGTCCATGTTACACTCTCTCCACTGCCCCTGTTACACTCTCTCCACTGCCCCTGTTACACTCTCTCCACTGCCCCTCTTACACTCTCTCCACTGTCCCTGTTACACTCTCTCCACTGACCCTGTTAGACTCTCTCCACTGCCCCTGTTACACTCTCTCCACTGTCCATGTTACACTCTCTCCACTGCCCCTGTTCCACTCTCTCCTCTGCCCCGTTACACTCTCTCCACTGTCCATATTACACTCTCTCCACTGCCCCTGTTACACTCTCTCCACTGCCCCTGTTACACTGTCTCCACTGCCCCTGTTACACTCTCTCCACTGTCCATGTTACACTCTCTCCACTGCCCCGGTTACACTCTCTCCACTGCCCCTGTTACACTCTCTCCACTGCCCCTGTTACACTCTCTCCACTGCCCCTGTTAGACTCTCTCCACTGTCCCTGTTCCACTCTCTCCTTTGTCCCTGTTACAGTCTCTCCACTGCCCCTGTTACACTCTCTCCACTGCCCCTGTTACACTCTCTCCACTGCCCCTGTTACACTCTCTCCACTGCGTCTGTTACAGTCTCTCCACTGTCCCTGTTACACTCTCTCCTCTGTCCCTGTTACACTCTCTCCTCTGTCCCTGTTACACTCTCTCCACTGCCCCTGTTACACTCTCTCCACTACCCCTGTTACACTCTCTCCACTGTCCCTGTTACACTCTCTCCTCTGTCCCTGTTACAATCTCTCCACTGCCCCTGTTACACTCTCTCCTCTGTCCTTGTTACAGTCTCTCCACTGCCCCTGTTACACTCTCTCCACTGCCCCTGTTACACTCGCTCCACTGCCCCTGTTACATGCTCTCCACTGCCCCTGTTACACTCTCTCCACTGCCCCTGTTACACTCTCTCCACTGCCCCTGTTACACTCTCTCCACTGTCCCTGTTACACTCTCTCCACTGCCCCTGTTACACTCTCTCCACTGCCCCTGTTACACTCTCTCCACTGCCTCTGTTACACTCTCTCCACTGCCCCTGTTACACTCGCTACACTGCCCCTGTTACACTCTCTCCACTGTCCCTGTTACACTCTCTCCTCTGTCCCTGTTACAGTCTCTCCACTGCCCATGTTACACTCTCTCCACTGCCCCTGTTACACTCGCTCCACTGCCCCTGTTACACTCTCTCCACTGCCCCTGTTACACTCTCTCCACTGCCCCTGTTACACTCTCTCCACTGCCTCTGTTACACTCTCTCCACTGTCCCTGTTACGCTCTCTCCACTGTCCCTGTTACACTCTCTCCACTGCCCCTGTTACACTCTCTCCACTGCCCCTGTTACACTCTCTCCACTCCCCCTGTTACACTCTCTGCACTGCCCCTGTTACACTCTCTCCACTGCCCCTGTTACACTCTCTCCACTGTCTCTGTTACACTGTCTCCACTGCCCCTGTTACACACTCTTCACTGCCCCTATTACATACTCTCCACTGCCCCTGTTAGACACTCTCCACTGCCCCTGTTACACTCTCTGCACTGCCCCTGTTACACTCTTTCCACTGCCCCTGTTACACTCTCTCCACAGTCACTGGTACAGTCTCTCCACTGCCCCGTTACACGCTCTCCACTGCCCCTGTTACACTCTCTGCACTGCCCCTGTTACACTCTCTCCACTGCCCCGTTACACTCTCTCCACCGCCCCTGTTACACTCTCTGCACTGTCCCTGTTATACTATCTCCACAGCCCCTGTTACACTCTCCCCACTGCCC
Source organism: Prionace glauca (assembly GCA_037974335.1). Taxonomy (NCBI): domain Eukaryota; kingdom Metazoa; phylum Chordata; class Chondrichthyes; order Carcharhiniformes; family Carcharhinidae; genus Prionace; species Prionace glauca. The sequence continues at coordinate 102,283,885 of CM075732.1, read as the reverse complement.
CTGTTACAATCTCTCCACTGCCCCTGTTACACTCTCTCCACTGCCCCTGTTACACTCTCTCCACTGTCCCTGCTACACTCTCTCCATTGTCCCTGTTACACTCTCTGCACTGCCCCTGTTACACTCTCTCCACTGCCCCTGTTACACTCTCTGCACTGTCCCTGTTACACTCTCTCCACTGCCCCGTTACACTCTCTCCACTGCCCCTGTTACACTCTCTGCACTGTCCCTGTTACACTATCTCCACTGCCCCTGTTACACTCTCTCCACTGCCCCTGTTACACTCTCTCCACTGTCACTGGTACACTCTCTCCACTGCCCCGTTACAGTCTCTCCACTGCCCCTGTTACACGCTCTGCACTGCCCCTGTTACACTCTCTCCACTGCCTCTGTTACACTCTCTCCACTGCCCCTGTTACACTCTCTGCACTGCCTCTGTTACACTCTCTCCACTGCCCCTGTTACACTCTCTCCACTGCCCCTGTTACACTCTCTCCACTGTCCCTGTTACACTCTCTCCATTGTCACTGTTACACTCTCTGCACTGCCCCTGTTACACTCTCTCCACTGCCCCTGTTACACTCTCTGCACTGCCCCTGTTACACTCTCTGCACTGCCCTTGTTACACTCTCTCCACTGTCCCTGTTACACTCTCTTCACTGTCCCTGTTACGCTCTCTCCACTGCCCCTGTTACACTCTCTGCACTGCCCCTGTTACACTCTCTCCACTGCCCCTGTTACACTCTCTCCACTGCCCATGTTACACTCTCTCCGCTGCCCCTGTTACATAAGAACATAAGAAATAGGAGCAGGAGTAGGCCATCTGGCCCTTCGAGCCTGCCCCGCCATTCAATAAGATCATGGCTGATCTGTCGTGACTCAGCTCCACCTTCCCGCCCTCTCCCCATAACCCTTAATCCCCTCTCTTATCAAAAACCCATCAACCCGTTTCTTAAAAATATTTAGCGAGGCAGCCTCCACCACTTCAACGGGCAGAGAATTCCAGAGATTTACCACCCTTTGAGTGAAGAAGTTCCTCCTCAACTCTGTTCTAAACCGCCCCCCCTTTATCTTGAGGCTGTGCCCCCTAGTCCTACTGTCTTTTTTGAGCGGGAACAGTCTCTCCACCTCTATCCTATCCATCCCATTCATCATCTTATACGTCTCAATGAGATCTCCCCTCATTCTTCTAAACTCTAACGAGTACAAGCCTAGTTTATTCAGCCTCTCCTCATAGCTCAATCCCCTCAACTCTCTACTGTCCCTGTTACACGCACTCCACTGCCCCTGTTACACTCTCTCCACTGCCCCTGTTACACTCTCTCCATTGTCCCTGTTACACTCTCTCCACTGCCCCTGTTACACTCTCTCCACTGTCCCTGTTACACGCTCTCCACTGCCCCTGTTACACTCTCTGCACTGCCCCTGTTACACTCTCTGCACTGCCCCTGTTACACGCTCTCCACTGCCCCTGTTACACTCTCTCCACTGCCCCTGTTACACTCTCTCCACTGTCCCTGTTACACTCTCTCCACTGCCCCTGTTACACTCTCCCCACTGTCCCTGTTACACTCTCTCCACTGCCCCTGTTACACTCTCTCCACTGTCCCTGTTACACTCTCTCCACTGCCCCTGTTACACAATCTGCACTGCCCCTGTTACACTCTCTCCACTGCCCCTGTTACACTCTCTCCACTGTCCCTGTTACACTCTCTCCATTGTCCCTGTTACACTCTCTGCACTGCCCCTGTTACACTCTCTCCACTGCCCCTGTTACACTCTCTGCACTGCCCCTGTTACACTCTCTGCACTGCCCTTGTTACACTCTCTCCACTGTCCCTGTTACACTCTCTTCACTGTCCCTGTTACGCTCTCTCCACTGCCCCTGTTACACTCTCTGCACTGCCCCTGTTACACTCTCTCCACTGCCCCTGTTACACTCTCTCCACTACCCATGTTACACTCTCTCCGCTGCCCCTGTTACACTCTCTCTACTGTCCCTGTTACACGCACTCCACTGCCCCTGTTACACTCTCTCCACTGCCCCTGTTACACTCTCTCCATTGTCCCTGTTACACTCTCTCCACTGCCCCTGTTACACTCTCTCCACTGTCCGTGTTACACGCTCTCCACTGCCCCTGTTACACTCTCTGCACTGCCCCTGTTACACTCTCTCCACTGTCCCTGTTACACGCTCTCCACTGCCCCTGTTACACTCTCTCCACTGCCCCTGTTACACTCTCTCCACTGTCCCTGTTACACTCTCTCCACTGCCCCTGTTACACTCTCTCCACTGTCCCTGTTACACTCTCTCCACTGCCCCTGTTACACTCTCTCCACTGTCCCTGTTACACTCTCTCCAATGCCCCTGTTACACACTTTCCACTGCCCCTGTTACACTCTCTCCACTGCCCCTGTTACACTCTCTCCAATTTCCCTGTTACACCCTCTCCATTGTCCCTGTTACACTCTCTGCACTGCCCCTGTTACACTCTCTGCACTGCCCCTGTTACACTCTCTGCACTGCCCCTGTTACGCTCTCTCCACTGTCCCTGTTACGTTCTCTCCACTGTCCCTGTTACACTCTCTCCACTGTCCCTGTTACACTCTCTCCACTGCCCCTGTTACACTCTCTCCACTGCCCCTGTTACAATCACTCCACTGCCTCTGTTACACTCTCTCCACTGCCCCTGTTACACTCTCTCCACTGCCCATGTTACACTCTCTCCGCTGCCCCTGTTACATTCTCTCTACTGCCCCTGTTACACTCTCTCCACTGCCCCTGTTACACTCTCTCCACTGTCCCTGTTACACTCTCTCCACTGCCTCTGTTACACTCTCTGCACTGCCCCTGTTACACTCTCTCCACTGTCCCTGTTACACTCTCTCCACTGCCCCTGTTAGACTCTCTCCACTGCCCCTGTTACACTCTCTCCACTGTCCATGTTACACTCTCTCCACTGCCCCTGTTACACTCTCTCCACTGCCCCTGTTACACTCTCTCCACTGCCCCTGTTACACTCTCTCCACTGTCCCTGTTACACTCTCTCCACTGACCCTGTTAGACTCTCTCCACTGCCCCTGTTACACTCTCTCCACTGTCCATGTTACACTCTCTCCACTGCCCCTGTTCCACTCTCTCCTCTGCCCCGTTACACTCTCTCCACTGTCCATATTACACTCTCTCCACTGCCCCTGTTACACTCTCTCCACTGCCCCTGTTACACTGTCTCCACTGCCCCTGTTACACTCTCTCCACTGTCCATGTTACACTCTCTCCACTGCCCCGGTTACACTCTCTCCACTGCCCCTGTTACACTCTCTCCACTGCCCCTGTTACACTCTCTCCACTGCCCCTGTTAGACTCTCTCCACTGTCCCTGTTCCACTCTCTCCTTTGTCCCTGTTACAGTCTCTCCACTGCCCCTGTTACACTCTCTCCACTGCCCCTGTTACACTCTCTCCACTGCCCCTGTTACACTCTCTCCACTGCGTCTGTTACAGTCTCTCCACTGTCCCTGTTACACTCTCTCCTCTGTCCCTGTTACACTCTCTCCTCTGTCCCTGTTACACTCTCTCCACTGCCCCTGTTACACTCTCTCCACTACCCCTGTTACACTCTCTCCACTGTCCCTGTTACACTCTCTCCTCTGTCCCTGTTACAATCTCTCCACTGCCCCTGTTACACTCTCTCCTCTGTCCTTGTTACAGTCTCTCCACTGCCCCTGTTACACTCTCTCCACTGCCCCTGTTACACTCGCTCCACTGCCCCTGTTACATGCTCTCCACTGCCCCTGTTACACTCTCTCCACTGCCCCTGTTACACTCTCTCCACTGCCCCTGTTACACTCTCTCCACTGTCCCTGTTACACTCTCTCCACTGCCCCTGTTACACTCTCTCCACTGCCCCTGTTACACTCTCTCCACTGCCTCTGTTACACTCTCTCCACTGCCCCTGTTACACTCGCTACACTGCCCCTGTTACACTCTCTCCACTGTCCCTGTTACACTCTCTCCTCTGTCCCTGTTACAGTCTCTCCACTGCCCATGTTACACTCTCTCCACTGCCCCTGTTACACTCGCTCCACTGCCCCTGTTACACTCTCTCCACTGCCCCTGTTACACTCTCTCCACTGCCCCTGTTACACTCTCTCCACTGCCTCTGTTACACTCTCTCCACTGCCCCTGTTACACTCGCTACACTGCCCCTGTTACACTCTCTCCACTGTCCCTGTTACACTCTCTCCTCTGTCCCTGTTACAGTCTCTCCACTGCCCATGTTACACTCTCTCCACTGCCCCTGTTACACTCGCTCCACTGCCCCTGTTACACTCTCTCCACTGCCCCTGTTACATGCTCTCCACTGCCCCTGTTACACTCTCTCTACTGCCCCTGTTACACTCTCTGCACTGCCTCTGTTACACTCTCTCCACTGCCCCTGCTACACTCTCTCCACTGCCCCTGTTACATTCTATTTACTGTCCCTGTTACACTCACTCCACTGCCCCGTTACACTCTCTCCACTGCCCCGTTACACTCTCTCCACTGCCTCTGTTACACTCTCTCCACTGCCCCTGTTACACTCTCTCCACTGCCCCTGTTACACTCTCTCCACTGTCCCTGTTACACTCTCCACTGCCCCTGTTACATTCTCTCCACTGCCCCTGTTACACTCTCTGCACTGCCCCTGTTACACTTTCTCCACTGCCCCTGTTACACTCTCTCCACTGTCCCTGTTACACACACTTCACTGCCCCTATTACACTCTCTCCACTGCCCCTGTTACACTCTCTCCACTGCCCCTGTTACACGCTCTCCACTGCCCCTGTTACACTCTCTCCACTGCCCCTGTTACACTCTCTCCACTGTCCCTGTTACACTCTCTCCACTGCCCCTGTTACACTCTCTCCACTGCCCCTGTTACACTCTCTCCACTGCCTCTGTTACACTCTCTCCACTGCCCCTGTTACACTCTCTTCACTGCCCCTGTTACACTCTCTCCACTGTCCCTGTTACACTCTCTCCACTGCCCCTGTTACACTCTCTCCACTGCCCCTGTTACACTCTCTGCACTGCCCCTGTTACACTCTCTCCACTGTCCCTGTTACACTCTTTTCACTGTCCCTGTTACACACACTTCACTGCCCCTGTTACACTCTCTCCACTGTCCCTGTTACACTCTCTCCACTGCCCCTGTTACACTCTCTCCACTGTCCCTGTTACACTCTCTCCACTGCCCCTGTTACACTCTCTCCACTGCCCCTGTTACACTCTCTCCACTGTCCCTGTTACACTCTCTCCACTGCCCCTGTTACACTCTCTTCACTGCCCCTGTTACACTCTCTCCATTGTCCCTGTTACACTTTCTCCACTGCCCCTGTTGCACTCTCTCCACTGCCCCTGTTACACTCTCTGCACTGCCCCTGTTACACTCTCTCCACTGCCCCTGTTACACTCTCTTCACTGTCCCTGTTACACACACTTCACTGTCCCTGTTACACTCTCTCCACTGCCCCTGTTACACTCTCTCCACTGCCCCTGTTACACTCTCTCCACTGTCCCTGTTACACTCTCTCCACTGCCCCTGTTACACTCTCTTCACTGCCCCTGTTACACTCTCTCCACTGTCCCTGTTACACTCTCTCCACTGCCCCTGTTGCACTCTCTCCACTGCCCCTGTTACACTCTCTGCACTGCCCCTGTTACACTCTCTCCACTGCCCCTGTTACACTCTCTCCACTGTCCCTGTTACACACACTTCACTGCCCCTGTTACACTCTCTCCACTGCCCCTGTTACACTCTCTCCACTGCCCCTGTTACACTCTCTCCACTGTCCCTGTTACACTCTCTGCACTGCCCCTGTTACACTCTCTCCACTGCCCCTGTTACACTCTCTACACTGTCCATGTTACACTCTCTGCACTGCCCCTGTTACACTCTCTCCACTGTCCATGTTACACTCTCTGCACTGCCACTGTTACACACTCTCCACTGTCCATGTTACACTCTCTCCACTGCCCCTGTTACACTCTCTTCACTGTCCCTGTTACACACACTTCACTGCCCCTGTTACACTCTCTCCACTGCCCCTGTTACACTCTCTCCACTGCCCCTGTTACACTCTCTCCACTGTCCCTGTTACACTCTCTGCACTGCCCCTGTTACACTCTCTCCACTGCCCCTGTTACACTCTCTCCACTGTCCATGTTACACCCTCTGCACTGCCCCTGTTACACTCTCTCCACTGCCCCTGTTACACTCTCTCCACTGTCCATGTTACACTCTCTGCACTGCCCCTGTTACACTCTCTCCACTGTCCATGTTACACTCTCTCCACTGTCTCTGTTACACTCTCTCCACTGTCCCTGTTACACTCTCTCCACTGCCCCTGTTACACTCTCTCCACTGTCCCTGTTACACTCTCTGCACTGCCCCTGTTACACTCTCTCCACTGTCCCTGTTACACTCTCTCCACTGTCCCTGTTACACTCACTCCACTGCCCCTGTTACACTCTCTCCACTGTCCATGTTACACACTCTCTCTCTAATTTCTCTGTTACAGTCTTTCTCCATTGCCCCTGTTACACTCTCTCCACTGCCCCTGTTACACTCTCTCCACTGTCCATGTTACACCCTCTGCACTGCCCCTGTTACACTCTCTCCACTGCCCCTGTTACACTCTCTCCACTGTCCATGTTACACTCTCTGCACTGCCCCTGTTACATTCTCTCCACTGTCCATGTTACACTCTCTCCACTGTCCCTGTTACACTCTCTCCACTGTCCCTGTTACACTCTCTCCACTGTCCCTGTTACACTCTCTCCACTGTCCCTGTTACACTCACTCCACTGCCCCTGTTACACTCTCTCCACTGCCCCTGTTACACTCTCTCCACTGTCCCTGTTACACTCTCTCCACTGCCCCTGTTACACTCTCTCCACTGTCCATGTTACACTCTCTCCACTGTCCCTGTTACACTCTCTCCACTGTCCCTGTTACACTCTCTCCACTGCCCCTGTTACACTCTCTCCACTGCCCCTGTTACACTCTCTCCACTGTCCCTGTTACACTCTCTCCACTGTCCATGTTACACTCTCTCCACTGTCCCTGTTACACTCTCTCCACTGCCCCTGTTACACTCTCTCCACTGTCCCTGTTACACTCTCTCCACTGCCCCTGTTACACTCTCTCCAGTGCCCCTGTTACACTCTCTCCACTGTCCCTGTTACACTCTCTCCACTGTCCATGTTACACTCTCTCCACTGTCCCTGTTACACTCTCTCCACTGCCCCTGTTACACTCTCTCCACTGCCCCTGTTACACTCTCTCCACTGTCCCTGTTACACTCTCTCCACTGTCCATGTTACACTCTCTCCACTGTCCCTGTTACACTCTCTCCACTGCCCCTGTTACACTCTCTCCACTGTCCCTGTTACACTCTCTCCACTGTCCCTGTTACACTCTCTCCACTGTCCATGTTACACTCTCTCCACTGTCCCTGTTACACTCTCTCCACTGTCCCTGTTACACTCTCTCCACTGCCCCTGTTACACTCTCTCCACTGCCCCTGTTACACTCTCTCCACTGTCCCTGTTACACTCTCTCCATTGTCACTGTTACACTCTCTCCACTGCCCCGTTACACTCTCTGCACTGTCCCTGTTACACTCTCTCCTCTGTCCCTGTTACACTCTCTCCACTGTCCCTGTTACACTCTCTCCACTGTCCCTGTTACACTCTCTCCTCTGTCCCTGTTACACTCTCTCCACTGCCCCTGTTACACTCTCTCCACTGTCCCTGTTACACTCTCTCCATTGTCACTGTTACACTCTCTCCACTGCCCCGTTACACTCTCTGCACTGTCCCTGTTACACTCTCTCCTCTGTCCCTGTTACACTCTCTCCACTGTCCCTGTTACACTCTCTCCACTGCCCCTGTTACACTCTCTCCTCTGTCCCTGTTACACTCTCTCCACTGCCCCTGTTACACTCTCTCCACTGTCCCTGTTACACTCTCTCCACTGTCCCTGTTACACACTCTCTCTCTAATTTCTCTGTTACAGTCTTTCTCCGCTGCTAAGTAGTAAGGTGCCCAATCGGAAGATGAGGTGCTGCCCAGATTGCCTTGGGCTTCACTGGAAGATTGCAGTGCGCCAAGAATGGATATGTGGACAGGAGGGTAAGATGCTAAGTTAAAATGGTAACAGGAAGGTTAGGGTCATGTTTGTGGATTGAGTGAAGGGGTTCCATAAAATAGTCTCCAGTCTGCTCCACTCTTCCTTCACCCCCAACTTCTCATCAGGTTCCCACCTTTCCATGCAATCGCAGAAGCTTCCTGCCCCTTTACCTCCCCCTTCAAGGTCCCAAGCATTCCTTAACTACCCCCTGAAATAGCCTGGCAAATCTTTTGGTTGAAGGATAATTAGGGATGGGTAACAAATGCTGGCCTTATCAGCGACATCCACATCCCGGGAAGAAATACATTTTAAAAATTGATTGATTCCTCAGTCTCACCCTCTAAGGAATCAGTGTTTACCTTAGCTACTCTTTTTATATAACTGTGAAAGATTTTAAAGTCTGTTTTTATATTTTTTGCTCGTTTTCGCTCATACTCCCAATTTCCTTTCTTGTTAGTCATTCTTTGCTGGGTTCTAAAATGTTCCCAATCGTCTGGCCAACCATTAATCTTCACAGCATCGTACAGCTTTTTTTTCAATTTAATATCAACTTTAACTTGCTTATTTTGCCGAAGGTAGTACACTCTTTTCATGGTCTTTCTTTCTCAATATCTTTGTTGAGAGTTCTGAGATATCTCCTGTAATGTCTGACACTGTTTCTTTACTGACTTGCCACTGAGCTGTTTTCCCCAGTCCACTTCAGCCAACTCCATCTTCATTTCCTTGTAATTACCTTTATTGAAGTTTAAGACACTAGTTTCACTCCCACACTTCTCACCCACTTTATATAATCCTTCCCCTCTCCCCAGCCCGGGTCACTACCCAAGGCTCAAGACCCATCTCCCATGGTTCATGTGTCCTTTCTTCTGCACAATCTGTACTTCACTCCCTTGAATAAGTCCATTATTCTTGGTTAGACAGCAGCCTCCAACCAAAACAGTTCAGGCCACAAACATCTTCTCAGCAAAAGGACCTGCAAATCTGGAACTCAAACCAGATGTGAGCAGTGGATCAATATAGATTCAGTAAGTGAAAGAGAGAAACCTGAAAATTAGCCAATCTTCAACACCAGTTAGACTCAGCCTGAGGATCAGGGCAAGGTTCAGAGTTCAGAGATGGTTACAATCTGGAGATTAGGGGCAAGTGCAGTCCGGATTGTGGACAGATACATCCTAAAATTATGGAGACACAGAGCTGGGGAATTAAGAGAGGATATAGGCTCCAGAGATCAGATGTGGTTTAGGGGGTAGTTACAGCACAATGACATATTCTCATCCCCAAATTGTCAAAATAAATAACCTGAATCTGCAATATTTGAGGTTAAAGATAGAGGTAGTGTGAGCTGGAGCCAGGCCAGCCATTGGCTGATGTTGAAAAATTTGAGGGGTTAGTATTGAGGTGGGCTTTCCACTCTGTGGTTGTCTCACGTTAACATCTGAGAAGTACAAAGAACAAAGAACAAAGAACAATCCAGCACGGGAAACAGGCCCTTCGGCCCAACGAGCCCGCGCTGCCACATCACCCTACACCTATTCTACCCTGCATATCTATGAATGGAACCCTACTCAGTCAGATGTTGCAAGTTGGAGCTAATCTGTGTTTGAAGAACAGTTCATTTCAAAACAGAAATCTATCCCCAAGAATCCAATCTCCTGTTTCTGCAGAAATCTCCATCTGATCTGAATGCCACATCTGGTTAGGGTCTCCCTGGAACATCATCACCATTCTGAACTCCACATCCAGTGATTTTTGCACACTGATTCTAGAAAATGTTGCAATGTAGTCAGAGCTAAAATCCATGGCAATCTTTGTACATGAATAGACAGAATATGTAGTACCATGTCTCGTTAAGTATTTTGTGGTAATTCATGGTAAGATCCACTTTTGCCGTGAAATACTCTATACAGACATTTCAACCAGTTTATCTCTCGAAACATGTTTACTCGGGTGCCCTTACTTTGAGACAAAGAACTGGTTCAAAATTAGCTTTATTAAAAATACCCACAGATTAAAGAAACAATTCTTACACAATAAAATAAGTTAACTTTTCCCCGATCTAGGCTGATTGCCTGACAAACAGGTACACTGCCCATTCTGGTGCAATTGGCTGGACTGTTGGATCCAGTTCACTGAGCTCACATTGACAGATGGACTTAGGGTTTTCTTGGTGTGAAAGTGTTGTGAAGCTTCTTGAGTGAAATTGGAGCTACAATCAGCCAGGCAAGTGGAGAGTATTCTGTCATACTCTTTACTTGTGCCTTGTAGATAATGCAGTAAAAAGTCTGACAACACCAGGTTTTAGTCCAACCGATTTGGACCGAATGGAGAATTCTCCATTCACGTGACGGTGGTGAATCTCTGGAATTCTCTGCCCATTGAAGTGGTGGAGGCTGCCTCGCTAAATATTTTTAAGACGCGGGTTAAGAGAGGGGATTAAGGGTTATGGGGAGAGGGCGGGAAGGTGGAACTGAGACACGACAGATTAGCCATGATCTTATTGAATGGCGGGGCAGGCTCGAAGGGCTAGATGGCCTACTCCTGCTCCTATTTCTTATGTTCTTATGTTCTGACGAAGAGGGAGTCCCCTCGAAAGCTTGTGAGTTTACTATCAAATAAATCGGTTGGACTAAAACCTGGTGTTGTCAGACTTTTTACTGTGTTTACCCTAGTCCAACGCTGGCACATCCACATCTTGTAGATAATGGACAGACTTTGGGGAGTTGGGAGATGAGTTGTTGCCCAGAGAATTCCAAAATCTAACATGGCCTTAACAGCAACATTCACGTTCCAAAAATGAATAATACAAAAATTGAATGAGCAAGAATAATACTCAGAAAGGTTAATAGAATGCTATCTTTTCAATTTGGAGGACTAGATTATAAGTGAGTATAATTAAGAGGACATAGCTGAGATATTAAAAGAATACTTTGTATTATGCCCAGACTGTGGGGAAAGGGGAGGTAATTCAGACATTTGAAAGCTTTAAAATTGTAAAGGAAGAGGCATTGAATTGACTGTCTTTATTTAAAGTTGATAAGGCACCAGAACCCAATGAGATGCACACAGGATACTGAGGGAGTGAGAATGGGAACTGCAGAGGTATTGGCCAGAATTCTTTCAATCTTCCTTAGACTCACAGATGGTGCCATAGAAACTAGAAACAGGAGCAGCCCTTCAAGCTGCTCCACCTTTCATTATGATCATGGCTGATCATCAAATTGAATATCCTGATCTCCCCTCCCCCCCGCCATATCCCTTGATCTCTTCAGCTCCTTGAGCAATATCTCATTTCTTCTTGAAATCAGACAATGTTTTGGCCTCAACTACTTTCTGTGGGAGTGAATTCCACACATTCCCCACCCTCTGGGTCAAGAAATTTTTTCTCACCTCAGTTCTAACAGGTTTGCCCCTTATCCTCAAACTATGATCCCTAATTCTGGACTCCCCCACCATTAGAACATAGAACATAGAACATTACAGCACAAACAGGCCCTTCGGCCCTCGAGTTGCGCCGATCGCATCAACCCCACCAATCTATAGACCTATCTATAACCCCCAATCCCATTAAACCCCATATACTCATAAGGTGGAGCTGAGTCACGACAGATCAGCCATGATCTTATTGAATGGCGGGGCAGGCTCGAAGGGCCAGATGGCCTACTCCTGCTCCTATTTCTTATGTTCTTATGTTATGTTCTCATCCAGAAGTCTTTTAAAAGACCCCAGCGAGTTCACCTCCACCACCACTGACGGCAGCCGATTCCATTCACTCACCACCCTCTGAGTGAAAAACTTACCCCTAACATCACCTCTGTACTTCCCTCCCCGCACCTTAAATCTGTGTCCTCTCGTAGCGACCATTTCAACCCAGGGAAATAGCCTCTGAGAGTCCACCCTATCTATTCCTCTCAACATTTTATAAACTTCTATCAGGTCGCCTCTCAACCTTCGCCTCTCTAGGGAAAAGAGTCCCAGCTCCCTCAACCTATCTTCATAAGGCATGCCTCCCAGTCCAGGCAACATCCTTGTAAATCTCCTCTGCACCCTTTCAATACCTTCTACGTCTTTCCTATAGTGAGGCGACCAGAACTGCGCACAGTACTCCAAATGAGGCCTGACGAGGGTCCTGTAAAGTTGCAGCATTACCTCCCGACTCCTAAACTCAATCCCTCGATTAATGAAGGCCAGTACACCATACGCCTTCTTGACCACCTCCTCCACCTGCGAGGCCGATTTAAGAGTGCTGTGAACCCGGACCCCGAGATCCTTCTGCTCTTCAACGCTACTAAGACTCCTGCCCTTGATAGTGTACTCGTTCATCCCGTTGGTTCTGCCAAAATGGACGACTACACATTTATCCACATTTTACACATTAGGAACATTCTTTCTGAATTCTAAGACATTCTGTCTAACCCTGTTAGAATTTTATAAGTTTCTATGAGATCCCTTCTCACGCTTTTAAACTCCTAACTGACTTAAAAGGTTTACCAGGAATTAGCCTGGTAAACCTTCGCTGTGCTCCCTCTGTAGCAAGGACATCCTTCTTCAGATAAGGACACCAAAACTATACACAATATTCCAGATGTGGCCTCACCAACACCGTATACAATTGCAGCAAAACATCCCTATCCTTCTACTCAAATTCTCTTGCTATGAAGGCCAACATACCATTTGCCTTTTTTACTGCCTGCTGTACCTGTGCACTTACTTTCAGTGACTGATGCACGAGGGCTCCAAGGTCTCGTTGAGTATCCATCTCAATTTACATTCATTCAAGTAATACTCTGTCTTCCTATTATTGCAACCAAAGTGGATAACCTCACACTTATCCACATTATACTGCCTCTGCCATGCAGATACCCACACACCCAGCCCTAACAAATCAGACTGCAGCATCTCTGAATCCTCCTCACAGCTCACCCTCCCACCCATCTTTGTATCATCTGCAAATTTAGAGATAATACATTCACTTGCCTCTTCCAAATCATTAATATAATCAAAAAGAAGGTACAAAAACTAGCATAAGGGCATTTTATCTGAATTCACATAGCATTTGAAACAAAGTAAATGACTTGACGGCACAAATCATTGTGAACGAGTATGATTTGGTGGTCATTACAGAGACATTGCAGGATAGTCACGACTGGGAGTTAAATATCCAGGAGTATCAGACTGTTCATAGAGACCGACAGGAAGGTAAGGGAGGTGGTGTAGCTCTGATATTTAAGGATGTTGTCAGGGCGGTAGTGAGAGATGTTACAGGTTCTATGGAAAAAAAAGGTTGAATCCATTTGGGTGGAAATTAGAAATAGTAAGGAGAAAAGATCACTGATAGGTGTAGTTTCTAGACCAAATAATAGCATCATGGTGGGGTGAGAAATAAACAAAGAAATAACTGATGTATGTAAAAATGATACAGCAATTATCATGGGGGATTTTAATCTACATTTCAATTGGTTAAACCAGGTCAGTCAAGGCAGCTTTGAGGAGGAGTTCACAGGATGTTTCCGCGATAGCTTCCCTGAACTGTCTGTAATGGAACTGATAAGGGAGCAAGTTATCCCAGATCTGGTCCTGTGTAATGAGACAGGAATAATTAATGATCTTACAAGTGGCGCTCCTCTTGGAAGAAGCAATGACAATGTGGTTGAATTTAAAATACAGATGGAACGTGAGAAGGTAAAATCCAATCCCAGTGTCTTGTGCTTAAACAAAGGAGATTATAAAGGGATGAGGGAGGAGTTGGCTAAGGTAAACTGGGAGCAAAAACTTTACAGTGGGACAATTGAGAAACAGTGGAGGAATTTCAAAGTGGTTTTTCACAGTGCTCAGCAAAAGTATATCCCAGTGATAAGGAAGGACTGTAGGGTTAGGGTTAGTAGAGAATATCAGCCAAGGATATCTAAGGAAATAAAGGAGGGTATCAAATTGAAAGAAAATGCTTACAAAGTGGCAAAGATTAGTGGGAAACTAGAGAATTGGGAAATCTTTAAAGGTCAACAGAAAACCACACAAAAAAAAAAGATAATAAGATGGATTATGAGAGTAAATTAGCTCAGAATATAAAAACTGATAGCAAAAGTTTCTACAAATACATAAAACAAAAAAGAGTGGCGAAAGTAAACATTGGTCCTTTAGGGGATGAGAAGGGGGATGTAATAACTGGATATAAGAAAATGGCAGAGGCATTGAACAGGTATTTTATGTCGGTCTTCACGGTGGAAGACACAAATAACATGCCAAAAATTGATGACAGGAAGGCTCTGGCAGGTGAGAACCTAGAAACTATCATTATCACGAAGGAGGTAGTGTTGGGCAGGTTAATGGGGGCTGAAGGTAGACAAGTGGCGGATGGAGTTTAATGTGGAGAAGTGTGAGGTAATTCATTTCGGTAGGAATAACAGATGTGTTGAGTATAGGGCTAACGGGAGGACTTTGAATAGTGTGGATGAGCAGAGGGATCTAGGTGTATGTGTACATAGATCCCTGAAAGTTGGGAATCAAGTAGATAAGGTTGTTAAGAAGGCATACGGAGTCTTGGCGTTTATTGGTTAGGGGGATTGAATTTAAGAGTCGCAGCGTCATGTTGCAACTGTACACAACTCTGGTGCGGCCGCACTTGGAGTATTGTGTGCAGTTCTGGTCCCAACATTACAGGAAGGATGTGGAGGCTTTGGAGAGGGTGCAGAGGAGGTTTACCAGGATGTTGCCTGGTATGGAGGGGAGGTCCTATGAGGAGAGACTGAGGGATTTGGGGTTGTTTTCGTTGGAAAGAAGGCGGCTAAGAGGGGATCTCATTGAAACATATTAGATGATTAGAGGTTTAGATAGGGTGGACAGTGATAGCCTTTTTCCTCTGATGGAGAAAGCTAGCACGAGGGGGCATGGCTTTAAATTAAGGGGGGGTAGTTATAGGATGGATGTCAGGGGTAGGTTCTTTACCCAGAGGGTGGTGAGGGACTGGAATGCCCTGCCAGCTGCAGTTGTAAATGCGCCTAGTTTGGGGGCGTTTAAGAGATCCGTGGATAGGTTTATGGATGAAAAGGGATTGGTTTAGGCTAGTGGGTCGTTGTTTTTGTAACTGGTCGGCGCAACATCGTGGGCCGAAGGGCCTGTTCTGCGCTGTAATGTTCTATGTTCTATGTTTTAAGTCTCCTGGTCCTGATGGAATGCATCCCAGGGGACTAAAAGAGATGGTGGGGGAAACAGCAAATGCACCAGTGGTAATTTACCAAAATTTACTGGACTCTGGTTCCCGCAGACCGGAAAACAGCAAATGTGATGCCACTGTTTAAAAAAGGAAGTAGACAATAGGTGATGAAGTAGAACATAGAACATAGAAAACTACAGCACAAACAGGCCCTTTGGCCCACGATGTTGCACCGACCAGTTAAAAAGCAATGACCCTCTAACCTAAACCAAACCCTTTTCATCCATAAACCTATCCACGGATCTCTTAAACGCCCCCAAACTAGGCACATTTACAACTGCAGCTGGCAGGGCATTCCAGTCCCTCACCACCCTCTGGGTAAAGAACCTACCCCTGACATCCGTCCTATAACTACCCCCCCTTAATTTAAAGCCATGCCCCCTCGTGCTAGCTTTCTCCATCCGAGGAAAAAGGCTATCACTATCCACTCTATCTAAACCTCTAATCATCTTATATCTTTCAATAAGATCCCCTCTTAGCCGCCTTCTTTCTAGCGAAAACAACCCCAAAAGCCTCAGTCTCGCCTCATAGGACCTCCCCTCCATACCAGGCAACATCCTGGTAAACCTCCTCTGCACCCTCTCCAAAGCCTCCACATCCTTCCTGTAATGTGGGGACCAGAACTGCACACAATACTCCAAGTGCGGCTGCACCAGAGTTGTGTACAGTTGCAACATGACGCTGCGACTCCTAAATTCAATCCCCCTACCAATCATTTTGAAAGAAATAGCGAAACATCTGGATATAAAATGTCCCATTGGTAAGACGAACATGGGTTCATGAAGGGCACGTCATGTGAGGCTATTTCCCTGGGTTGAAATGGTCGCTACGAGAGGACACAGATTTAAGGTGCGGGGAGGAAAGTACAGAGGTGATGTTAGGGGTAAGTTTTTCACTCAGAGGGTGGTGAGTGAATGGAATCGGCTGCCGTCATCGGTGGTGGAGGCGAACTCGCTGGGGTCTTTTAAAAGACTTCTGGATGAGTATATGGGGTTTAATGGGATTGGGGGTTATAGATAGGTCTATAGATTGGTGGGGTTGATGTGATCGGCGCAACTCGTGGGCCGAAGGGCCTGTTTGTGCTGTAGTGTTCTATGTTCTATGTTTGACTAATTTGGTGGAATTTTTCAAGAACATTACATGTGCAGTGGATAATGGGAAACCTGTGAATGTGGTGCATCTGGATTTCCAGAAAGCATTGACAACAATCCCCCTCTATCCCCGTAATCCCACATTTGTACCCTACTAATTCCCCCAAAACTAGGGTCAATTTGGCATAGCCAATCAACCTAACCAACACATCTTTGGACTTTGGAAGGAAACCAGAGCACCTGGAGGAAACCCACACAGACACAGGAAGAATGTACAGACTCCACACCGACAGTGACCTAAACCAGGAATCAAACCCAAGACCCTGGCGCTGTGAGGCAGCATTGCTATCAGCTGTGCCATCATGCCGCCCTGTGGAAAATTAGTGGAAACAAATTCTGGACAAAAGCAATAGTTACATGGACAAATATAGGTTAATTAAAGAATCCTAACATGGATTAGTTAAGGGCAAATTGTGTTTAACTTGTTAATGTTTTTGATGAGGTAACAGAGAGGGTTGATGAGGGTAGAATATAGAACATAGAACTTTACAGCATAGTACAGGCCCTTCGGCCCTCAATGTTGTGCTGAACTATGTCCGAACCCAAGATCAGTCTATCCCACTCCCTATCATTCTGGAGTGCTCCATGTGTCTATCCAATAACCGTTTGAAAGTTCCAAAAGTGTCTGACTCCATTATCACAGCAGGGAGTGCATTCCACACCCCAACCACTCTCTGGGTAAAGAATCTACCTCGGACATCCCTCCTATATCTCCCACCATGAACCTTATCATTATGCCCTCTAGTAACAGCTACATCCACCCGAGGAAATAGTCTCTGAACATCCACTCTATCTATCCTAGTAGGTAGAGATACGATCAGCGCAATTTGTGGGCTGAAGGTCCTGTTTGTACTGTAGTTTTTCTATGATTCTATCCCCTTCATCATCTTATAAACCTCTATTAAGTCGCCTCTCATCCTCCTCTGCTCTAATGAGAAAAGCCCCAGCTCCCTCAACCTTTCCTCATAAGACCTACCCTCCAAACCAGGCAGCATGCTGGTAAATCTCCTCTGCACTCTCTCCAATGCTTCCACATCCTTCTTATAATGAGGTGACCAGAACTGCACACAATACTCCAAATGTGGTCTCACTAAGGTCCGGTATAGTTGCAGCATAACCCCACGACTCTTAAACTCAAACCCCCTGTTAATAAACACTAACACACTATAAGCCTTCTTCACGGCTCTATCCACTTGAGTGGCTACCTTCAGAGATCTGTGGATATGAATCCCAAGATCTCTCTGTTCCTCCACATTCCTCAGAACCCTGCCGTTGACCCTGTAATCCGCATTCAAGTTTGTCCTACCAAAATGAATCACCTCACACTTATCAGGGTTAAACTCCATCTGTCACTTTTCTGCCCAGCTCTGCATCCTATCAATGTCTCTTTGCAGCCTGCAAGAGCCCTCCACCTCATCCACTACTCCATCAATCTTGGTGTCATCAGCAAATTTACTAACCCATCCTTCAGCCTCCTCTTCCAAGTCATTGATAAAAATCACAAATAGCAGAGGACCCAGCACTGATCCCTGTGGTACACCGCTGGTAACTGGCCTCCAGTCTGAAAATTTTCCCTCCACCATCACCCTCCGTCTTCTATGAGACAGTAAAAAGTCTGACAACACCAGGTTTTAGTCCAACCTATTTATTTCATAATATACTTACAAGCTTTCGGGGTTAGTCCCTTCGTCAGGTGAACCCCGAAAGCTTGTGAGTATATTATCAAATAAATCGGTTGGACTAAAACCTGGTGTTGTCAGATTTTTTACTGTGTTTACGACAGTCCAACGCCGGCATTCCCACATCATGACTTCTATGAGACAGCCAGTTACTTACCCAAACGGCCAAATTTCCTTCCATCCCACACCTCCTTACTTTCTTCATGAGCCTTGGAGAACCTTATCAAATGCTTTACTAAAATCCATGTATATGACATCAACTGCTCAACCTTCATCTACACACTTAGTTACCTCCTCAAAGAATCAATCAAATTTGTGAGGCAAGAATTACCCCTCAAGAATCTGCACTGGCTATCCTGGATTAAACTGCATCTTTCCAAATGGTCATAAAACCTATCCCTCAGTGACCCGAGGCCGGAATTGAACCTGGGTCCCTGGCGCTGTGAGGCAGCAGTGCTAACCCACTGTGCCACCATGCCATCCGCGATTCAGTTTGGTATGAAGAACATGGAGAGACAATGTAACGGGTACAATTCTAAAGGGGCTGCAATATGTCAGTCATTAAAAGTGGCAGGATAGGTTGAAAGGGTGGTTAATAAACAGTATCCTAGGCTTTATTAAGAATCATAGAGCACTACAGTGCAGAAAGAGCTTTGGCCCATCGAGTCTGCACCAACGACAATCCCATCCAGGCCCTACCCACATATCCCTACATATTTTACCCGCTAATCCCTCTAACCTAAGCATCTTAGGACACTAAGGGACAAGTTTAGCAGACCGATCAACCTAACCCGCACATCTTTGGACTCTGGGAGGAAACCCATGCAGACACAAGGAGAATGTGCAAACTCCACACAGACAGTGACCTAAGCTGGGAATCAAACCCAGATCCCTGGAGCTGTGAAGTAGCAGCGCTAATCATTGTGCTACCGTGCTGCCCTATTAATAGGGACATCAAGTATAAGATATCACTTGTTGTGATAGTGGAATGGGACACTTTAGGAACTTTCAAGTGGTTACTGGATAGGCAGATGGAGCCCACCAGAATGATAGGGAGTGGGATAGACTGATCTTGGTTTTCGACAAAGCTTGGCACAACATCGAGGGCCGAAGGGCCTGTACTGTGCTGTACTGCTCTATGTTCTCTGAAAGAGTAAAGAGGTTATAGACCTCGTATAGAACACTGGTCCAGCCTCAACTGGAGTATTGTGTCCCTGTTCTGGATGCCACACTTTAAGAAAGATGAGAAGACATTAGAAGAGAATGCGGAAAAGAGTCACAAGAATAGTTCAAGGGATTGGGTGTTTGAGAAGTTGGAACTGTTTGCCTTGGACAAAGTTGAGAGGAGTGATAGAGATGTTCAAAATCATTCGGGGGCCTTGTCAGAATAGATAGAGAGAAACTGTTCCCATTGATGAAAGGGTCAAGAACCACAGGACACAGATTTAAAGTAACTAGCTAAGCAAACAATGGTGACATCAGGAAAAACTTTTCCATGCAATGAATGAGCCAGATCTGGAACGCATTGCCAGAGAGGATGGTGAACAGGTTCAGTCAAGGATTTCAAACAGGAATTGTACTGTCTGAAAAGAAAGTCTGTGTAGGGTCACAGAGAGAAGTTGGGAAGTGGCACTAGGTAAATTTCTCCTTCAATGTTTTACTCTATTCTCCTCACAGTTCAGAATATTTCTAAGTCGTATATCATTCAATATGTTTTGAAACTGTGCCCTGTACACTAAGGTCTAGCTTCTTAATATACATAAGGAAAGGCAGAGATGCAATGGGCTGAATGGCTCCTCCTGCTTCAGCTAAACATAACTGTAAAAATGCACTTTCAGAGAGTCCATTAGTGAACACAAAAGATTTTATTAATAAGAAATATACAGCAGGCACACTGTTGCAGCTCCCAAACTGTCTTTTTACTCAAGAGGACTCCACCCCTTGGGATGATTCCCTACTCTGAGTCCCCATTGATCACCCAGGGTGATCCAAACTCTGTTGTTCCTTAAAAGGACAATTGCCACAATAATCCGAGTGAGACAAAATGTGTGTAGTATGTGCAGTGCAAGAACTGTGGAAAGGATTTGCAGCAATGATAACTGGGCTCCAAGGATTGTATAACAGGAAGAGAGCTGCATTCTCTGGAATTTAGAAGGTTAAGGATAGACTTAGCAAACCTTCCAAGATAATAATGGAATAACTATGATCGATAGAGAGAAACTATTTCTGCTGGGTGAGAACTTGCACTGGGGAAAATTAAATAAAAATGAGAGCTCTCGGGAGTGTAATTGGGAAGATTTCTACAAACAGAGAGTGCTACAAGTTTCAAACACTCTTCTGCAAATAAAGTTAATGATGGATCCATTATTAATTTTCATATTTGTTATCCAAAGGTATAAAGAGATTAGGAACAAAGGTAGGTAGATGGAATTTGTCTCACATCATGCACAATTGTTAAATAGCAGAACAGGATAAAGGGCTGAATGGTTGAGTATTGTTGTATGTCCCTTTGACAAGCACCTTCTAACTGGGATCAGTTCTGCATAAACCCAGTTTGAGCAGAAACTTCCTTTAAATGAACAGTGGGAGATATTGGTAAAAAGGGACAATTACATATGTGAATTACTGAGATGGGAACAGAGTAGGTGCTCTTGGTAATGGAATGGAATAAAGTCAGAAGACAGCTGAGAGTCAGATAGGATACCAACATTATGAATGGTTTGGCTCAATCAGAGGGGATGTAATTTGTACTGGGACAAGAGATAATGGCTCACGTTATCTTGGAGATATTTATCCAGAGCAGGGGATGAGGGAGGTGGGAGGAGTTTAGGAGGAAAGTAGGAGATTAGGGAGTGTGGATAGTGGGGAGGGGAGGGAGGAGAGGACTATCATGGGGAAATGGGATCCAGGAGTTGACCCAGAGGGGAGATTGACAGATAAAGAAGCAGGGTGCCAGGAAACAGGTAGATCAGGGAATTAGGGAATGGGTACAGTGGGTCAGTGTGGGAGCAGGGGTCCTGGTTGTGACTATGCAGACTGGGAAATACAAAGTGCAGAGTGGGAATGGAGCTGGGGAGTGAGAATGGGGCTGGGGAGTGGGAATGGGGCTGGGGAGTGAGAATGGGGCTGGGGAGTGAGAATGGGGCTGGGGAGTGAGAATGGGGCTGGGGAGAGGGAATGGGGCTGGGGAGAGAGAATGGGGCTGGGGAGAGGGAAGGGGGCTGGGGAGTGAGAATGGGGCTGGGGAGTGAGAATGGGGCTGGGGAGTGGGAATGGGGCTGGGGAGAGGGAATGGGGCTGGGGAGTGAGAATGGGGCTGTGGAGTGGGAATGGGGCTGGGGAGAGGGAATGGGGCTGGGGAGTGGGAATGGGGCTGGGGGGGTGGGAATGGGGCTGGGGAGTGAGAATGGGGCTGGGGAGAGGGAAGGGGGCTGGGGAGTGGGAAGGGGGCTGGGGAGTGGGAATGGGGCTGGGGAGTGGGAATAGGGTTGGGGAGAGGGAAGGGGGGCTGAGGAGTGGGAATGGGGCTGGGGAGTGGGAAGGAGGCTGGGGAGTGGGAAGGAGGCTGGGGAGTGGGAATGGGGCTGGGAGTGGGAAGGGGGCTGGGGAGTGGGAAGGGGGGTGGGGAGTGGGAAGGAGGCTGGGGAGTGGGAATGGGTCTGGGGAGAGGGAAGGGGGCTGGGGAGAGGGAAGGGGGCTGGGGAGTGGGAATGGGGCTGGGAGTGGGAATGGGGCTGGGGAGAGGGAAGGGGGCTGGGGAGTGGGAAGGGGGCTGGGGAGTGAGAATGGGGCTGGGGAGTGGGAATGGGGCTGGGGAGTGGGAATGGGGCTGGGGAGTGGGAAGGGGGCTGGGGGGTGGGAATGGGGCTGGGGAGTGGGAATGTGGCTGGGAGTGGGAATGGGGTTGGGGAGAGGGAAGGGGGCTGAGGAGTGGGAATGGGGCTGGGAGTGGGAATGGGGTTGGGGAGAGGGAAGGGGGCTGAGGAGTGGGAATGGGGCTGGGAGTGGGAATGGGGTTGGGGAGAGGGAATGGGGCTGGGAGTGGGAATGGGGTTGGGGAGAGGGAATGGGGCTGGGAGTGGGAATGGGGCTGGGGAGAGGGAAGGGGGCTGAGGAGTGGGAATGGGGCTGGGGAGTGGGAAGGAGGCTGGGGAGTGGGAATGGGTCTGGGGAGTGGGAATGGGGCTGGGAGTGGGAATGGGGCTGAGGAGTGGGAAGGGGGCTGGGGAGAGGGAAGGGGGCTGGGGAGTGGGAATGGGGCTGAGGAGTGGGAATGGGGCTGAGGAGTGGGAATGGGGCTGGGGAAGAACAGGGATGAGGTGTGAGAGGTAAGGGAGGGGAAATTGGCTGTTGGGAGTGACAATCCCTGAATCTATCTCTTTCATGTTTCAGGATCAGTTCTGCATGTTTAGGAGCCTCCCACATTAATTCCAGACTATTTTCCTTTTTTGGTTTTGTTTTGAAGGATTCCTGCAGATTGGAATGAAATTCTGGGAGCTGTGCTGACATCATCAACATTTTGACAATTACACAGACCAGGCACAGATCCAAGGCCCCCCTCAGCCTCTCCCACTGTAGGGCCAAGGGCTCACTGAGTGAGTTCAACACAAGGGGGTTGAGAAAGTTAGCAGCTGCCAGGCAGGAAGTGAAGCCACAGATTCTGGCTGGAGTGGGATTTAACTCTTTAGCTGCTGATTCAACCCTGATCAGAAATTCTGAATATTAGTGGGACAGATTTTACATTTGGCGATATTACATAATACAAAATGCATGTCTACCTGTCACCTTCCATTGAAAAGTCCTGCCATCAACTACCTTTGATGTGGGTTTGCCGGCGTTGGACTGGCGTAAACACAGTAAAAAGTCTGACAACACCAGGTGAATCACCTGACGAAGGGACTAACCCCGAAAGCTTGTGAGAATATTATCAAATAAATCGGTTGCACTAAAACCTGGTGTTGTCAGACTTTTTACTGTATCAACTACCTTTCCCATGAACCTACAAAAATGCCCAAATCATCATCTCTCCATCAAACACTCTCGCCAATCAACCACCCTAACTAATCACTTGCCCTCACTTTCTCCATCAACATTCTCCCCATCGCCCAACCCCTACTCTCTCATTCCACAGAGACAAACTGAATGAAACTGGGTCCTGAGGCAAGGTTCAGCAAGATAACGTGAGAAGTGCGGATAATGCGGAGAAGTGTGAGGTAATTCACTTTGGTAGGAATAACAGATGTGTTGAGTATAGGGCTAACGGGAGGACTTTGAATAGTGTGGAGGAGCAGAGGGATCTAGGTGTATGTGTACATAGATCCCTGAAAGTTGGGAATCAAGTAGATAAGGTTGTTAAGAAGGCATACGGTGTCTTGGCGTTTATTGGTAGGGGGATTGAATTTAGGAGTCGCAGCGTCATGATGCAACTGTACACAACTCTGGTGCGGCCGCACTTGGAGTTTTGTGTGCAGTTCTGGTCCCCACATTATAGGAAGGATGTGGAGGCTTTGGAGAAGGTGCAGAGGAGGTTTACCAGGATGTTGCCTGGTATGGAGGGGAGGTCCTATGAGGAGAGACTGAGAGATTTGGGGTTGTTTTCACTGGAAAGAAGGCGGCTAAGAGGGGACCTTATTGAAACATATAAGATGATTAGAGGTTTAGACAGGGTAGATAGTGATAGCCTTTTTCCTAGGATGGAGAAAGCTAGCACGAGGGGGCACGACTTTAAATTAAGGGGGGGTAGTTATAAGACTGATGTCAAGGGTAGGTTCTTTACCCAGAGGGTGGTGAGGGATTGGAATGCCCTGCCAGCTGCAGTTGTAAATGCGCCTAGTTTGGGGGCGTTTAAGAGATCTGTGGATAGGTTTATGGACGAAAAGGGATTGGTTTAGGTTAGTGGGTCATTGTTTTGTAACTGGTCGGCGCAACATTGTGGGCCGAAGGGCCTGTTCTGCGCTGTAATGTTCTATGTTCTATAATAGAGGATCTTGGATAAATGAAGTGGCCAAAGTAAAAAGTCTCACAACACCAGATGAAATCACTCACCCGATGAAGGAGCAGCACTCCGAAAGCTCGTGATACCAAATTAACCTGCTGAACTTTAACCTGGTGTTGTGAGACTTCTCACTGTTCCCACCCCTGTCCAACACTGGCATCTCCACATCATAAATGAAGTGGGCAGTAGACCAACAATGAATAAACATTGCAGCAAGATGTAGGACGATGGGTTGGACAATGTGGAAGGAAATACTAGCTTAAATCGAAGTGTGCAAGTTTGTCTAAGGATGAAACAAGGTAGGCAGAAGCTGACTGTTTCCAGTTGTTGAAGGTCTCGAGGGTAAGGCATCACAGATACAAGACTAAATATCAGGGAGTTCATACAGAGAGCAGGAGAAACTTCTTCACACAGAGCTGTGAGGCTGTGGGTTTCATTCCAAGGTGAGTGGTTGAGGAAGAAACAATGTGAACATTCAAGAATAATTAAAAATTTATTTATTTATTCGTGTCACAACTAAGCTTTCATTAACACTGCAATTGAGTTACTGTGAAAATCCCCTAGTTGGCACACTCCATCACCTGTTCAGATACATGGAGGGAGAATTTAGCATGGCCAATGCATCTAATCAACATGTCTTTCAGACTGTGGGAGCAAACCTGAGCACCCGCAGGAAACCCATGCAACATGGGGAGAACATACAGACTCCACACAGACAGTGACCCAAGTTGGGAATCAAACCCAGGACCCTGGCACTGTGAGGTTCTGTCTTCACAGAGGAGGACGTGAATAATTTGCCGGGTGTTAGCGATGGAAAGGTGGTAGGAATGGAGGGTCTTAATGACATTACTGTTACTAGAGAGGTGGTGCTCGACAGACTGGAGGGGCTGATTGTGGACAAGTCCCCAGGACCGGATGGAATGCATCCGAGGGTTCTGAAAGAAATGGCGGAGGTGATAGTGGATGCCTTGGTGGTTATTTTTCAGACATCGCTGGATTCCGGGGAAGTGCCAGAAGATTGGAAAACGGCTAATGTTATGCCGTTGTTTAAGAAGGGTGCCAGGCAAAAGGCAGGGAATTATAGGCCGGTTAGTTTAACGTCTGTGGTAGGTAAAATGTTAGAATCTGTCATTAAGGAGGAAATTGCGAGGCATCTTGAGGGGAATTGCTTGATAGGGCGGACGCAACACAGTTTAATTAAAGGGAAGTCATGTCTGACAAATTTACTGGAGTTCTATGAGGATCTGTCTAGGGCGGTGGATAGAGGAGAGCCGGTGGATGTGGTCTTTCTGGATTTTCAGAAGGCGTTTGACAAAGTACCTCACAAGAGGTTATTGCAGAAGGTCAGGGGACATGGAGTTGGGGGTAGGGTGTTAGCGTGGATAGAGGATTGGTTGTCAAATAGGAGGCAGAGAGTGGGGGTCAACGGGTGCTATTCGGATTGGCGGTTGGTGACTAGTGGGGTGCCCCAGGGATCGGTGCTGGGGCCTCAGCTATTTACCATTTATATAGATGATCTGGAGGAGGGAACCGAGTGCAGGGTGTCGAAATTTGCTGATGACACCAAGATTGGGGGAAAGGCAAATTATGCGGAGGGTGTGGAGAGTCTGCAGAAGGATCTAGATAGGCTGGGCGAATGGGCCAGGAAATGGCAAATGGAATTTAATGTTGGCAAGTGTGAGGTGGTACACTTTGGTAGGAATAATGGTAGGAAGGACTATTACTTACGGGGCGAAAAACTGCAGCAGGCGACGGTGCAGAGGGACCTCAGGGTCCTTGTGCATGAGTCGCAAAAACCCAGCTTGCAGGTGCAGCAGGTGGTCAGGAAGGTGAATGGGATGCTGGCCTTCATAGCGAGGGGGATTGAATATAAAAGTAGGGAGGTCTTGCTACAGCTGTATAGGGCATTGGTGAGGCCGCAGCTGGAGTACTGTGTGCAGTTTTGGGCGCCGCACCTGCGCAAGGATATTTTGGCCCTGGAGGGAGTGCAGAGGAGGTTTACTAGGCTGATACCGGAGTTGAGGGGATTGAGCTATGAGGAGAGGCTGAATAAACTAGGCTTGTACTCGTTAGAGTTTAGAAGAATGAGGGGAGATCTCATTGAGACGTATAAGATGATGAATTGGATGGATAGGATAGAGGTGGAGAGACTGTTCCCGCTCAAAAAAGACAGTAGGACTAGGGGGCACAGCCTCAAGATAAAGGGGGGGCAGTTTAGAACAGAGTTGAGGAGGACTTCTTCACTGAAAGGGTGGTGAATCTCTGGAATTCTCTGCCCGTTGAAGTGGTGGAGGCTGCCTCGCTAAATATTTTTAAGAAACGGGTTAATGGGTTTTTGATAAGAGAGGGGATTAAGGGTTATGGGGAGAGGGCGGGAAGGTGGAGCTGAGTCACGACAGATCAGCCATGATCTTATTGAATGGCGGGGCAGGCTCGAAGGGCCAGATGGCCTACTCCTGCTCCTATTTCTTATGTTCTTATGTTCTAACCACTGTGTTGTGGTCATAAGAACATAAGAACATAAGACATAGGAGCAGGAGTAGGCCATCTAGCCCTTCGAGACTGCCCCTCCATTCAATAAGATCATGGCTGATCTGTCGTGGCTCAGTTCTACTTTCCCGCCCTCTCCCCATAACCCTTAATCCCTTCTCTTATCAAAAACCCATCAACCCGTTTCTTAAAAATATTTAGCGAGGCAGCCTCCACCACTTCAACGGGCAGAGAATTCCAGAGATTCACCACCCTTTGAGTGAAGAAGTTCCTCCTCAACTCTGTTCTAAACCGCCTCCCCTTTACCTTGAGGCTGTGCCCCCTAGTCCTACTGTCTTTTTTGAGCGGGAAGAGTCTCTCCACCTCTATCCTATCCATCCCATTCATCATCTTATACGTCTCAATGAGATCTCCCCTCATTCTTCTAAACTCTAACGAGTACAAGCCTAGTTTATTCAGCCTCTCCTCATAGCTCAATCCCCTCAACTCCGGTATCAGCCGAGTAAACCTTCTCTGCACTCCCTCCAGGGCCAAAATATCCTTGCGCAGGTGCGGCGCCCAAAACTGCACACAGTACTCCAGCTGCGGCCTCACCAATGCCCTATACAGCTGCAGCAAGACCTCCCTACTTTTATATTCAATCCCCTTCGCTATGAAGGCCAGCATCCCATTCGCCTTCCTGACTACCTGCTGCACCTGCAAGCTGGGTTTTTGCGACTCATGCACAAGGACCCCGAGATCCCTCTGCACCGTCGCCTGCTGCAGTTTTTCGCCACGTAAGTAATAGTCCTTCCTACCATTCCTCCTACCAAAATGGACCACCTCACACTTGCCAACATTAAATTCCATTTGCCATTTCCTGGCCCATTCGCCCAGCCTATCTAGATCCTTCTGCAGACTCTCCACACCCTCCTCACAATTTGCCTTTCCCCCAATCTTGGTGTCATCAGCACCTATAAAAGAGATTAGATTGGAGAAGGGAATGGAGGAAAAAAGGGGGTTTTGAGCAATGTGGAACAGATGTGTCTGAGGTACAGAGCCCTGGGGAAATGGGTGTTTTTGGCAGTAATGATTAATGAAAAGGCTTCTGAGGTCAAGCTTTGCACAGTTTGATGATTCTGCTAACTGCGCAAATACAAATCTATAATGAATTGTTTATTGGTGTGGTAATTCTGGAATATGTTAGCTCCAGAGGTCAGAGTGCAGACAGGCAGCGAACCTTTCAGCAGCCTTAGGTATTTATACAGTTCCCATCACACACTTGGCTCCTGCACTTAATGGGTGCAATTATCAAGTTTCCTGCTCTGCCCCAGGGCCTTGGGTCATACGATTAGTAACACACTCATCTCATTTTATACACAGGCCACTGGACAACAGCCAGGTATGAAAGAGGGCAGTTCCACACTGGACACAGCGCCAAGCCTTGGGTGGAGTGAAATCCACATTGTGAAGGGAGAGGCAGACAAAAGAAACAGAGACAGAAACCGAGAGAGAGAGAGAAATATATCAAGGAAGTTACAGAGAAAGAAAGAGAGAATGTGGAGGTTGGGGAGAAATAATATAAGTAGAAGCAGCAATATATCATCCTACTGCTAGGGTCTGTTCTGTCCTTTATTGTAATCATGGCTAATCTCTGGCTTCAACTCCACTTTCCTGCCTCATTCTCATATCCCTAGATTCTCTGAGAATCCAGAAATCTCTTAATGGCAGTCTTGAATATACTTAATGATGGGGCAAATGCAACTCTTTAGAGAACACCAAACATTTGGAAACCTCTGAATGAAGAAATTTCTCCTTATAAATTTAAACGATTAACCCCTTATCCATCAGCCTTTCACATCTGCCCGATAAAAACCATTTCAGAATTTTGGGTTTCAATGAAATCACCTCTCATTCTTGTAAATTCCAGAGAAGATAAATCCTTTCTGCTCAATCTCTCCTCAAAGGACATCCCCCTTGCCAAACAAACAAAGTTGGATACAAATGTATGCAATCTCTGCAATTTAGTCATTGATAGGGAATGTAAATAACTGAGGCCCCAGCTCTGAAGCTCCAGCCAATCCAGCTCTAACTACAAATCTAAGGATGACAGTTCTGAATGAAAGGCCACAGATCTGAAATGTTAACTCTGTTTCTCTCCGCTGGAGTGTGAACCTCAAAAGTTTCAGGAAGAGGGGGAATCAGAACACTGAATGCTGTTGGTGAGATGCAATCTCACATGGGGACCAGAGACATGCTGCAGATTAAAACCTACTTTTGTTGCCTCTCATTAAAATTCCAGCAGTTAAGCATGATTGTGTTTAGCAAACAACTCAATCACTCAGTTACAAACATCGCACATCCTCTTTCTACATCACGGACACATCCCTCAGGACACAAGAACAAAAGGTGCTTTCATTTCAGATCAATAAGATTCAACACAGCAGAGCTCAGCATTCCTGACAGGTACCCCCGTTCCTCCCACCTCCAGAGAGATGGACAGTAAGATGGGGAATACTGTCACATTGGGAATGTAGTCACGCACTGCCCACTGTCACACTGGGAATGTAGTCACGCACTGCCCACTGTCGCACTGGGAATGTAGTCACGCACTGCCCACTGTCGCACTGGGAATGCAGTCACGCACTGTCCACTGTCGCACTGGGAATGTAGTCACGCACTGCCCACTGTCGCACTGGGAATGTAGTCACGCACTGCCCACTGTCACACTGGGAATGTAGTCACGCACTGCCCACTGTCACACTGGGAATGTAGTCACGCACTGCCCACTGTCGCACTGGGAATGTAGTCACGCACTGCCCACTGTCGCACAGGGAATGTGGTCACGCACTGCCCACTGACACACTGGGAATATAGTCACACACTGCCCACTGTCGCACAGGGAATGTAGTCACGCACTGCCCACTGTCGCACTGGGAATGCAGTCACGCACTGCCCACTGTCACACTGGGAATGTAGTCACGCACTGCCCACTGTCGCACTGGGAATATAGTCACGCACTGCCCACTGTCGCACTGGGAATATAGTCAAGCACTACCCACTGTCACACTGGGAATGTAGTCACGCACTGCCCACTGTCGCACAGGGAATGTAGTCACGCACTGTCCACTGTCGCACTGGGAATGTAGTCACGCACTGTCCACTGTCGCACTGGGAATGTAGTCACGCACTGCCCACTGTCACACTGGGATTGTAGTCACGCACTGCCCACTGTCGCACTGGGAATGTAGTCACGCACTGCCCACTGTCGCACTGGGAATGTAGTCACGCACTGTCCACTGTCGCACTGGGAATGTAGTCACGCACTGCCCACTGTCGCATTGGGAATGTAGTCACGCACTGCCCACTGTCGCACTGGGAATGTAGTCACGCACTACCCACTGTCGCACTGGGAATGTAGTCACGCACTGCCCACTGTCGCACTGGGAATATAGTCACGCACTGCCCACTGTCGCACTGGGAATATAGTCACGCACTGCCCACTGTCGCACTGGGAATATAGTCACGCACTGCCCACTGTCGCACTGGGAATGTAGTCACGCACTGCCCACTGTCGCACTGGGAATATAGTCACGCACTGCCCACTGTCGCACTGGGAATGTAGTCACGCACTGCCCACTGTCACACAGGGAATGTAGTCACGCACTGCCCACTTTCACACTGGGACTGTAGTCACGCACTGCCCACTGTCGCACTGGGAATGAAGTCACGCACTGTCCACTGTCGCACTGGGAATGTAGTCATGCACTGCCCACTGTCGCACTGGGAATATAGTCACGCACTGTCCACTGTCGCACTGGGAATGTAGTCACGCACTGCCCACTGTCGCACTGGGAATATAGTCACGCACTGCCCACTGTCGCACTGGGGCTGTTGTCATGCACTGCCCACTGTCGCACTGGGGATGTAGTCACGCACTGCCCACTGTCACACTGGGAATATAGTCACGCACTGCCCACTGTCGCACTGGGAATGTAGTCACGCACTACCCATTGTCACACTGGGAATGTAGTCACGCAC
Source organism: Prionace glauca (assembly GCA_037974335.1). Classification (NCBI taxonomy): domain Eukaryota; kingdom Metazoa; phylum Chordata; class Chondrichthyes; order Carcharhiniformes; family Carcharhinidae; genus Prionace; species Prionace glauca. The sequence goes on along the minus strand of CM075732.1, from coordinate 102,253,165 downwards.
TGCCCACTGTCGCACTGGGAATGTAGTCACGCACTGCCCAATGTCACACAGGGAATATAGTCACGCACTGCCCACTGTCACACAGGGAATATAGACACGCACTGCCCACTGTCACACTGGGAATGAAGTCACGCACTGCCCACTGTCGCACAGGGAATGTAGTCACGCACTGCCCACTGTCACACTGGGAATATAGTCACGCACTGCCCACTGTCGCACTGGGGATGTAGTCACGCACTGCCCACTGTCGCACAGGGAATGTAGTCACGCACTGCCCACTGTCGCACTGGGAATGTAGTCACGCACTGCCCAATGTCACACAGGGAATATAGTCACGCACTGCCCACTGTCACACTGGGAATGTAGTCACGCACTGCCCACTGTCGCACTGGGAATGTAGTCACGCACTGCCCACTGTCGCACAGGGAATGTAGTCACGCACTGCCCACTGTCGCACAGGGAATGTAGTCACGCACTGCCCACTGTCGCACAGGGAATGTAGTCACGCACTGCCCACTGTCGCACAGGGAATGTAGTCACGCACTGCCCACTGTCACACTGGGAATATAGTCACGCACTGTCCACTGTCGCACTGGGAATATAGTCACGCACTGCCCACTGTCACACTGGGAATGTAGTCACGCACTACCCACTGTCGCTCTGGGAATGTAGTCACGCACTGCCCACTGTCACACAGGGAATATAGTCACGCACTGCCCACTGTCACACTGGGAATATAGTCACGCACTGCCCACTGTCGCACTGGGAATGTAGTCACGCACTGCCCACTGTCACACTGGGAATATAGTCACGCACTGCCCATTGTCACACTGGGAATATAGTCACGCACTGCCCACTGTCGCACTGGGAATGTAGTCACGCACTGTCCACTGTCACACTGGGAATGTAGTCACGCACTGCCCACTGTCACACTGGGAATGTGGTCACGCACTGCCCACTGTCACACGGGGAAAATAGTCACGCACTGCCCACTGTCGCACTGGGAATGTAGTCACGCACTGCCCACTGTCACACTGGGAATGTAGTCACGCACTGCCCACTGTCGCACTGGGAATGTAGTCACACACTGCCCACTGTCGCACTGGGAATGTAGTCACGCACTGCCCACTGTCACACGGGGAATGTAGTCACGCACTGCCCACTGTCGCACTGGGAATGTAGTCACGCACTCCCAATTGTCGCACTGGGAATGTAGTCACGCACTGCCCACTGTCGCACTGGGGATGTAGTCACGCACTGCCCACTGTCACACTGTGAATGTAGTCACGCACTGCCCACTGACGCACTGTGAATGTAGTCACGCACTGCCCACTGTCGCACTGGGAATGTAGTCACGCACTGCCCACTGTCGCACTGGGAATGTAGTCACGCACTGCCCACTGTCACACTGGGAATGTAGTCACGCACTGCCCACTGACGCACTGTGAATGTAGTCACGCACTGCCCACTGTCGTACTGGGAATGTAGTCACGCACTGTCCACTGTCACACTGGGAATATAGTCACGCACTGTCCACTGTCGCATTGGGAATGCAGTCACGCCCTGCCCACTGTCGCACTGGGAATGCAGTCACGTACTGCCCACTGTCGCACTGGGAATGTAGTCACGCACTGCCCACTGTCACAATGGGAATATAGTCACGCACTGTCCACTGTCGCACTGGGAATGTAGTCACGCACTGCCCACTGTCGCACTGGGAATGTAGTCACGCACTGCCCACTGTCAAACTGGGAATGTAGTCACGCACTGTCCACTGTCACACTGGGAATGCAGTCACGCACTGCCCACTGTCGCACTGGGAATGTAGTCACGCACTGCCCACTGTCGCACTGGGAATGTAGTCACGCACTTTCCACTGTCGCACTGGGAATGTAGTCACGCACTGCCCACTGTCACACTGGGAATATAGTCACGCACTGTCCACTGTCGCACTGGGAATGTAGTCACGCACTGCCCACTGTCACACTGGGAATATAGTCACGCACTGCCCACTGTCACACTGGGAATATAGTCATGCACTGTCCACTATCACACTGGGAATATAGTCACGCACTGTCCACTGTGACACTGGGAATGTAGTCACGCACTGCCCACTGTCACACTGGGAATATTGTCATGCACTGCCCACAGTCGCACTGGGAATGTAGTCACGCACTGCCCACTGTCACACTGGGAATATAGTCACGCACTGCCCACTGTCGCACTGGGGCTGTTGTCATGCACTGCCCACTGTCGCACTGGGGATGTAGTCACGCACTGCCCACTGTCACACTGGGAATATAGTCACGCACTGTCCACTGTCGCACTGGGAATGTAGTCACGCACTGCCCACTGTCACACTGGGAATATAGTCACGCACTGCCCACTGACACATTGGGAATATAGTCACGCACTGTCCACTGTAGCACTGGGAATGTAGTCACGCACTGCCCACTGACACACTGGGAATATAGTCACGCACTGTCCACTGTCGCACTGGGAATGTAGTCACGCACTGCCCACTGTCACACTGGGAATATAGTCACGCACTGTCCACTGTCGCACTGGGAATGTAGTCACGCACTGTCCACTGTCGCACTGGGAATGTAGTCACGCACTGCCCAGTGTCGCACTGGGAATGTAGTCACGCACTGCCCACTGTCGCACAGGGAATGTAGTCACGCACTGCCCACTGTCGCACTGGGAATGTACTCACGCACTGCCCACTGTCGCACAGGGAATGTAGTCACGCACTGCCCACTGTCGCACTGGGAATGTAGTCACGCACTGCCCACTGTCGCACTGGGAATGTAGTCACGCACTGCCCACTGTCACACTGGGAATGTAGTCACGCACTGCCCACTGTCACACTGGGAATGTAGTCACGCACTGCCCACTCTCACACTGGGAATGTAGTCACGCACTGCCCAGTGTCGCACTGGGAATGTAGTCACGCACTGCCCACTGTCACACTGGGAATGTAGTCACGCACTGCCCACTGTCACACTGGGAATGTAGTCACGTACTGCCCACTGTCGCGCAGGGAATGTAGTCACGCACTGCCCACTGTCACACTGGGAATGTAGTCACGCACTGCCCACTGTCGCACTGAGAATGTAGTCACGCACTGCCCACTGTCGCACTGGGAATGTAGTCACGCACTGTCCACTGTCGCACTGGGGATGTAGTGACGCACTGCCCACTGTCCCACTGGGAATGTAGTCATGCACTGCCCACTGTCGCACTGGGAATGTAGTCACGCACTGCCCACTGTCGCACTGGGGATGTAGTCACGCACTGCCCACTGTCGCACTGGGAATGTAGTCACGCACTGCCCACTGTCGCACTGGGAATGTAGTCACGCACTGCCCACTGTCGCACTGGGAATGTAGTCACGCACTGCCCACTGTCGCACTGGGAATGTAGTCACGCACTGCCCACTGTCGCACTGGGGATGTAGTCACGCACTGCCCACTGTCACACTGGGAATGTAGTCATGCACTGCCCACTGTCGCACTGGGAATGTAGTCACGCACTGCCCACTGTCGCACTGGGGATGTAGTCATGCACTGCCCACTGTCGCACTGGGAATGTAGTCACGCACTGCCCACTCTCACACTGGGAATGTAGTCACGCACTGCCCACTGTCGCACTGGGAATGTAGTCACGCACTGCCCACTGTCACACTGGGAATGTAGTCATGCACTGCCCACTGTCGCACTGGGAATGTAGTCATGCACAGACCACTGTCACACTGGGAATGTAGTCACGCACTGCCCACTGTCACACTGGGAATGTAGTCACGCACTGCCCACTGTCATACTGGGAATGTAGTCACGCACTGCCCACTGTCGCACTGGGGATGTAGTCACGCACTGCCCACTGTCGCACTGGGAATATAGTCACGCACTGCCCACTGTCACACTGGGAATGTAGTCACGCACTGCCCACTGTCACACTGGGAATGTAGTCACGCACTGCCCACTGTCACACTGGGAATGTAGTCACGCACTGCCCACTGTCGCACTGGGTATGTAGTCACGCACTGCCCACTGTCGCACTGGGAATGAAGTCACGCACTGCCCACTGTCGCACTGGGAATGTAGTCACGCACTGCCCACTGTCGCACTGGGAATGTAGTCACGCACTGCCCACTGTCGCACTGGGTATGTAGTCACGCACTGCCCACTGTCGCACTGGGAATGTAGTCACGCACTGCCCACTGTCGCACTGGGAATTTAGTCACACACTGCCCACTGTCGCACTGGGAATGCAGTCACGCACTGCCCACTGTCGCACTGGGAATGTAGTCATGCACAGACCACTGTCGCACTGGGAATGTAGTCACGCACTGTCCACTGTCACACTGGGAATGTAGTCATGCACTGCCCACTGTCGCACTGGGAATGTAGTCATGCACAGACCACTGTCGCACTGGGAATGTAGTCACGCACTGCCCACTGTCACACTGGGAATGTAGTCAGAAACTGCCCACTGTTACAGTGCTTTACCACTCCTTTACCCAGTGTGACAATGGGCAAAGTGTGTGACTACAGATCTTATAACTGCTCCTGTTCCAAATAAGCCACAGTCATGCATAAATCAAAATTATTTTCAAATCAATAAAGCTAGCACACCCAGGTATACTCACTTTCAGAAAGGGATAGAGATCCAGAAGGACGCAATATCCTTCCAACTTCAATCAGGCTTCAGCTGCAACTAACTACTTTCAGCAAAAGTTTTTTTTCTCTCTGTTACGGGCCCAACTCTGCACATAAACCATATCATCACATGGCCCTGTCATTCAGTATAATCCATAATCCCAGGGGAACTTAAGTAAAACAAGTCGATGAGCTATATTTAAACTAAACATTTGCAAGGCTGAAGTGAGTAATTATTCTGCTCTGCTAAAATCTGAACTGCATTCCTCCCAGAGATACTGACTGCCTGTAGAATAAAACTGAATTTTTAAACATTCCCCTCAAATATATAAAAGTAAAAATATTTATACATCACTTGCACTGGTCTCATTGTAAAAGGTTTAGTCACACTCTGCCAGTGTCACATTGGGTAGAGGTTTGTAAATGCACTGCCCTGTGTTGCACTGGGTAATACACTGCCCAAGATTTCACTTTTTAAGACTTACACTACAACAAAACAGAATTAATACTGACCAAATCTTAATTAATGTCAACTAATACATCAAACTAAAGAAAAATATATGTTTCACATTTACCAACTAACACAATCAAAATATGGTTTGCAAAATAATTTTGGACAATGCGTTGCTTCTGTCAGACATGTAACAAGGCAGTTGACGTGATGTATATGGATTTTAGCAAAGCGTTTGATAAGGTTCCCCATGGTAGGCTATTGCAGAAAATACGGATGTATGGGATTGAGGGTGATTTAGCAGTTTGGATCAGGAATTGGCTAGCTGATAGAAGACAGAGGGTGGTGGTTGATGGGGAAATATTCAACCTGGAGTTCAGTTACAAGTGGTGTACCTTAGGGATCTGTTTTGGGGCCACTGCTGTTTTGTCATTTTCATAAATGACCTAGATGAGGGTGTAGAAGGATGGGTTATTTGCTGATGACACCAAAGTCGGTGGAGTTGTAGACAGTGAGGATGGATATTACAGTTTGCAGAGGGACATAGATAAGCTGCAGAGCTGGGCTGAGAGATGGCAAATGGAGTTTAATACAGAAAAGTGTGAGGTGATTCACTGTGGTAAGAATAACAGGAGTACAGAATATAGGGCTAATGGAAGGACTCTTAGTAGTGTTGAAGAGCAGAGAGATCTCGGTGTACTTGTGCATAGATCCCTGAAAGTTGGCACCCAGGTTGATAAGGTTGTTAAGAAGGCGTACGGTGTGTTAGCTTTTATTGGTAGAGGGACGGCACGGTAGCACAGTGGTTAGCACTGCTGCTTCACAGCTCCAGGGTCCTGGGTTCGATTCCCGGCTCGGGTCACTGCCTGTGTGGAGTTTGCACATTCTCCTCGTGTCTGCGTGGGTTTTCTCCGGGTGCTCCGGTTTCCTCCCACAGTCCAAAGATGTGCGGGTTAGGTTCATTGGCTATGCTAAAATTGCCCCTTAGTATCCTGGGATGTGTAGGTTAGAGGGATTAGCAGGTAAATGTGTAGGGATATGGGGATAGGGTCTGGGTGGGATTGTGTTCGGTGCAGACTCGATGGGCCGAAGGGCCTGTTTCTGCACTGTAGGGTTCTATGGTCTAGGGTTCTATTCTATGGATTGAATTTCGGAGCTGTGAGGTCATGTTGCAACCGCACAAAACTCTAGTGCGGCCGCACTTGGAGTATTGCGTACAGATCTGGTCGCTGCATTATAAGAAAGATGTGGAGGCATTGGAAAGAGTGCAGAGGAGGTTTAGAACATAGAACATAGAACATTACAGCGCAGAACAGGCCCTTCGGCCCACGATGTTGCGCCGACCAGTTACAAAAACAATGACCCACTAGCCTAAACCAATCCCTTTTCGTCCATAAACCTATCCACAGATCTCTTAAACGCCCCCAAACTAGGCGCATTTACAACTGCAGCAGGCAGGGCATTCCAGTCCCTCACCACCCTCTGGGTAAAGAACCTACCCCTGACATCCGTCCTATAACTACCCCCCCCTTCATTTAAAGTCGTGCCCCCTCGTGCTAGCTTTCTCCATCCTAGGAAAAAGGCTATCACTATCTACCCTGTCTAAACCTCTGATCATCTTATATGTTTCAATGAGATCCCCTCTTAGCCGCCTTCTTTCCAGCGAAAACAACCCCAAATCCCTCAGCCTCTCCTCATAGGACCTCCCCTCCATACCAGGCAACATCCTGGTAAACCTCCTCTGCACCCTCTCCAAAGCCTCTACATCCTTCCTGTAATGTGGGGACCAGAACTGCACACAAAACTCCAAGTGCGGCCGCACCAGAGATGTGTACAGTTGCAACATGACGCTGCGACTCCTAAATTCAATCCCCCTACCAATAAACGCCAAAACACCGTATGCCTTCTTAACAACCTTACCAGTTTACCAGGATGTTGCCTGGTATGGAGGGAAGGCCTTATGAGGAAAGGCTGAGGGACTTGAGGTTATTTTCATGAGAAAGAAGAAGGTTACGAGGTGACCTAATTGAGGCATACAAGATGATCAGAGGGTTAAGATAGGGTGGACAGTGAGAGCCTTTTTCCTCGGATGGTGATGGCTAACACGAGGGGACACAGCTTTAAATTGAGAGGTGATAATTATAGGACGGATGTCAGAGGTAGGTTCTTTACTCAGAGGGTAGTAAGGGCGTGGAATGCCCTGCCTGCAGCAGTTGTGGACTCGCCAACTTTAAGGGTGTTCAAATGGTCAGTGGATAGGCATATGGATAACACTGGGATAGTTTAGATTAGAGGGTCATTAGATTGGTTCCACTGGTTGGTGCAACATCGAGGGCCGAAGGGCCTGTACTGCGCTGGAATGTTCTATGTTCTATTGATGTGGATGTACCGGCGTTGGATTGGGGTAAACACAGTAAAAAGTCTGACAAGGCCAGGTTTTAGTCCAACCGATTTATTTGATAGTAAAGTCATGAGCCTTCGAGGGGATTCCCTCTTTTTCAGGTGAATGGAGAGTTCTGGCCTCAGACAGAGCATATAAAGCACAGACAGTTTACAGATTACTGATTGTCTGTGCTTTATATGCTCTGTCTGAGGCCAGAACTCTCCATTCACCTGAAAAAGAGGGAAACCCCTCAAAAGCTAGTGAGTTTACTATCAAATAAATCAGTTGGACTAAAACCTGGTGTTGTCAGGCTTTTTACAATGTTTTATTACCAGATCAGTCCCAGTTCTCCAGTAGAAATTCATTGCCTCTGCTGAGGTTGATTCTGTGAGGTGGAGATGTGGGCATTGGACTGGGGTGGGCACAGTAAGAAGTCTCACAACACCAGGTTAAAGTCCAACAGGTTTATTTGGCACCACGAGCTTTCGGAGTCTCAAGCTCCTTCATCAGGTGAGTGAGGACTTGTGTTCACAAACAGGTCATACACAGAATTTACAAGATAATGGTTGGAATGTGAGTCTTTATAGGTAAACAAGCCTTAAAGGTGCAGACAATGTGAGTGGAGAGAGGGCCCAGAACAGGTTAACGAGATGTGTATTTTCTCCAGTTGGTGCCCCATTTGCTCTGTCCTCCTTTTTTTGAACAGAAATTAAACTCTCACAAGCATCCTGCTTGATTGTTTGTACAAACAAATTCACTCTTCTTTTATAGCAATGACTCCTTTGTTTTGGAGTCAGACATAGCAGTTACCCTTTATTTTTTGAGATGCTCAACACTTCCTCCTTCAATATTTTGGCATTCTCTAGAGCATTCACACACCTGTCCCTGACCTCAACATCCCTCATGTCCTTCTCCTTGGTGAATGCCAATACAAAGTATCATTAAGGATCTCATCCACTTCCTGGGGCTCCACTCATAATTACCCTCCATTGTCCTTGAGTGGGCCTACTCTTTCTCTTGCTACCTTCTTGCTCCTAACATATGCGTCGAAAGTCTTGGGATTCTCCGGGACCCTATTTGCTAAAGACATTTCATTGCCCCTTTTGCCCTCCTAATGCTGTGTTTAAATTCCTTCCTACCTTTTCTATACTCCTTAAGAGCTTTGCCAATTTTTAGATACCTAAACCTATTGTATGAACATAGAACATAGAACATTACAGCACAAACAGGCCCTTCGGCCCACGAGTTGCACCGATCACATCAACACCTACCAATCTATAGACCTATCTACAACCCCCAATCCCATTAAACCCCATATACTCATCCAGAAGTCTTTTAAAAGACCCCAGCGAGTTCGCCTCCACCACCACTGACGGCAGCCGATTCCATTCACTCACCACCCTCTGAGTGAAAAACTTACATAAGAATATACGAACATAAGAAATAGGAGCAGGAGTAGGCCATCTGGCCCTTCGAGCCTGCCCCGCCATTTAATAAGATCATGGTTGATCTGTCGTGGCTCAGTTCCACATTCCGGCCCTCTCCCCATAACCCTTAATCCCCTCTCTTATCAAAAACCCATCAACCCGCTTCTTGAAAATATTTAGCGAGGCAGCCTCCACCACTTCAACGGGCAGAGAATTCCAGAGATTCACCACCCTTTGAGTGAAGAAGTTCCTCCTCAACTCTGTTCTAAACCGCCTCCCCTTTATCTTGAGGCTGTGCCCCCTAGTCCTACTGTCTTTTTTCAGTGGGAAGAGTCTCTCCACCTCTATCCAATCCATCCCATTAATCATCTTCTACGTCTCAATGAGATCTCCCCTCATTCTTCTAAACTCCAACAAGTACAAGCCTAGTTTATTCAGCCTCTCCTCATAGCTCAATGCCCTCAACTCCGGTATCAGCCTAGTAAACCTCCTCTGCACTCCCTCCAAGGCCAAAATATCTTTGCGCAGGTGCGGCGCCCAAAACTGCACACAGTACTCCAGCTGCGGCCTCACCAATGCCCTATACAGCTGCAGCAAGACCTCCCTACTTTTATATTCAATCCCCTTCGCTATGAAGGCCAGCATCCCATTCACCTTCCTGACCCCTAACATCACTTCTGAACTTGCCTCCCAGCACCTTAAATCTGTGTCCTCTCGTAGCGACCATTTCAACCCGGGGAAATAGCCTCTGAGAGTCCACCCTATCTATTCCTCTTAACATTTTATAAACTTCTATCAGGTCGCCTCTCAACCTTCGTCTCTCCAGGAAAAAGAGTCCCAGCTCCCTCAACCTAACTTCATAAGGCATGCCTCCCAGTCCAGGCAACATCCTTGTAAATCTCCTCTGCACCCTTTCAATAGCTTCTACATCTTTCCTATAGTGAGGCGACCAGAACTGCGCACAGTACTCCAAATGAGGCCTGACAAGGGTCTTATAAAGTTGCAGCATTACCTCCCGACTCCTAAACTCAATCCCTCGATTAACATAGAACATAGAACATAGAACATTACAGTGCAGAACAGGCCCTTCAGCCCACGATGTTGCGCCGACCAGTTACAAAACAATGACCCACTAGCCTAAACCAATCTCTTTTCATCCATAAACCTATCCACAGATCTCTTAAACGCCCCCAAACTAGGTGCATTTACAACTGCAGCTGGCAGGGCATTCCAGTCCCTCACCACCCTCTGGGTAAAGAACCTACCCCTGACATCCGTCCTATAACTACCCCCCCTTAATTTAAAATCGTGCCCCCTCGTGCTAGCTTTCTCCATCCTAGGAAAAAGGCTATCACTATCTACCCTGTCTAAACCTCTAATCATCTTTTTAGAACATAGAACATAGAACATTACAGCACAAACAGGCCCTGCGGCCCTCGAGTTGCGCCGATCGCATCAACCCCACCAATCTATAGACCTATCTATAACCCCCAATCCCATTAAACCCCATATACTCATCCAGAAGTCTTTTAAAAGACCCCAGCGAGTTTGCCTCCACCACCGACGACGGCAGCCGATTCCAATCACTCACCACCCTCTGAGTGAAAAACTTACCCCTAACATCACCTCTGTACTTCCCTCCCCGCACCTTAAATCTGTGTCCTCTCGTAGCGACCATTTCAACCCGGGGAAATAGCCTCTGAGAGTCCACCCTATCTATTCCTCTCAACATTTTATAAACTTCTATCAGGTCGCCTCTCAACCTTCGCCTCTCCAGGGAAAAGAGTCCCAGCTCCCTTAACCTATCTTCATAAGGCATGCCTCCCAGTCCAGGCAACATCCTTGTAAATCTCCTCTGCACCCTTTCAATAGCTTCTACGTCTTTCCTATAGTGAGGCGACCAGAACTGCGCACAGTACTCCAAATGAGGCCTGACGAGGGTCCTGTAAAGTTGCAGCATTACCTCCCGACTCCTAAACTCAATCCCTCGATTAATGAAGGCCAGTACACCATACGCCTTCTTGACCACCTCCTCCACCTGCGAGGCCGATTTAAGAGTCCTGTGAACCCGGACCCCGAGATCCTTCTGCTCTTTAACGCTACTAAGACCCCTGCCCTTAATAGTGTACTCGTTCATCCCGTTGGTTCTGCCGAAATGATATGTTTCTTATATGTTTCAATGAGATCCCCTCTTAGCCGCCTTCTTTCCAACGAAAACAACCCCAAATCTCTCAGTCTCTCCTCATAGGATCTCCCCTCCATACCAGGCAACATCCTGGTAAACCTCCTCTGCACCCTCTCCAAAGCCTCTACATCCTTCCTGTAATGCGGGGACCAGAACTGCACACAAAACTCCAAGTGTGGCCGCACCAGAGTTGTGTACAGTTGCAACATGACGCTGCGACTCCAAAATTCAATCCCCCTACCAATAAACGCCAAGACTCCGTATGCCTTCTTAACAACCTTATCTACTTGATTCCCAACTTTCAGGGATCTATGTACACATACACCTAGATCCCTCTGCTCCTCCACACTATTCAAAGTCCTCCCGTTAGCCCTATACTCAACACATCTGTTATTCCTACCGAAATGAATTACCTCACACTTCTCCACATTAAACTCCATCCGCCACATCTCAGCCCAGCTCTGCAACCTTTCTAAGTCACCCTGCAAACTATGACACCCTTCCTCACAATCTACCACACCTCCGACTTTGGTGTCATCAGCAAACTTACTAATCCACCCAACTATACCCTCATCCAGATCATTAATAAAAATTACAAACAGCAGTGGCCCCAAAACAGATCCCTGAGGCACACCACTTGTAACCGAACTCCATGACGAATATTTCCCATCAACCACCACTCTCTGTCTCCTATCCGCTAGCCAATTCCTGATCCAATTACCTAGATCACCCCCAATCCCATACATCTGCATTTTCTGCAGAAGCCTACCATGGTGAACCTTATCAAACGCCTTGCTAAAATCCATATACACCACATCAACTGCCTTACCCCTATCCACCTCTTTGGTCACTTTCTCAAAGAACTCGATAAGGTTAGTAAGGCATGACCTACCCGCTACAAAACCATGCTGACTGTCTCTAATCAACTCATTACTTTCCAAATAACTATAACTCCTGTCTCTAATAATCCTTTCCAAAACCTTACCCACCACAGAAGTAAGACTCACCGGTCTATAATCCCCAGGGAAGTCCCTTCTCCCCTTCTTAAACAATGGGACAACATTTGCTGTCCTCCAGTCTTCTGGTACTATACCAGAGACTAACGACGACCTGAAGATCAGAGCCAGAGGCTCCGCAATCACCCCTCTTGCCTCCCAAAGAATCCTAGGGTAAATCCCATCTGGACCAGGGGACTTATCTATTTTCAATCCCTCTAAAATATCCAGCACATCCCCCGTATCAACTGCAATACTATCTATTTTACACCCCTGCACCCCAGTGTCCTCCTCAGCTACATTCCTGTCCCCTTGCGTGAACACCGAAGAGAAATATTGGTTCAACGCCTCTCCAATCTCCTCCGGTTCCACACACAACTTCCCTCTACTGTCTGTAACTTGCCCTAATCTTGTCCTAACCAACCTTCTGTTCTTGACATACCTGTAAAACGCCTTAGGGCTCTCCTTAATCCTATCAGCCAAAATCATCTCATGTCCTCTTTTAGCCCTTCTTAACTCCCTCTTCAACTCCCTCCTAGCCAATCTAAAACTTTCTAATGCACTACCTGAGCCCTCAAGCCTCATCCGAACATAAGCCTCCTTTTTCTTCCTAACCAACGAATCAACTTTTTTAGTGCACCACGGTTCCCTGGGCCTACCAAATCCTCCTTGCCTGACAGGGATATACTTATCACAGACCCGCAATAGCTGCTCCTTGAAAAATCTCCACATCTCGGATGTTCCCAGTCCCTGTAATCTCCCATTCCAACCAATGCTTCCTAATTCTCTCCTAATAGCCTCATAATTACCCTTCCCCCAGCTGAAACTACTGACCCGAGGTTCATGCCTATCCCTTTCCATCACTAAGGTGAACGTAATCGAATTGTGATCACTATCCCCAAAATGTACACCAACTTCCAAGTCTAGCACCTGGTCTGGCTCATTACCGAGCACCAAATCCAATAATAGCCTCACCTCTCGTCGGCCTATCTACATACTGAGTCAAAAAACCTTCCTGCACACTTTGAACAAAAACTGACCCCTCTAACGAGCCAGAGCTGTAGCAATTCCAATCTACAGGAGTAAAGTTAAAGTCCCCCATAACAATTACCCTATTACTTTCACTCCTAACAAGGATCGTCTCCGCAATCCTTTCCTCAACCTCTCTAGAACTTTTTGGAGGTCTATAAAAGACTCCCAACAGGGTGACCTCTCCTCTCCTATTTCTAATCTCCGCCCATACTACCTCAACAGACAAGTCCTCATCAAAGTTCCTCTCTGACACTGAGATACAGTCCTTGACCAATAATGCTACCCCACCCCCCCTTCTACCTCCTTAGAACATGGAACATAGAACATAGAACATTACAGCGCAGAACAGGCCCTTCGGCCCACGATGTTGCACCGACCAGTTACAAAACAATGACCCACTAGCCTAAACCAATCCCTTTTCATCCATAAACCTATCCACAGATCTTTTAAACGCCCCCAAACTAGGTGCATTTACAACTGCAGCTGGCAGGGCATTCCAGTCCCTCACCACCCTCTGGGTAAAGAACCTACCCCTGACATCCGTCCTATAACTACCCCCCCTTAATTTAAAATCGTGCCCCCTCGTGCTAGCTTTCTCCATCCTAGGAAAAAGGCTATCACTATCTACCCTGTCTAAACCTCTAATCATCTTATATGTTTCAATGAGATCCCCTCTTAGCCGCCTTCTTTCCAGCGAAAACAACCCCAAATCTCTCAATCTCTCCTCATAGGATCTCCCCTCCATACCAGGCAACGTCCTGGTAAACCTCCTCTGCACCCTCTCCAAAGCCTCTACATCCTTCCTGTAATGTGGGGACCAGAACTGCACACAAAACTCCAAGTGCGGCTGCACCAGAGATGTGTACAGTTGCATCATGACGCTGCGACTCCTAAATTCAATCCCCCTACCAATAAACGCCAAAACTCCGTATGCCTTCTTAACAACCTTATCTACTTGATTCCCAACTTTCAGGGATCTATGTACACATACACCTAGATCCCTCTGCTCCTCCACACTATTCAAAGTCCTCCCGTTAGCCCTATACTCAACACATCTGTTATTCCTACTGAAATGAATTACCTCACACTTCTCCACATTAAACTCCATCCGCCACCTCTCAGCCCAGCTCTGTAACCTTTCTAAGTCATCCTGCAAACTATGACACCCTTCCTCACAATCTACCACACCTCCGACTTTGGTGTCATCAGCAAACTTACTAATCCACCCAACTATACCCTCATTCAGATCATTAATAAAAATTACAAACAGCAGTGGCCCCAAAACAGATCCCTGAGGCACACCACTTGTAACCGAACTCCATGACGAATATTTCCCATCAACCACCACCCTCTGTCTCCTATCTGCTAGCCAATTCCTGATCCAATTACCTAGATCACCCCCAATCCCATACATCTGCATTTTCTGCAGAAGCCTACCATGGTGAACCTTATCAAACGCCTTACTAAAATCCATCTACACCACATCAACTGCCTTACCCCTATCCACCTCTTTGGTCACTTTCTCAAAGAACTCGATAAGGTTAGTAAGGCACGACCTACCCGCTACAAAACCATGCTGACTGTCTCTAATCAACTCATTACTTTCCAAATAACTATAAATCCTGTCTCTAATAATCCTTTCCAAAACCTTACCCACCACAGAAGTAAGACTCACCTTGTCTACTCCGATTAAAGCATTTGTACCCCGGGACCTGCAACATCCATTCCTGACCCTGCTCTATCCAAGTCTCTGAAATGGCCACAACATCGAAGTCCCAGGTACTGATCCACGCTGCAAGTTCATCCACCTTATTGCGAATACTCCTCGCATTAAAGTATACACATTTCAAACCACATTCCAAACCCTGTTCCGCCCCACCCCCACAATGCCGTGCATTGCAGTCCCCATCTATGCCCCCCTCACTTTCACCCCCTCTACTCAGGATCCCACCCCCCCTCTGAATCAGTTTAAACCACTCCGCATAACCTTAACAAATTTACCCCCCAGGATATTTGTTCCCCTCTGGTTCAGGTGTATCCCATCCCTCTTATAGAGGTCCCACCTTCCCCAGAACGAGCCCCAATTGCTCAAGTACTTGAACCCCTCCCTCCTGCACCATTCCCTCAGCCACGAGTTCAAACTTTCCCTCTCTCTATTCCTCTCTAAACTATCCCGTGGCACAGGCAAGAGTCCAGAGATAACCACTCTGTCTGACTTGGCCTTTAGCTTCCACCCCAACTCCATGAAACTCTGCTTAATGTTCCCTTCCCTTAGCCTCCCTATATCATGCGTCCCCACATGAATTATAACTTGGGGTTGATCTCCCTCTCCCCTGAGAGTCTTGAATATCCTCTCTGATACATCCTGGACCCCAGCCCCTGGTAGGCAACTGAGTCCCTATCATTGCTACCGACTCTCCTATCCGTCCCTTTAACGGTGGAGTCCCCAATCACAAGTCCTAATCTTTTGCATCCCCTAACCACCTGAGCTTTTACAATAGGCTCATCCCCAGAGACCTGCTCCCTTTGGCTATCCCCAGTTGATTCCTCCTCAACTGTAGCCTCCAGGACCGAAAACCTATTTTGGAGGGGAACAGCCCCAGGGGATTGTCCCACCACATTCTTCTTTCCTCTCCTCATGGCAGTGACCCAAGACTGGTTTCTAGGAGTGACTAACTCCTTATAACTCCTATCAATGTCCACCTCTGCATCCCGAATTTTGCGGAGCTCCTCTACTTCCACCTCCAACTCCTTTACACGCTCCTCCAGAAGCTGCATTCTAACGCACTTCCTACAAGTAAAATCCCCTGAAACACTACTGGAGTCCCTCACCACATACATCCCACAGGAGATGCAGCACACTGCCTGAACTGCCATCCCTGAAACAATTACCAGCAGAAAAAATAAAAAATATTAAAAAGAAAACTTACCCACACTTATAATTTAGGTTAGAGGAGGTGGGAGGGTGGGATTCTCTACCAGTGTAGAGAATCGGGTATCCTCTCTGCACTAATTTATAGGGTTAGGGGCCCGGAGAAAAAAAACTACAACTCCCGGTAAGCGTCCTAGTGACGACTTCCGGTTTTAACTAATTTAAAAAAAAACGCCAAAAACTCGCAACTTTAAAAACTAAAAATAAAAGTTAGACAGAATAAACAGAAAAATGTACCCGTTTGCTGCCTCCTCTGATGTCCAAAAATCGCTGCCTCTCGACTTTGCTCGCCAGAAACAATGAGGATTAATGAAGGCCAGTACACCATACGCCTTCTTGATCACCTCCTCCACCTGCGAGGCCAATTTAAGAGTCCTGTGAACCCGGACCCCAAGGTCCTTCTGCTCTTCAACACTATTCAGACTTCTGCCCTTGATAGTGTACTCGTTCATCCCGTTGGTTCTGCCAAAATGGACTACTACACATTTATCCGCGTTGAAGTCCATCTGCCACTTCTCCGCCCATTCCTGCATCCTATCTATGTCCTGCTGCAACTTTTGACATCCTTCCAGACCATCCACAACACCACCGACCTTCGTGTCATCAGCGAACTTGCTAACCCATCCCTCCACTTCCTCATCCAGGTCATTTATGAAAATGACAAACAGCAAGGGTCCCAGAACAGATCCCTGGGGCACTCCACTGGTGACTGACCTCCATTCCGAAAAAGACCCATCCACAACCACTCTCTGCCTTCTGCAGGCAAGCCAGTTCTGGATCCACAAGGCCAAAGGCCCTTGGATCCCATGCCCTCTCACCTTCTCAAGAAGTCTTGCATGGGGGACCTTATGGGGGTGGGATCTTGAGTAGAGGGGGTGAAAGGGAGGGGGGCATAGATGGGGAATGCAAGGCATGGCGTAGTGGGGGTGGGGCGGAGCAGGGTTTGAAATGCATGTGCTTTAATACTTTAAAGTTAGGGGAGGACCGCAGGAAACATGGGAGGGAGGTTAGACAGGGGGTGGAGAAGGGAAATGCCCAGACTGAGGGGCTGAAGTGTGTATATTTTAATGCAAGGAGTATAGTAAATAAGGTAGATGAGCTTAGGGCGTGGATAGCTGCTTGGGAATGTGATGTGGTGGCCATTACGGAGACTTGGATGTCTCAGGGACAGGACTGGGTACTTCAGGTGCCAGGTTTCAGATGTTTCAGGAAGGACAGGGAGGCTGGCAGAAGAGGTGGTGGAGTGGCACTGTTAATAAGGGACAGTGTCATGACTGCAGAGAAAGAGGATGCCGTGGAGGGACTTTCTACAGAGTCTCTGTGGGTGGAAGTTACGAACAGCAAAGGGTCGAAAACTTTGCTGGGTGTATTCTATAGGCCGCCCAATAGTGACAGGGAAGTTGAAGTGCAGATAGGGAACCAGATTCTGGAGAAATGTATTAAAAACAGAGTTGTCGTGATCGGAGACTTCAATTTCCCAAACATCGACTGGAATATCCCTAGAGTAAGGGGTTTGGCTGGAGAGGAGTTTGTTAGGTGGGTTCAGGAAGGTTTCCTGACACAGTATGTGGACAAGCCTACGAGGGGAGAGGCTGTACTTGACCTGGTACTGGCGAATGAACCAGGGCAGGTGATGGATCTCTCGGTAGGAGAGCATCTTGGGAATGGTGACCATAATTCTATCTCCTTCACAATTGCATTGGAACGAGATAGGATCAGACAGGCTAGGAAGGTGTTTGTCTGGAGTAAGGGGAGATACGAAGAAGTCAGGAAGTTACTTGGACAAATAAACTGGAAGGAGGCATTCTTAGGGAAAAGTACTGAAGGAAGGTGGCGGATATTCAAGGAATGTTTGTCTGGCGCTCTGCATGACAATGTTCCGATAAGGCAAGGGGGTTTTGGTAGGTCGCGGGAACCGTGGTGCACGAAGGCTGTGTTGAACCTAGTCAGGAGGAAAAGGAAGGTGTACAAAAGGTTCAGGGAACTAGGAGAGGTTAAGGATCTTGAAGAATATAAGGACTGTAGAAAGGAGGTTAAAAGGGAAATTAGGAGAGCCAGAAGGGGTCATGAGAAGACCTTGGCGGGTAAGATTAAGGAAAATCCCAAGGCCTTCTATAAATATGTGAAAGGTAAAAGGGTGAGAAGGGAAAGGATAGGACCTATAAAAGGTGAAGGGGGAAAGGTCTGTGTGGAACCAGAAGAAATGGCGGAGGTGCTTAATGAGTACTTTGCATCAGTATTCACAGTGGAAGCTGATTTGGGAGATCTTGCTATGGATTTGCAGCAGGTGGAAAAGATTGAGTACGTGGACATTAAGGAGGAGGATGTGTTAGAACTTTTGAATTCTATCAAGGTAGATAAGTCGCCGGGACCAGATGGGATGTACCCCAGGATACTGTGGGAGGCCAGGGAAGTGATTGCAGAGCCCCTGGCGATGATCTTTGCGTCGTCAATGGAGACGGGAGAGGTTCCGGAAGATTGGAGGATTGCAGATGTAGTCCCTATTTTCAAGAAAGGGAACAGAGATAGCCCGGGAAATTACCGCCCGGTGAGTCTGACCTCAGTGGTTGGTAAGCTGATGGAGAGGCTTCTGAGGGACAAGATTTACGAGCATTTGGAGAGGTTTGACATGATCAGGAATAGTCAGCATGGATTTGTCAAGGGCAGGTCGTGCCTTACGAGCCTAGTTGAGTTTTCAATAATGTGACTGAACACATTGACGAAGGAAGTGCCGTGGACGTAGTGTACATGGACTTCAGCAAGGCTTTTGATAAGGTCCCCCATGCAAGACTTCTTGAGAAGGTGAGAGGGCATGGGATCCAAGGGCCTTTGGCCTTGTGGATCCAGAACTGGCTTGCCTGCAGAAGGCAGAGAGTGGTTGTGGATGGGGCTTTTTCGGAATGGAGGTCAGTCACCAGTGGGGTGCCCCAGGGATCTGGTCTGGGACCCTTGCTGTTTGTCATTTTCATAAATGACCTGGATGAGGAAGTGGAGGGATGGGTTAGCAAGTTCGCTGATGACACGAAGGTCGGCGGTGTTGTGGATGGTCTGGAAGGATGTCAAAAGTTGCAGCAGGACATAGATAGGATGCAGGAATGGGCGGAGAAGTGGCAGATGGACTTCAACGCGGATAAATGTGTAGTCGTCCATTTCGGCAGAACCAACGGGATGAACGAGTACACTATTAAGGGCAGGAGTCTTAGTAGCGTTGAAGAGCAGAAGGATCTCGGGGTCTGGGTTCACAGGACTCTTAAATCGGCCTCGCAGGTGGAGGAGGTGGTCAAGAAGGCGTATGGTGTACTGGCCTTCATTAATCGAGGGATTGAGTTTAGGAGTCGGGAGGTAATGCTGCAACTTTACAGGACCCTCGTCAGGCCTCATTTGGAGTACTGTGCGCAGTTCTGGTCGCCTCACTATAGGAAAGACGTAGAAGCTATTGAAAGGGTGCAGAGGAGATTTACAAGGATGTTGCCTGGACTGGGAGGCATGCCTTATGAAGATAGGTTGAGGGAGCTGGGACTCTTTTCCCTGGAGAGGCGAAGGTTGAGAGGCGACCTGATAGAAGTTTATAAAATGTTGAGAGGAATAGATAGGGTGGACTCTCAGAGGCTATTTCCCCGGGTTGAAATGGTCGCTATGAGAGGACACAGATTTAAGGTGCGGGGAGGGAAGTACAGAGGTGATGTTAGGGGTAAGTTTTTCACTCAGAGGGTGGTGAGTGAATGGAATCGGCTGCCGTCATCAGTGGTGGAGGCGAACTCGCTGGGGTCTTTTAAAAGACTTCTGGATGAGTATATGGGGTTTAATGGGATTGGGGGTTATAGATAGGTCTATAGATTGGTGGGGTTGATGTGATTGGCGCAACTTGAGGGCTGAAGGGCCTGTTTGTGCTGTAATGTTCTAAACACCTTGCTGAAGTCCATGTACACCACATCCACTGCACTTCCTTCGTCAATGTGTTCAGTCACATTTTCGTATGGTTCCTTTTTCCTTTTGACGAAGCTTACAATTTCCCTTCTCATCCATTGTTCCTGAATCCTGCCATTTTTATCCTTCATTTTTGCAAGGATATGCCTGTCCTGCACTTCAATCAACTGGCCTTTAAAAGCTTTCCACATGCCAGACGTGGATTTGTCCTCAAATAGCTGCTCCCAATCCACATTCCCCAGATACTGTCTAATTTGTATGTAATTGGCTCTCACCCAATTAAGCACATTCACCCGAGGGTCACTCTTGTCCTTGTCCATGACTATCTGAAATCTTATGGGATTATGGTTGTTAATCTCAAAATGCTCCCCCACTGAAACATCGAGAACCTGTCCCGACTCATTCCTCAATAGTTCAGCTGAGAGGGGAAACGGTCAAAGGTGATGTGAGGGGCAAGATTTTTACACAAAGAGTGGTAGATGTCTGGAATGCGCTGCCAGGGTGGCAGGGGACAGATACAGTCAGGGCATTTAAGGAGCTTTTAGATAAGCACATGAATATGCAAGGAAAAAAAGGTATGGGCCAAGTGGAGGCAGAGTCGAGCAGAGTCAAGAGGCAGCGATTTTTGGGCATCAGAGGAGGCAGCAAGAAGGTACATTTTTCTGTTTATACTGTCTAACTTTTATTTTTAGTTTTTAAAGTTGCGAGTTTTGGCGGGTTTTTTAAAAATTAAAAACCGGAAGTCGTCACTAAGACGCTTACCGGGAGTTGTAGTTTTTTTTTTCCGGGCCCCTAACCCTATAAATTAGCATAGAGAGGATACCCGATTCTCTACACTGGTAGAGAATCCCACCCTCCCACCTCCTCTAACCTAAATTATAAGTGTAGGTAAGTTTTTTAAAAATATTTTTTATTTTTTCTGCTGGTAATTGTTTCAGGGATGGCAGTTCAGGCAGTGTGCTGCATCTCCTGTGGGATGTATGTGGTGAGGGACTCCAGTAGTGTTTCAGGGGATTTTACTTGTAAGAAGTAAGTGCGTTAGATTGCAGCTTCTGGAGGAGCGTGTAAAGGAGTTGGAGGTGGAAGTAGAGGAGCTCCGCAAAATTCGGGATGCAGAGGTGGACATTGATAGGAGTTATAAGGAGTTAGTCACTCCTAGAAACCAGTCTTGGGTCACTGCCACGAGGAGAGGAAAGAAGAATGTGGTGGGACAATCCCCTGGGGCTGTTCCCCTCCAAAATAGGTTTTCGGTCCTGGAGGCTACAGTTGAGGAGGAATCAACTGGGGATAGCCAAAGGGAGCAGGTCTCTGGGGATGAGCCTATTGCAAAAGCTCAGGTGGTTAGGGGATGCAAAAGATTGGGCCTCGTGATTGGGGACTCGACAGTCAAGGGGACGGATAGGAGAGTCAGAGGTAATGGTAGGGACTCAGGGCTGGTGTGTTGCCTACCAGGGGCTGGGGTCCGGGATGTATCAGAGAGGATATTCAAGACTCTCAGGGGAGAGGGAGATCAACCCCAAGTTATAATTCATGTGGGGACGCATGATATAGGGAGGCTAAGGGAAGGGGATATTAAGCAGAGATTCATGGAGTTGGGGTGGAAGCTAAAGGCCAAGTCAGACAGAGTGGTTATCTCTGGACTCTTGCCTGTGCCACGGGATAGTTTAGAGAGGAATAGAGGGAGGGAAAGCTTGAACTTGTGGCTGAGGAGTTGGTGCAGGAGGGAGGGGTTCAAGTACTTGAGCAATTGGGGCTCGTTCTGGGGAAGGTGGGACCTCTATAAGAGGGATGGGATACACCTGAATCAGAGGGGGA
The DNA here is from genome assembly GCA_037974335.1 of Prionace glauca. NCBI lineage: Eukaryota > Metazoa > Chordata > Chondrichthyes > Carcharhiniformes > Carcharhinidae > Prionace > Prionace glauca. The sequence continues at coordinate 102,231,357 of CM075732.1, read as the reverse complement.
CCAATATCCTGAGGGGTAAATTTGTGAAGGTTATGCGGAGTGGTTTAAACTGATTCAGAGGGGGGGGTGGGATCCTGAGTAGAGGGGGTGAAAGTGAGGGGGGCATAGATGGGGACTGCAATGCACGGCATTGCGGGGGTGGGGCGGAGCAGGGTTTGAAATGCGTATACTTTAATGCGAGGAGTATTCGCAATAAAGTGGATGAACTTGCAGCGTGGATCAGTACCTGGGACTTCGATGTTGTGGCCATTTCAGAGACATGGATAGAGCAGGGTCAGGAATGGTTGTTGCAGGTCCCGAGGTACAAATGCTTTAGTCGGAGTAGAGAAGGAGGTAGAAGGGGGGGTGGGGTAGCATTATTGGTCAGGGACTGTATCACAGTGTCAGAGAGGAACTTTGATGAGGACTTGTCTGTTGAGGTAGTATGGGCGGAGATTAGAAATAGGAGAGGAGAGGTCACCCTGTTGGGAGTCTTTTATAGACCTCCTAAAAGTTCTAGAGAGGTTGAGGAAAGGATTGCGGAGACGATCCTTGTTAGGAGTGAAAGTAATAGGGTAATTGTTATGGGGGACTTTAACTTTACACATGTTGATTGGAATTGCTATAGCTCTGGCTCGTTAGAGGGGTCAGTTTTTGTACAAAGCGTGCAGGAAGGTTTTTTGACTCAGTATGTAGATAGGCCGACGAGAGGTGAGGCTATATTGGATTTGGTGCTCGGTAATGAGCCAGACCAGGTGCTAGACTTGGAAGTTGGTGTACAGTTTGAGGATAGTGACCACAATTCGATTACGTTCACCTTAGTGATGGAAAGGGATAGGCATGAACCTCGGGTCAGTAGTTTCAGCTGGGGGAAGGGTAATTATGAGGCTATTAGGAGAGAATTAGGAAGCATTGGTTGGACTAGGAGATTACAGGGACTGGGAACATCCGAGATGTGGAGATTTTTCAAGGAGCAGCTATTGCGGGTCTGTGATAGGTATATCCCTGTCAGGCAAGGAGGATTTGGTAGGTCCAGGGAACCGTGGTGCACTAAAAAAGTTGATTCGTTGGTTAGGAAGAAAAAGGAGGCTTATGTTCAGATGAGGCTTGAGGGCTCAGGTAGTGCATTAGAAAGTTTTAGATTGGCTAGGAGGGAGTTGAAGAGGGAGTTAAGAAGGGCTAAAAGAGGACATGAGATGACTTTGGCTGATAGGATTAAGGAGAACCCTAAGGCGTTTTACAGGTATGTCAAGAACAGAAGGTTGGTTAGGGCAAGATTAGGGCCAGTTACAGACAGTAGAGGGAAGTTGTGTGTGGAACCGGAGGAGATTGGAGAGGCGTTGAACCAATATTTCTCTTCGGTGTTCACGCAAGGGGACATGAATGTAGCTGAGGAGGACACTGGGGTGCAGGGATGTAAAATAGATAGTATTGCAGTTGATACAGGGGATGTGCTAGATATTTTAGAGGGTTTGAAAATAGATAAGTCCCCTGGTCCAGATGGGATTTACCCTAGGATTCTTTGGGAGGCAAGAGGGGTGATTGCGGAGCCTCTGGCTCTGATCTTCAGGTCGTCGTTGGTCTCTGGTATAGTACCGGAAGATTGGAGGACAGCAAATGTTGTCCCATTGTTTAAGAAGGGGAGAAGGGACTTCCCTGGGAATTATAGACCAGTGAGTCTTACTTCTGTGGTGGGTAAGGTTTTGGAAAGGATTATTAGAGACAGGATTTATAGTTATTTGGAGAGTAATGAATTGATTAGAGACAGTCAGCATGGTTTTGTAGCGGGTAGATCGTGCCTTACTAACCTTATCGAGTTCTTTGAGAAAGTGACCAAAGAGGTGGATAGGGGTAAGGCAGTTGATGTGGTGTATATGGATTTTAGCAAGGCGTTTGATAAGGTTCACCATGGTAGGCTTCTGCAGAAAATGCAGATGTATGGGATTGGGGGTGATCTAGGGAATTGGATCAGGAATTGGCTAGCAGATAGGAGACAGAGGGTGGTGGTTGATGGTAAATATTCGTCATGGAGTTCGGTTACGAGTGGTGTGCCTCAGGGATCTGTTTTGGGGCCACTGCTGTTTGTAATTTTTATTAATGATCTGGATGAGGGTATAGTTGGGTGGATTAGTAAGTTTGCTGATGACACCAAAGTCGGAGGTGTGGTAGATTGTGAGGAAGGATGTCATAGTTTGCAGGGTGAGTTAGAAAGGTTGCAGAGCTGGGCTGCGAGGTGGCAGATGGAGTTTAATGTGGAGAAGAGTGAGGTAATTCATTTCGGTAGGAATAACAGATGTGTTGAGTATAGGGCTAACGGGAGGACTTTGAATAGTGTGGATGAGCAGAGGGATCTAGGTGTATGTGTACATAGATCCCTGAAAGTTGGGAATCAAGTAGATAAGGTTGTTAAGAAGGCATACGGTGTCTTAGCGTTTATTGGTAGGGGGATTGAATTTAGGAGTCGCAGCATCATGATGCAACTGTACACAACTCTGGTGCGGCCGCACTTGGAGTTTTGTGTGCAGTTCTGGTCCCCACATTACAGGAAGGATGTAGAGGCTTTGGAGAGGGTACAGAGGAAGTTTACCAGGATGTTGCCTGGTATGGAGGGGAGATCCTATGAGGAGAGACTGAGAGATTTGGGGTTGTTTTCGCTGGAAAGAAGGCGGCTAAGAGGGGATCTCATTGAAACATATAAGATGATTAAAGGTTTAGACAGGATAGATAGTGATAGCCTTTTTTCTAGGATGGAGAAAACTAGCACGAGGGGGCACGACTTTAAATTAAGGGGGGGTAGTTATTGGACAGATGTCAGGGGTAGGTTCTTTACCCAGAGGGTGGTGAGGGACTGGAATGCCCTGCCAGCTGCAGTTATAAATGCGCCTAGTTTGGGGGCGTTTAAGAGATCTGTGGATAGGTTTATGGACGAAAAGGGATTGCTTTAGGCTACTGGGTCATTGTTTTGTAACTGGTCGGCGCAACATCGTGGGCCGAAGGGCCTGTTCTGCGCTGTAATGTTCTATGTTCTATGTTCTAGAAGGGATTAGTTTAATTTGGTGTCATGTTTGGCACAACATGGTGGGCCAAAGGACCTGTTCCTGTGCTGTACTGTTCTATATTCTCTCCCCATGGCAATGGACCACAATGGCATTTTTCTGAGCTGAGGTGCGTAATTCTCTGCCTTACTTTAGTGAATGGTACATTTCAGAATATGACATAAGAACATAAGAACATAAGAACATAAGAAATAGGAGCAGGAGTAGGCCATCTGGCCCTTCGAGCCTGCCCCGCCATTCAATAAGATCATGGCTGATCTGTCGTGACTCAGCTCCACCTTCCCGCCCTCTCCCCATAACCCTTAATCCCTTCTCTTATCAAAAACCCATCAACCCGTTTCTTAAAAATATTTAGCGAGGCAGCCTCCACCACTTCAACGGGCAGAGAATTCCAGAGATTCACCACCCTTTGAGTGAAGAAGTTCCTCCTCAACTCTGTTCTAAACCGCCCCCCCCTTTATCTTGAGGCTGTGCCCCCTAGTCCTACTGTCTTTTTTGAGCGGGAACAGTCTCTCCACCTCTATCCTATCCATCCCATTCATCATCTTATACGTCTCAATGAGATCTCCCCTCATTCTTCTAAACTCTAACGAGTACAAGCCTAGTTTATTCAGCCTCTCCTCATAGCTCAATCCCCTCAACTCCGGTATCAGCCGAGTAAACCTCCTCTGCACTCCCTCCAGGGCCAAAACATCCTTGCGCAAGTGCGGCGCCCAAAACTGCACACAGTACTCCAGCTGCGGCCTCACCAATGCCCTATACAGCTGCAGCAAGACCTCCCTACTTTTATATTCAATCCCCCTCGCTATGAAGGCCAGCATCCCATTCGCCTTCCTGACCACCTGCTGCACCTGCAAGCTGGGTTTTTGCGACTCATGCACAAGGACCCCGAGGTCCCTCTGCACCGTCGCCTGCTGCAGTTTTTCGCCCCGTAAGTAATAGTCCTTCCTACCATTCCTCCTACCAAAGTGGACCACCTCACACTTGCCAACATTAAATTCCATTTGCCATTTCCTGGCCCTATCGCCCAGCCTATCTAGATCCTTCTGCAGACTCTCCACACCCTCCGCACAATTTGCCTTTCCCCCAATCTTGGTGTCATCAGCAAATTTCGACACCCTGCACTCGGTTCCCTCCTCCAGATCATCTATATAAATGGTAAATAGCTGAGGCCCCAGCACCGACCTATATGACCATCATATAAAATTCAGTATTCATGATAGAATGTACCCACACATCACCCACTAGAGAACTGGGTACATGATTGCAGCCTTACATTTACCAACTATACAGTAAATGGCAGAACTCTTAAGAGTATTGATAGGCAGAGGGATCTGGGTGTACAGGTACACAAGTCACTGCAAGTGGTAATGCAGGTGGAGAAGGTAGTCAAGAAGGCATATGGCGTGCTTGCCTTCATCGGCTGGGGCATTGAGTTTAAAGTTAGCAAGTCATGTTGCAACTTTATAGAACCTTAGGCCGCACTTGGAATATAATATTCAATTCTGGTCTCCACACTACCAGAAGGATGTGGAGGCTTTGGAGATCGTACAGAAAAGATTTACCAGGATGTTGCCTGGTGTGGAGGGCATTAGCTATGAGGAGAGGTTGGAGAAACTTGGTTTGTTCTCACTGAAACGACAGAGGTTGAGGGGAGACCTGATAGAAGTCTACATGATTATGAGAGGCATGGACAGAGTGGATAGTCAGAAGCTTTTTTCCAGGGTGGAAGAGTCAATTACTCGGGGGGCACAGGTTTAAGGTGCGAGGGGCAAGGTTTAAAGGAGATGTACGAGGCAGATTTTTTACACAGAGTGTGGTGGGTGCCTGGAACTAGTTGTCAGGGGAGGTAGTGGAAGCGGATACGGTAGTGAGTTTTAAGGGGCGCCTTGACAAGTACCCAAGTACATAGAACATTACAGCGCAGAACAGGCCCTTTGGCCCACGATGTTGCGCTGACCAATTAAGAAAACAGCAATGACCCACTAGCCTAAACCAATCCCTTTCAATCCATAAACGTATCCACAGATCTCTTAAACGCCCCCAAACTAGGCGCATTTACAACTGCAGCAGGCAGGGCATTCCAGTCCCTCACCACCCTCTGGGTAAAGAACCTATCCCTGACATCTGTCCTATAACTACTCCCCTTAATTTAAAGCCATGTCCCCTCGTGCTAGCTTTCTCCATCTGAGGAAAAAGGCTGTCACTATCTACCCTGTCTAAACCTCTAATCATCTTATATGTTTCAATAAGATCCCCTCTTAGCCGCCTTCTTTCCAGCGAAAACAACCCCAAATCCCTCAGCCTCTCCTCATAGGACCTCCCCTCCATACCAGGCAACATCCTGGTAAACCTCCTCTGCACCCTCTCCAAAGCCTCCACGTCCTTCCTGTAATGTGGGGACCAGAACTGTACACAATACTCCAAGTGCGGCCGCACCAGAGATGTGTACAGTTGCAACATGACGCTGCGGCTCCTAAATTCAATCCCCCTACCAATAAACGCCAAGACACCGTATGCCTTCTTAACAACCTTATCTACTTGATTCCCAACTTTCAGGGATCTATGTACACATACACCTAGATCCCTCTGTTCGTCAACACTATTCAGAGTCCTCCCGTTAGCCCTATACTCTACACATCTGTTATTCCTGCCAAAGTGAATTACCTCACACTTCTCCGCATTAAACTCCATCCGCCACCTCTCGGCCCAGCTCTGCAACTTGTCCAAGTCTCTCTGTAAACTATGATACCCCTCTTCACTATCTACCACACCTCCGACTTTGGTGTCATCAGCAAACTTACTAATCCGCCCAACTATACCCTCATCCAGATCATTAATAAAAATTACAAACAGCAGTGGCCCCAAAACAGATCCCTGAGGCACACCACTCGTAACCGAACTCCATGACGAATATTTACCATCAACCACCACCCTCTGTCTCCTATCTGCTAGCCAATTCCTGATCCAAATAACTAAATCACCCTCAATCCCGTACATCTGCATTTTCTGCAGAAGCCTTTCATGGTGAACCTTATCAAACATAGAACATAGAACATAGAACATTACAGCGCAGAACAGGCCCTTCGGCCCACGATGTTACGCCGACCAGTTACAAAACAATGACCCACTAGCCTAAACCAATCCCTTTTCGTCCATAAACCTATCCACAGATCTCTTAAACGCCCCCAAACTAGGCGCATTTACAACTGCAGCAGGCAGGGCATTCCAATCCCTCACCACCTTCTGGGTAAAGAACCTACCCCTGACATCCGTCCTATAACTACCACCCCTTAATTTAAAGCTATGCCCCCTCGTGCTAGCTTTCTCCATCCGAGGAAAAAGGCTATCACTGTCCACCCTATCTAAACCTCTAATCATCTTATATGTTTCAATAAGGTCCCCTCTTAGCCGCCTTCTTTCTAGCAAAAAAAACCCCAAATCTCTCAGTCTCTCCTCATAGGATCTCCCCTCCATACCGGGCAACATCCTGGTAAACCTCCTCTGCACCCTCTCCAAAGCCTCTACATCCTTCCTGTAATGTGGGGACCAGAACTGCACACAAAACTCCAAGTGCGGCCACACCAGAGTTGTGTACAGTTGCATCATTACGCTGCGACTCCTAAATTCAATCCCCCTACCAATAAACGCCAAGACACCGTATGCCTTCTTAACAACCTTATCTACTTGATTCCCAACTTTCAGGGATCTATGTACACATACACCTAGATCCCTCTGCTCATCCACACTATTCAAAGTCCTCCCGTTAGCCCTATACTCAACACATCTGTTATTCCTACTGAAATGAATTACCTCACACTTCTCCACATTAAACTCCATCCGCCACCTCGCAGCCCAGCTCTGCAACCTTTCTAAGTCACCCTGCAAACTATGACACCCTTCCTCACAATCTACCACACCTCCGACTTTGGTGTCATCAGCAAACTTACTAATCCACCGAACTATACCCTCATCTAGATCATTAATAAAAATTACAAACAGCAGTGGCCCCAAAACAGATCCCTGAGGCACACCACTCGTCACCGAACTCCATGACGAATATTTACCTTCAACCAACACCCTCTGTCTCCTATCTAACGCCTTACTAAAATCCATATACACCATGTCCACTGCCTTACCCCCATCCACCTCTTTGGTCACTTTTTCAAAAAACTCAATAAGGTTAGTAAGGCACGACCTACCCGCTACAAAACCATGCTGACTATCTCCAATCAGTTCATTACTCTCCAAATAACTATAAATCCTATCCCTAATAATTTTTTCTAATACTTTGCCTACAACAGAAGTGAGACTCACCGGTCTATAATTCCCGGGGAAGTCTCTGTTCCCCTTCTTAAACAATGGGACAACATTCGCTAACCTCCAATCTTCCGGTACTATACCAGAGGCCAACGACGACCTGAAGATCAGAGCCAGAGGCTCTGCAATCACTTCTCTTGCCTCCCAGAGAATCCTAGGGTAAATCCCGTCCGGCCCAGGAGACTTATCTATTTTCAAACCCTGAAGAATATCTAGCACATCCTCCTTATCAACTGCAATACTGTCCAGTTTACAACCCTGTAACCGAGTGTTCTCCTCAACTACATTTACTTTCTCTGCGTGAACACCAAAGAGAAATATTGGTTCAATGCCTCTCCAATCTCTTCCGGTTCCACACATAATTTCCCTCTGCTGTCTATAACTGGCCCTAATCTTGCCCTAACCCATCTTCTATTCTTAACATATCTAAAGAAAGCCTTAGGATTCTCCTTAACCCTATCAGCCAAAGTCTTCTCATGTCCTCTTTTAGTTCTTCTTAACTCACTCTTTAACTCCCTCCTAGCCAATCTAAAGTTTTCTAGTGCACTACCTGAGCCCTCAAGCCTCATCCGAACATAAGCCTACTTTTGTCTTTTAACCAGCGAATCAACTTTTTTAGTGCACCACGGTTCCCTAGCTCGATCATTTCCTCCTTGCCTGACAGGGACATACCTATCACGGACTCGCAGTAGCTGCTCCTTGAATAAACTCCACATTTCGGATGTTCCCAGCCCCTGTAGTTTCCTAGTCCAACCTATGCTCCCTAATTCTCTCCTAATAGCCTCATAATTACCCTTACCCCAGCTATAACTACTGCCCCGAAGTTTATGCCTATCCCTTTCCATCACTAAGGTGAACGTAACCGAATTGTGGTCACTATCCCCAAAATGTTCACAAACTTTAGTCGGAGTAGAGAAGGAGGTAGAAGGGGGGGAGGGGTAGCATTATTGGTCAAGGACTGTATCACAGTGTCAGAGAGGAAGTTTGATGAGGACTTGTCTGTTGAGGTAGTATGGGCGGAGATTAGAAATAGGAGTGGAGAGGTCACCCTGTTGGGAGTCTTTTATAGACCTCCTAAAAGTTCTAGAGAGGTTGAGGAAAGGATTGCGGAGACGATCCTGGTTAGGAGTGAAAGTAATTGGGTAATTGTTATGGGGGATTTTAACTTTACTAATATTGATTGGAATTGCTATAGCTCTAGCTCGTTAGAGGGGTCAGTTTTTGTACAAAGCGTGCAGGAAGGTTTTTTGACTCAGTATGTAGATAGGCCGACTAGAGGTGAGGCTATATTGGATTTGCTGCTGGGTAATGAGCCAGACCAGGTGCTAGACTTGGAAGTTGGTGTGCATTTTGGTGATAGTGACCACAATTCGGTTACATTCACCTTAGTGATGGAAAGGGTTAGGCATGAACCTCGGGCCAGTGGTTTTAGCTGGGGGAAGGGTAATTATGAGGCTATTAGGAGAGAATTAGGAAGCATAGGTTGGACTAGGAGATTACAGGGACTGGGAACGTCCGAAATGTGGAGCTTTTTCAAGGAGCAGCTACTGCGAGTCCGTGATAGGGATGTCCCTGTCAGGCAAGGAGGAATTGGTCGAGCTAGGGAACCGTGGTGCACTAAAAAAGTTTTCTCGTTGGTTAAAAAGAAAAAGGAGGCTTATGTTCGGATGAGACTTGAGGGCTCGGGTAGTGCACTAGAAAACTTTAGATTGGCTAGGAGCGAGTTGAAGAGTGAGTTAAGAAGGGCTAAAAGAGGACATGAGAAGACTTTGGCTGATAGGATTAAGGAGAATCCTAAGGCGTTCTATAGGTATGTCAAGAACAGAAGGTTGGTTAGGGCAAGATTAGGGCCAGTTATAGACAGCAGAGGGAAGTTATGTGTGGAACCGGAGGAGATTGGAAAGGCATTGAACCAATATTTCTCTTCGGTGTTCACGCAGGGGAACAAGAATATAGCTGAGGAGAACACTGGGTTGCAGGGGAGTAGAATAGACAGTATTACAGTTGATAAGGAGGATGTGCTGGATATTCTGGAGGGTTTGAAAATTGATAAGTCCCCTGGTCCGGATGGGATTTACCCCAGGATTCTCTGGGAGGCAAGAGAAGTGATTGCAGAGCCTCTGGCTCTGATCTTCAGGTCATCGTTGGCCTCTGGTATAGTACCGGAAGATTGGAGGTTAGCGAATGTTGTCCCATTGTTTAAGAAGGGGAACAGAGACTTCCCCGGGAATTATAGACCGGTGAGTCTCACTTCTGTTGTGGTCAAGGTTTTAGAAAAAATTATTAGGGATAGGAATTATAGTTATTTGGAGAGTAATGAATTGATTGGAGATAGTCAGCATGGTTTTGTAGCGGGTAGGTCGTGCCTTACTAACCTTATTGAGTTTTTTGAGAAAGTGACCAAAGAGGTGGATAGGGGTAAGGCAGTTGACGTGGTATATATGGATTTTAGTAAGGCGTTTGATAAGGTTCACCATGGTAGGCTTCTGCAGAAAATGCAGATGTATGGGATTGAGGGTAATCTAGGAAATTGGATCAGGAATTGGCTAGCGGATAGGAGACAGAGGGTGGTGGTTGATGGTAAATATTCGTCATGGAGTTTGGTTACGAGTGGTGTGCCTCAGGGATCTGTTTTGGGGCCACTGCTGTTTGTAATTTTTATTAATGATCTGGATGAGGGTATAGTTGGGTGGATTAGTAAGTTTGCTGATGACACCAAAGTCGGAGGTGTGGTAGATTGTGAGGAAGGGTGTCATAGTTTGCAGGGAGACTTAGACAGGTTGCAGAGCTGGGCCGAGAGGTGGCGGATGGAGTTTAATGTGGAGAAGTGTGAGGTAATTCACTTCGGTAGGAATAACAGATGTGTTGAGTATAGGGCTAACGGGAGGACTTTGAATAGTGTGGAGGAGCAGAGGGATCTAGGTGTATGTGCACATAGATCCCTGAAAGTAGGGAATCAAGTAGATAAGGTTGTTAAGAAGGCATACGGTGTCTTGGCGTTTACTGGTAGGGGGATTGAATTTAGGAGTCGCAGCGTCATGTTGCAACTGTACACAACTCTGGTGCGGCCGCACTTGGAGTATTGTGTGCAGTTCTGGTCCCCACATTACAGGAAGGATGTAGAGGCTTTGGAGAGGGTGCAGAAGAGGTTTACCAGGATGTTGCCTGGTATGGAGGGGAGGTTCTACGAAGAGAGACTGAGAGATTTGGGGTTGTTTTCGCTGGAAAGAAGGCGGCTAAGAGGGGATCTTATTGAAACATATAAGATGATTAGAGGTTTAGATAGGGTGGACAGTGATAGCCTTTTTCCTTGGATGGAGAAAGCTAGCACGAGGGGGCATAGCTTTAAATTAAGGGGGGGTAGTTATAAGACGGATATCAGTGGTGAGGGACTGGAATGCCCTGCCTGCTGAGGGTGTAAATGCGCCTAGTTTGGGGGCGTTTAAGAAATCTGTGGATAGGTTTATGGACGAAAAGGGATTGGTTTAGGTTAGTGGGTCATTGTTTTTTAACTGGTCGGCGCAACATCGTGGGCCGAAGGGCCTGTTCTGCGCTGTAATGTTCTATGTTCTATGTTCTAACTTCCAAGTCTAACACCTGGTCTGGCTCATTTCCCAGCACCAAATCCAATATAGCCTCACCTCTAGTCGGCCTATCTACATACTGAGTCAAAAAACCTTCCTGCATGCATTGTACAAAAACTGACCCCTCTAACGAGCTCGAGCTATAGCAATTCCAATCAATATTAGTAAAGTTAAAGTCCCCCATAACAATTACCCTATTACTTTCACTCCTATCCAGGATCGTCTCCGCAATCCTTTCCTCAACCTCTCTAGAACTTTTAGGAGGTCTATAAAAGACTCCCAACAGGGTGACCTCTCCTCTCCTATTTCTAATCTCCGCCCATACTACCTCAACAGACAAGTCCTCATCAAAGTTCCTCTCTGACACTGTGATACAGTCCCTGACCAATAATGCTACCCCTCCCCCCCTTCTACCTCCTTCTCTACTCCGACTAAAACATTTGAACCCCGGGCCCTGCAGCAACCATTCCTGACCCTGCTCTATCCGTGTCTCTGAAATGGCCACAACATCGAAGTCCCAGGTACTGATCCACGCTGCAAGTTCATCCACTTTATTGCGAATACTCCTCGCATTAAAGTATACGCATTTCAAACCCTGCTCCGCTTCACTCTCACGATGCCGTGCATTGCAGTCCCCATCTATGACCCCCTCAATTTCATCCCTGCTACTGAGGATCCCACCCCCCCCCCGAATCAGTTTAAACCTCCCCGCATAGCCTTTGCAAATTTACCCCCCAGGATATTGATTCCCCTCTGGTTCAGGTGAAGACCATCACTCATATAGAGGTCCCACCTTCCCCAGAATGAGCCCCAATTGCTCAAGTACCTGAACCCCTCCCTCCTGCACCATCCCCTCAGCCACGAGTTCAAACTTTCCCTCTCTCTATTCCTCTCTAAACTATCCCGTGGCACAGACAAGAGTCTCGAGATAACCACTCTGTTTGATTTGGCCCTAAGTTTCCACCCCAACTCCATAAATTTCTATTTAATATTCCCTTCCCTTATCCTCCCTATGTCATGTGTCCCCACATGAACTATGACTTGGGGCTGACTCCCCTCTCCCTTGAGGGTCTTAAACACCCGCTCTGAAACATCCCGTACCCCAGCCCCTGGGAGGCAACACACCAGCCCTGAGTCCCTACCATTACCTCTGACTCTCCTATCCGTCCCCCTAACTGTGGAGTCCCCAATCACTAGGCCCAATCTTTTACATCCCCTAACCACCTGAGCTTTTACAACAGGCTCACCCCCCGAGACCTGCTCCCTTTGGCTATCTCCAGATGATTCCTCCTCAACTGTAGTCTCCAGGACAAAAAACTTATTTGAGGGGAACAGCCCTAAGGGATTGTCCCCCCAATTGCTTCTTACCCCTCTTCCTAGCAGTTACCCAAGACTCATTTCTAGGAGTGACTATCTCCTTGTAACTCCTATCAATGTCCGCCTCAACCTCCCGAATTATCCGGAGTTCCTCCAATTCCAGCTCCAGCTCCTTAACACAATCCTCCAGAAGCTGCAATCGTACACACTTCCTGCAGGTATAATCAGCAGGAACACTACTGGTGTCCCTCACCTCGTACATACCGCAGGAGGTGCAGCTTACTGCCTGAACCGCCATCTCTGAAACAATTTCCAGGAGGGAAAAAAAACTTCCCACACACTTATGGTTAGAGGAGGGGGGAGGGTGGGATACTCTACCTGTGTAGAGGATCGGGTATCCTCTCTGTACCAATTTATAGGGTCAGGGGGACAAAAAAAAACTACAACTACCGGTAAGCCTCCTAATGATGACTTCCGGTTTATAGCTAATTTAAAAACAGAAAAAAAAACCACCGTAGGATGGGAATAGAGGGCTGTGGTCCCCGGAAGGGGAGGGGGTTTTCGTTCAGTCAGGCAGCATGGTCAGTGCAGGATTGGAGGGCCGAAGGGCCTGTTCCTGTGCTGGGATTTTCTTTGTTGTATTTTGTTGCACAACAGAGAGGGTTGTTGTTCAAACTGGAGGCCTGTGACCAGCGGTGTGCCTCAGGGATCAGTGCTGGGCTCACTGTTATTTATCATTTATATTAATGATTTGGATGAGAATATTGGGGGCATGGTTAGTAGGTTTGCAGATGACATCAAGAATGGTGGCATAGTGGACAGTGAATGAAGTTATCTGGGATTGTGGGGGGGGGAGGGTGCGAGGGTAGGTGACCTTACGAGGTCTAAAGTTAAGGAGAGGGTACAGGTAAGGGAAGAGGCCGAGGATGTCCCAATAATAGAGGGAGTAGGGGGCGTGAGTAGGGTTGGTGGCGTTCCGGCAAATAGGGTCCAGGTGAAGGCTGGGATGAAAGCGCTTTATCTGAATGCACGAAGCATTCGGAATAAAGTGGATGAGCTGGTGGCGCAGATTGACACAAATGGACATGATCTGGTGGCCATTACAGAGACGTGGCTGCAAGGTGACAGGGACTGGGAGATGAATGTACAGGGCTATCAAGTGTTTAGGAGGAATAGGCGGGAGGGGAAAGGGGGGGCGTAGCTCTGCTGATTAAGGATAGCATCAAGGTGGTAGCAAGGGATGATACTGGAGCCAAGGAGCAGAAAGTGGAATCGTTGTGGGTAGAGATTAGGAACAGCAAAGGGAGGAAGACGCTGGTGGGTGTCGTCTATAGGCCCCTGAATAATGATCTGGAGGTGGGGCGGGATGTTAACGCACAAATAAGTGCGGCGTGCAGGAATGGGACGGCCGTAGTTATGGGGGATTTAAATCTGCGTATTGATTGGTCAACCCATGTTGGACACGGTGGGCTCGAGGAGGAGTTCTTGGAATGCTGCCAGGATAATTTCCTTGAACAGTGTGTGCTGGAGCCGACGAGGGAGCGAGCTATCTTAGATCTGGTGCTAGGTAATGAGGCGGGTAGAATTAGGGACCTTGAGGTGAAGGATCCTCTTGGAGAGAGTGATCATTGTATGGTGGAGTTTCTGGTGCAGATGGAGGAGGAGAAAGTGGGTTCCCGGACACGCGTCCTTTGTTTGAACAGAGGGGAGTATGGTAGGATGAGAGAAGAATTGGCGAATATGGACTGGGGGAGTGCGTTGGAGGGAGGGTCTGTTGAGGAGCAGTGGAGGATCTTTAAGGAGATCTTTCTTGGTGCTCAGCAGAAATTTATTCCGATGGTCAAAAAGGACAGTAGGAGGAGAGGTAATAAGCTGTGGATAACGAAGGAGGTGAAGGAAAGTGTTAAATTAAAAGCGGAGGCGTTTAGAGTAGCTAAGAGTAGTGGGCGAGAAGAGGATTGGGAGAGGTTTAAAGGTCAACAAAGATTGACAAAGAAATTGATAAAGGAGGGTAGGAGAAACTATGAGGCTGGGCTAGCACTTAATATAAAAAAGGATAGCAAGAGTTTTTATAAATATATAAAAAGGAAGAGGCTGGCTAGGGTGAACGTTGGTCCCTTAGAGGATGAGAGGGGGGACTTAGTGGTAGGGGATGGGGATATGGCTCAGGTATTGAATAACTTTTTTGTTTCTGTCTTCACGGAGGAGGACGTGAATAATTTGTCGGGTGTTAGCGATGGAAAGGTGGTAGGAATGGAGGGTCTTAATGACATTACTGTTACTAGAGAGGCGGTGCTCGACAGACTGGAGGGGCTGATTATGGACAAGTCCCCAGGACCGGATGGAATGCATCCGAGGGTTCTGAAAGAAATGACGGAGGTGATAGTGGATGCCTTGGTGGTTATTTTCCAGACGTCGCTGGATTCCGGGGAAGTGCCGGAGGATTGGAAAACGGCTAATGTTACGCCGTCGTTTAAGAAGGGTGCCAGGCAAAAGGCAGGGAATTATAGGCCGGTTAGTTTAACGTCTGTGGTAGGTAAAATGTTAGAATCCATCATCAAGGAGGAAATAGCGAGGCATCTTGAGGGGAATTGCTTGATAGAGCAGACGCAGCACAGTTTCGTTAAAGGGAAGTCGTGTCTGACAAATTTACTGGAGTTCTATGAGGATGTGTCTAGGGCAGTGGATAGAGGAGAGCCGGTGGATGTGGTCTTTCTGGATTTTCAGAAGGCATTTGACAAGGTGCCTCACAAGAGGTTATTGCAGAAGGTCGAGGGACATGGAGTTGGGGGTAGGGTGTTAGCGTGGATAGAGGATTGGTTGTCAAATAGGAGGCAGAGAGTGGTGACTAGTAGAGTGCCCCAGGGGTCGGTGCTGGGGCCTCAGCTATTTACCATTTATATAGATGATCTGGAGGAGGGAACCGAGTGTATGGTGTCAAAATTTGCTGATGACACCAAGATTGGTGGAACGGCAAATTGCACGGAGGGTGTGGAGAGTCTACAGAAGGATCTAGATAGGCTGGGCGAATGGGCCAGGAAATGGCAAATGGAATTTAATGTTGGCAAGTGTGAGGTGGTCCACTTTGGTAGGAATAACAGTAGGAAGGACTATTACTTACGTGGCGAAAAACTGCAGCAGGCGACAGTGCAGAGGGACCTCGGGGTCCTTGTGCATGAGTCGCAAAAACCCAACTTGCAGGTGCAGCAGGTGGTCAGGAAGGCGAATGGGATGCTGGCCTTCATAGCGAGGGGGATTGAATATAAAAGTAGGGAGGTCTTGCTGCGGCTGTATAGGGCATTGGTGAGGCCGCAGCTGGAGTACTGTGTGCAGTTTTGGGCGCCGTACTTACGCAAGGATATTTTGGCCTTGGAGGGAGTGCAGAGGAGGTTTACTAGGCTGATGCCGGAGTTGAGGGGTTGAGCTATGAGGAGAGGCTGAATAAACTATGCTTGTACTCGTTAGAGTTTAGAAGAATGAGGGGAGATCTCATTGAGACATATAAGATGATGAATGGGATGGATAGGATAGAGTGGAGAAACTCTTCCCGCTCAGAAAGGACAGTAGGACTAGAGGGCACAGCCTCAAGATAAAGGGGGGGGGGCGGTTTAGAACGGAGTTGAGGAGGAACTTCTTCACTCAAAGGGTGGTGAATCTCTGGAATTCTCTGCCTGTTGAAGTGGTGGAGGCTGCCTCGATAAATATTTTTAAGACGCGGGTTGATGGGTTTTTGATAAGAGAGGGGATTAAGGGTTATGGGGAGAGGGCCGGAAAGTGGAACTGAGCCATGACAGATCAGCCATGATCTTATTGAATGGCGGGGCAGGCTCAAAGGGCTAGATGGCCCACTCCTGCTCCTATTTCTTATGTTCTTATGCAACAGGATCTTGATCAATTGGGCCAGTGGGCTGATGAATGACAGATGAAATTTAATTTAGATAAATGCAAGGTGATGCATTTTAGTAGATCGAACCAGGGCAGGACTTACTCAGTGAATGGTAGGGTGTTGGGGAGAGTTATAGAACAAAGAGATCTAGGGGTACATGTTCATAGCTGCTTGAAAGTGAAGTCACAGGTGGACAGAGTGGTGAAGAAGGCATTCGGCATGCTTGGTTTCATTGGTCAGAACATCGAATACAGGAGTTGAACAAGACATTGGTAAGGCCACATTTGGAATACTGTGTACAGTTCAGATCACCCTATTATAGAAAGAATATTATTAAACCAGAAAGAGTGCAGAAAAGATTTACTAGGATTCTACAGGGACTTAATGGTTTGAGTGATAAGGAGAGATTGGGTAGACTAGAACTTTTTACCCTGGAGCTTAGGAGGCTTAAGGGTGATCTTATAGAGGTCTATAAAATAATGAGGGGCACAGATCAGCTAGATAGTCAATATCTTTTCCCAAAGAGAGGGGAGTCTAAAACTAGAGGGCAGAGGTTTAAGATGAGAGGGAAGAGATACAAAAGTGTCTGGGGGGGGCAATTTTTTCACACAGAGGGTGGTGAATGTCTGGAATAAGCTGTAAAGGTAGTAGTAGAGGCGGGTACAATTTTTAAAAAAGCATTTAGACAGTTACATGGGTAAGATGGGTATAGAGGGATATGGGCCAAATGCAGGAAATTGGGGCTAGCTTAATGGCAAAAACTGGGTGGCCTGGACAAGCTGGGCTGAAGGGGCTGTTTCCATGGTGCAAACCTCAATGATGACTAGGGGAGGCTAGGGGAGAAAAACACCAGAGGGCATGGGTTAAGGGTGAAAGAGAAAAGTTTAAAGGGAATACGGGGGGGGGGGGGGGGATTCTTCACACAGAGAGTGGTGGGAGTGTGGAATGAGCTGCCGGATAAAGTGGTAAACGCGGGGTCACTTTCAACATTTAGGAAAAACTTGGATGGGTTCGTGGATGAGAGGGGTGTGGAGGGATATGGTCCAAGTGCAGGTCAGTGGGACGAGGCAGAAAAATGGTTCGGCACAGACAAGAAGGGCCTGTTTCTGAGCTGTAATTTTCTATGGTTCTATGTACTAGGTGCCAATACTAGCAACATACGGTTCACTGTTGTGCTGGTTAAAAGAGTGTAGCCACACACTGCACATTGTAGTTCTCGGTATGGGGTGGGAATGATTACACAAAGTAACAACACTCTGGATTTATTGTTCCCAGGAGTTGATCTGAACTTTTAAAAGATCTGAGTTCATGGATGAGGTGAAAGTCAGTTTTTCATAGTTTTCCAGCTATCTAACTCTTACTTTTGGATGGTTTGTGTCTAATTAAGAGGCAATGAACGTCCAGAAAGAATGCAAGGCATTTGTGAGATAGAAAGTGACTTAAAGGTCTTCAACCTCAATTGCATCAGAATTGGTGCAGTGACCTCAACATCCAATCAAAGCTGAAAAGAATAATTGAGACATGTTCACCCAAATTTTAATGTCACGTTCTCAAAGAAACTGAGACGTAGTTGGTTAAAGTGATAGCAACTCGCAAGTTAATATAATGTGAAATTAATTCTTTGTCTAATAAATGTTTAGACCTAATCCTATCACCCATAGAACATAGAACATAGAACATTACAGCACAAACAGGCCCTTCGGCCCTCGAGTTGCGCCGATCACATCAACCCCACCAATCTATAGACCTATCTATAACCCCCAATCCCATTAAACCCCATATACTCATCCAGAAGTCTTTTAAAAGACCCCAGCGAGTTCGCCTCCACCACCGATGACGGCAGCCGATTCCATTCACTCACCACCCTCTGAGTGAAAAACTTACCCCTAACATCACCTCTGTACTTCCCTCCCCGCACCTTAAATCTGTGTCCTCTCGTAGCGACCATTTCAACCCGGGGAAATAGCCTCTGAGAGTCCACCCTATCTATTCCTCTCAACATTTTATAAACTTCTATCAGGTCACCTCTCAACCTTCGCCTCTCCAGGGAAAAGAGTCCCAGCTCCCTCAACCTATCTTCATAAGGCATGCCTCCCAGTCCAGGCAACATCCTTGTAAATCTCCTCTGCACCCTTTCAATAGCTTTTACGTCTTTCCTATAGTGAGGCGACCAGAACTGCGCACAGTACTCCAAATGAGGCCAGTACACCATACGCCTTCTTGACCACCTCCTCCACCTGCGAGGCCGATTTAAGAGTCCTGTGGACCCGGACCCCGAGATCCTTCTGCTCTTCAACGCTACTAAGACTCCTGCCCTTGATAGTGTACTCTGAATCATGTTCTGAATCTGTCTCACTGCATGTCCCAACTTGGACTTGGTCCAGACTTGGCACTTTATCGTATGATTTGATTTGAGTTGATTTATTATTGTCACATGTATTAACATACAACAAAAAGTATTATTTCTTGCACGGTACACAGACAAAACATACCGTTCATAGAGAAGGAAAGGAGAGAGTGCAGAATGGAGTGTTACAGTCATAGTTAGGGTGTAGAGAAAGATTAACTTAATGCGAGGTAAGTCCATTCAAAATTCTGACAGCAGCAGGGAAGAAGCTGTTCTTGAGTCGGTCGGTACGGGACCTCAGACTTTTATATCTTTCTCCCAATGGAAGAAGGTGGAAGAGAGAATGTCCGAGGTGCATGGGGTCCTTAATTATACCGGCTGCTTTGCTGAGGCAGCAGGAATTGTAGACAGAGTCAATAGATGGGAGGCTGGTTTGTGTGATGGATTGAACTACATTCACAACCTTTTGTAGTTCTCTGCAGTCTTGTGCAGAGCAGGAGCCCAGACCAAGCTGTGTTACAACCAGAAAGAATGCTTTCTATGGTGCATCTGTAAAAGTTGGTGAGAGTTATAGCTGACATGCCACATTTCCTTCTGAGAAAGTAGAGGTGTTGATGGGGCTTTCTTAATTAGTGTTGGCGTGGGGGGACCAGGACAAGTTGTTGGTGATCTGAACACCTAAAAACATGAAGGTCTCAATCATTTCTACTTCTTCCCCACTGATGTAGACAGTGGCGTGTTCTCCACTACGCTTTCTGAAGTTGATGACAATTCCCTTTGTTTTGTTGACATTGAGGGAGAGATTATTTTTGCCGCACCAGTTCCCCAGATTCTCTATTTCTTTCCTGTTCTCTGTCTCATCATTGTTTGAGATCCAATGCACTATGGCGGTTTCCCTTATGACCCTTAGAGACTACAGCCAAGAATACACAGCTCAAACACAGAGAATCAAGGCTTTTACAAAAGAAACATAAACATGCTAAACTTTTATAAAACATTAGCTTAGCCTCAACTGAGTTCAGTTCTGGGCACCAGAACCTGGCCTTGTAGAGGATGTAAAAAGGTTAATTAGAAATATACCAGGGATGACAGAAATAGGGAGACTGGAGAAGTTAGGTTTGTTTTCCTTACAGATGTGATGATACTGCGCTTTTAAGAAATGCAGTTTCATTATGTGTCTTATGAGGCATGTGTTTAGATTTCAGGTCAGTTTACAGTATCTATTTGTCTTTTACAGGCAGCCTACCTGCTGAGAATGCAGAGGAATATTTGATCCTAGATAATGAGGTGTTGGTTTAATTTGAGAGAATGCATTTTTTGTTTATTTTTGGTTTTCCCCTTGGGGTTTCAGAGTATGGTTTAATTAGGTTGATTGAGAAAAGATAGAGTTATGTGAATAGGTGGAGCTAACGTCATAGAGACAAGCAGGCAGTTACATGTGTCCACAAGGACCAAGAAATGTTTACTCTCTCTTTCTCAGCAGGCTGCTGTTTGAGTGTGACAATACAGGTCTCTCTATCTCTCACCCTCTACAAGTGTTCAAAAGCTCTAAGACTATTAACAAGTAACAGCACGTAAGCCTGTGTTATTTGCTAAGAGAATTTTGAAGAGGAGTTTAAATCTATATGGAATATTGTTTAAATTGGAACAATAGAAATAGTCTAACAGTTAGGAATTGATTTCCTAGCATCCCTAGTGCAGAAATTTGGCCCATCGAGTCCACACCAACAACAATCCCACCCAGGCCGTATACCTGTAACCCCACATATTTACCCCCACTAACCCCTCTAACCTACACATCCCAGGACACTAAGGGACAATTTAGCCAATGCCCCTAACCTGCACATTTTTGGACTGTGGGAGGAAACCGGGGCACCCCAAGGAAACTCATGCAGACATGGGAAGAATGTGTAAACTCCACACAGTCACCCAAGCCAGGAATTGAACCCGGGTCCCTGGTGCTGTGGGACAACAGTGCTAACCGCTAAGCCACTGTGCTGCCCTTGTATCTTGCCATGTTGAAGTATTTCAATTAGTAAAAGTTAAACTCATTAATTTTGTTATAGTTAAACAGTATAATTAAATAAAGTTTGTTTTGATAAAAGCTTCCTAGTGTGTCAATAGAATCACAGGACTGGAGTGAAACACTTTTTCCTCATATAAATACCCAAATTAAAAATAGTTGGGATTTAGTCTAACTTCAAAATATAGCTTAGAGTTCCTGATCTGGTCCCTAAGACAGAGCAAACGTTAAGATGATAATAAATGGACTTTGTCACAATCAGGAAGGCTTTTAACAGAGTAATTTTGGAGAAACTCTCTATTTGCACTGATACAAGGGGAAGTAATCAAAGGGGCCTGAGGAATAAGGAAACAGATTTTTGAAAAAGTGAGTTGCTGAAATCTGGAATTCCCTGCATGGGAGGGAATTGGAAATAGATTCCATTCAAACTTTGAAAAGGGGAATTGGATAAATACTTGAAGGGAAATATTTTCAGGAATATGGGGAAAGTGGGGGTGATTAGACAATTCTTTCAAAGAGCCAGCATGCTGATGATGTACTGAATGGAGGTTTTGTTTTATTCTATGATTCTAAATCTGGCTGTAAAGTCTGAACATGCAGAAGCCCTGGGCAGCAGGAAGCTGTGTTCAGAGATGCCCTGGCCTCAGCTGCTTGTAAGGAATCATAGGAAGCAGTATCCGGGAGTGCCTGGTGCAATGTTTACAGTCCTATTCTGTAATATGCCAGCACAGATTCCCAGCACTGCTGTTTCAAACATGCAAGGAAGCTCAGAGTGGGAAAGGGAGCAACTGCAGGCGACACTGCGGAGGCTCAGAAGCAGAATAGGAAGCCATGAGGAAGCTCAGCATGGATAAGGTCTGGCAATTGATATTAATCAAGCCTTTTGTTAAATCAGAGACAGTATAACACAAAATATCTCCAAGTCAGACAGTGCCGGACAGCAGAGATTCACATCAAAGTCTTTAGTAAGAGGAGCTGCAGAGAAATCAGGAGGCTGGAGATGGAATATAATCAGTTTCAGAGTCAGACATTACCAATAAATCAGTGCTGTTTGTTGAGTTTGAGTTAACTTGGCAAGGGAATAGGCACCAGGATGAAACATTAATGAAAAGATACAAAATGGACAAAGAACGAGGGGAAGCGAGAGTAAAAAATTGCCCAGAAATAGAAATCAGACAGAATTGGACAATGTGAGACCTAATAAGAGGATTGGAGTGCATACTTGTGAATACACAAAGTATGGTCATTAGGTTTTGTGAGTTGGAAGAACATATTGTCACATATATAATTACGATAGCAGTGATATAAAGGTCTGGTTCAAAAAGGGGGAGCATTGGGAACTTTGCCACTTCAATGAACTCAGGTATGATAGAGAAGTAAAAAAGGGGTGTTGGTGGCAGTAGTAATGTTGATGCAATTGAGGGGCCAAAGACTGAGGACAGAGTCTTGTGGAAGCAACAAGGATCTCAGCTGGAGTGCCAGCAAGAGCCTGTGTCACCTCTTCTGATCAAGTCTCACCACAGCCTATTCCACTCAGGCACTGAACAGGCCAACTGTGGATCTTCTCCCAGAGTCAAAGACCTGCCGGGGTGAAGGTCTCCCCTATCAAAAGCTGCCAATCAGTGTTCTAGGTCCAACCAAATTCAGCTGCTTCATAAGAACATAAGAAATAGGAGCAGGAGTAGGCCATCTGGCCCTTCGAGCCTGCCCCGCCATTCAATAAGATCATGGCTGATCTGTCGTGACTCAGTTCCACCTTCCCGCCCTCTCCCCATAACCCTTAATCCCTTCTCTTATCAAAAACCCATCAACCCGCGTCTAAAAATATTTAGCGAGGCAGCCTCCACCACTTCAACGGGCAGAGAATTCCAGAGATTCACCACCCTTTGAGTGAAGAAGTTCCTCCTCAACTCTGTTCTAAACTGCCCCCCCCCCCTTATCTTGAGGCTGTGCCCCCTAGTCCTACTGTCCTTTCTGAGTGGGAAGAGCCTCTCCACCTCTATCCTATCCATCCCATTCATCATCTTATATGTCTCAATGAGATCTCCCTTCATTCTTCTAAACTCCAACGAGTACAAGCCTAGTTTATTCAGCCTCTCCTCATAGTTCAACCCCCTCAACTCCGGTATCAACCTAGTAAACCTCCTCTGCACTCCCTCCAAGGCCAAAATATCCTTGCGTAAGTGCGGCAACCAAAACTGCACACAGTAGTCCAGCTGCAGCCTCACCAATGCCCTATAAAGCTGCAGCAAGACCTCCCTACTTTTATATTCAATCCCCTTCGCTATGAAGGCCAGCATCCCATTCGCCTTCCTGACCACCTGCTGCACCTGCAAGCTGGGTTTTTGCGACTCATGCACAAGGACCCCGAGGTCCCTCTGCACCGTCGCCTGCTGCAGTTTTTCGCCACGTAAATAATAGTCCTTCCTACCATTCCTCCTACCAAAGTGGACCACCTCACACTTGCCAACATTAAATTCCATTTGCCATTTCCTGGCCCATTCGCCCAGCCTATCTAGATCCTTCTGCAGACTCTCCACACCCTCCGCACAATTTGCCATTCCACCAATCTTGGTGTCATCAGCAAATTTCGACACCCTGCACTCGGTTCCCTCCTCCAGATCATCTATATAAATGGTAAATAGCTGAGGCCCCAGCACCGACCCCTGGGGCACCCCACTAGTCACCATCCGCCAATCCAAATAGCATCCGAATTGACCCCCACTCTCTGCCTCCTATTTGACAACCAATCCTCTATCCACGCTAACACCCTACCCCCAACTCCATGCCCCCTAACCTTCTGTAATAACCTCTTGTGAGGTACTTTGTCAAACGCCTTCTGAAAATCCAGAAAGACCACATCCACCGGCTCTCCTCTATCCACCACCCTAGACACATCCTCATAGAACTCCAGTAAATTCGTCAGACACGACTTCCTCTTAACGAAACCCGTTGCGTCTGCCCTATCAAGCAATTCCCTTCAAGATACCTCGCTATTTTCTCCTTGATCACAGATTCTAACATTTTACCTACCACAGACGTTAAACTAACCGGCCTATAATTCCCTGCCTTTTGCCTGCCACCCTTCTTAAACAACGGCGTAACATTAGCCGTTTTCCAATCTTCCGGCACTTCCCCGGAATCCTGCGAGGTTTGGAAAATAACCACCAAGGCATCCACTATCAACTCCGCCATTTCTTTCAGAACCTTTGGATGCATTCCATCCGGTCCTGGGGACTTGTCCACAATCAGCCCCTCCAGTCTGTCGAGCACCACCTCTCTAGTAACAGTAATGTCATTAAGACCCTCCAGTCCTACCACCTTTCCATCGCTAACATCCGGCAAATTATTCACGTCCTCCTCCGTGAAGACAGAAACAAAAAAGTTATTCAATACCTGAGCCATATCCCCATCCCCTATCACTAGGTCCCCTTTCTCATCCTCTAAAGGACCAACGTTCACCCTAGCCAGCCTCTTCCTTTTTATATATTTATAAAAACTCTTGCTATCCTTTTTTATATTAAGCGCTCGCCCAGCTTCATAGTTTCTCCTACCCTCCTTTATCAACTTCTTCGTCATTCTTTGTTGCTATTTAAACCTCTCTCAATCCTCTACTTGCCCACTACTCTTAGCTACTCTAAACGCATCCGCTTTTAATTTAATACTCTCCTTTACCTCCTTCGTTATCCACAGCTGATTATCTCTCCTCCTACGATCCTTTTTAACCATAAATTTCTGCTGAGCACCAAGAAAGATCTCCTTAAAGATCCTCCACTGTTCCTCAGCAGACCTACCTTCCAACGTGCTCCCCCAGTCAACATTCGTCAATTCCTCTCTCATCCTACCGTACTCCCCTCTATTCAAACAAAGGACGCGTGTCCGGGAACTCACTTTCTCCTCCTCCATCTGCATCAGAAACTCCACCATACAATGATCACTCTCCCCAAGAGGATCCTTCACTACAAGGTCCCTGATTCTACCCGCCTCATTACATAGCACCAGATCCAAGATAGCTCGCTCCCTCGTCGGCTCCAACACACACTGTTCAAGGAAATTATCCCTGCAGCATTCCAAGAACTCCTCCTCGAGCCCACCGTGTCCAACATGGGTCGACCAATCAATATGTAGATCGAAATCCCCCACAATTATCGCCGTTCCATTCCTGCACGCCGCACTTATTTGCGCGTTAACAGCCCGCCCCACCTCCAGATCATTATTCGGGGGCCTATAGACGACACCCATCAGCGTCTTCCTCCCTTTGCTGTTCCTTATCTCCATCCACAACGATTCCACGTTCTGCTCCTTGGCTCCAATATCATCCCTTGCTACCACCCTGATGCTATCCTTAATCAACAGAGCTACGCCCCCCCCTTTTTCCTCCTGCCTATCCTTCTTAAACACTTGATACCTCTGGACATTCAGCTCCCAGTCCCTGTCACCTTGCAGCCACGTCTCTGTAATGGCCACCAGATCATATCCATTTGTGTCGATCTGCGCCACCAGCTCATCCACTTTATTCCGAATGCTTCGTGCATTCAGATAAAGCACCTTCATCCCAGCCTTCACCTGGACCCTATTTGCCGTAACGCCACCAACCATACTCACGCCCCTTACTCCCTCTATTATTGGGACATCCTCGGCCTCTTTCCTTACCTGTACCCTCTCCTTAACTTTAGACCTCGTAAGGTCACCTACCCTCGCACCCTCCCCCCCCTAATTAGTTTAAAGCCCTGTCTACAGTCCTCTATACTCGATTCGCCAGCACTCTGGTCCCAGCACGATTCAGACCAACCCCATCCCGCCCGAACAGGTCCCACCTACCCCAATACTGGTGCCAATGCCCCATAAATTCAAACCCATTCCTCCCACACCAATCCCTGAGCCACCCATTCACTTCCTTAATCCTGTCAACCCTATGCCCGTCTGCACACGGTTCAGGCAGTAGCCCAGAGACGACCACCTTGTTGGTTCTACTTTTTAATTCCATTCCCAGCTTCTCATACTCCCTCCCCAGATCCTCAGTCCGCACTTTGCCTAGGTCATTGGCACCCACATGCACCACAACGACCGGATTCTCACCCTCCCATTCCAGGTTCCTCTGCAGCCCAGCTGCGACATCCCGTACCCGAGCACCAGGCAGACAACACACCCTTCTGTGCACTTTGTCATTGTGACAAAGGACAGTGTCAATACCCTTCACATAAAGAACATAAGAACATAAGAAATAGGAGCAGGAGTAGGCCATCTGGCCCTTCGAGCCTGCCCCGCCATTCAATAAGATCATGGCTGATCTGTCGTGACTCAGCTCCACCTTCCCGCCCTCTCCCCATAACCCTTAATCCCCTCTCTTATCACCCCACTCACTATCCCCAATCACTACTACGTTCCTTTTTCCCTTCTCTTTGCCTTTGTCCTGCTGCATCACTGTACCGTGTGCAATTTGCTCACCAACCTCACCTGCCTCGTCCTCTTCCAGACTGGAAGCAAGAACCTCAAACCTGTTATGCAGATTGAGATGCTGAGGCCTCTGCTCCCCACCCTCCTTCCTCCTCTCCCCACCCCCCTTCCTCCTCTCCCCACCCCCCCTTCCTCCTCTCAGCAGCCCCCTCTTGTCCCTGACCCTTAGAGTTAGCCAGTCGAGGGGGGGGGGTGGATGTCACTTGCACCCCATTGACAATGGCACCCTCTCTCCCCCTGATGAGCCTCAGTGTCTGTAGCTCAGAGGCCAGCTCATCCACCTTGAGCTGGAGCTCCTCCAGCAACCTGCACTTACTACAGACATGGTCACTGGGAAGGACCCTGGGGTCCACCAGTTCCCACATCATACAGAAACAACACATCACATGCCCCTCCATTATTCACTGTAGTAGTATTGAAAATTTCCACACGAACTTACCTGGCCCTTTTTCTCTCCAGCCCTTTTGATCTTAAGCCCTAATTGCTCACTCTGCTTCCCCCTCACTCCGCTGCCCGCTGTCTACACCAGGCCTCCTTTTAAACCTGGCGCTGATTTAAAGCTTACTGGCCCACAACTCCCTTCTAACCACTCCCTCAGAATTCTTAAAGTGGTAAATACAAAAAGCCCACAAAAATGCTTTTGAATGATTTAAACAGTTCTACAAGGAACAAAGTGCTTTAAACTTATTTAAACAGGTTTTTAACAGGTAAATTCTTATCTCTCTCTCTGCTCCTTCACTCATCTGCTCCAGGTCATTTATAAAAATCACAAACAGTAAGGGTCCTAGAACAGATCCCTGGGGCACTCCACTGGTGACTGATCACCATGCAGAATATGACCCATCTATAACCACTCTCTGCCTTCTGCGGGCAAGATGTGGGTATGCCAGCGTTGGACTGGCGTAAACACAGAAAAAAGTCTGACAACACCAGGTTTTAGTCCAAACTATTTATTTGATAATATATATATTATATATATTATCAAATAAATAATATATATATTATATATATTATCAAATAAATCAGTTGGACTAAAACCTGGTGTTGTCAGACTTTTTTCTGCGGGCAAGCCAGTTCTGGATCCACAAAGCAATGTCCCCTTGGATCCCATGCCCCCTCACTTTCTCAATAAGCCTTGCATGGGGCACCTTATCAAATGCCTTGCTGAAGTCCACATATACTACATTTACTGCTCTTCCTTCATCAATGTGTTTAGTCACATGTTCAAAAAATTCAATCAGGCTCGTAAGGCACGATCTGCCTGTGACAAAGCCGTGCTGACTATTCTTAATCATATTATACTTTCTCCAAATGTTCATAAATCCTGCCTCTCAGGATCTTCTCCATCAACTTACCAACCGCTGAGGTTAGACTCACTGGTCTATAATTTCCTGGGCTATCTCTACTCCCTTTCTTGAATAAAGGAACAACATCCGCAATCCTCCAGTCCTCTGGAACCTCTCCTGTCTCCATTGATGATGCAAAGATCATCACCAGAGGCTCTGCAATCTCTTCCCTCGCCTCCCACAGTAACCTGGGGTACATCCCATCTGGTCCTGGTGACTTATCTAACTTGATGCTTTTCAAAAGCTCCAACACATCCTCTTTCTTAATATCTACTTGCTCAAGCTTTTCAGTCTGCTGCAAACCAGCACCACAACCACCAAGATCCTTTTCCACTGTGAATACTGAAGTAAAGTATTCATTAAGTACCTCTGCTATTTCTTCCAGTTCTATACAAACTTTCCCACCGTCACACCTGATAGGTCCAATTGTTTCACGTTTTACCTCTTGCTCGTCACATACTTGTAGAAGGCCTTGGGGTTTTCCTTAATCCTGCCTGCCAAGGCCTTCTCATGACCCCTTCTGGCTCTCCTGATTTCCTTCTTAAGATCCTTCCTATTAGCCGTATACTCTTCTAGATCTCTAACATTATCTAGCTCCCTGAATCTTTTGTAAGCTTTTTTTCTCTTCTTGACGAGGTTTATTACAGCCTTTGTACACCACGGTTCCTTTAACCTACCATAACTTCCCTGTCTCATTGGAACGTTGCTATGCAGAACTTCAGACAAATATTCCCTGAAAATTTGCCACATTTCTTCCATACATTTCCCTGAGAAAATCTCTTTCCAATTTAAGCTTCATAATTCCCCTTACTCCAATTAAACACTTTCCTAGCTTGTCTGATCCTATCTCTATCCAATGCTGTCGTAAAGGAGATATAGTTATGATCACTATCTCCAAAATTCTCTCTCACTGAGAGATCTGACACCTGACCAGGGTGTTGTTCCCTCTTCCAAATCATTAACATAAAAGGGAACAGTTGGGGTCTAGCACGGATCTATGCGAAACCCCACTACTCACTGACTGCCAATCAGAAAAAGATGCATTTATACCAACTCTTTGCTTCCTAACTGCTAACCAGCTTTCTATCCATCTCAAGACATTACCAGCAATCCCATATGCTTTAACTTTACATAGTGGTCTGTTATGCGTGACCTTCTGAGTGTGTAAATAAACCACATGGTTCCCCTCAGTCAACTCTACTAGTTACATCCTCAAAGAATTCGAATAGATTCATCAAGCATGATTTCCCTCTTTTAAATCTATGTTGACTTTGTCTGATTATACCACTGCTTTCCAAATGCTGAGTTATGAGATCTTTGATAATGGACTCTAATAACTTCCCCAGTACCGACTGGTCTATATTTCCCTGTTTTCTCTCTACTTCACTTTTTGAATAGAGAGCTTACATTGGCTACCCTCCAATCCATAGGAACTATTCCAGAGTCCAAAGAATTTTGGAAAATAACCACCAATGGATCTACTATTTCCAGGACATGGATAGCATGGATAAAGAACAAAGAACAAAAGAACAAAGAAAAGAACAAAGAAAATTCCAGCACAGGAACAGGCCCTTTGGCCCTCCAAGCCTGCACCGACAATGCTGGCCAACTTAACTAAAACCCCTAACCCTTCCGGGAACCATAGCCCACTATTCCCATCTGATTCATCCACTTGTCAAGATGCCCCTTAAAAGTCACTACTGTAGCCACTTCCACTACCTCCCCTGGCAACGAGTTCCAGGTACCCACTACTGTGTAAAAAACATGTCTCATACATCTCCTTTAAACTTTGTCCCTCACACTTTAAACCTGTGCACCCCCCAGTAATTGACTCTTCTACCCTGGGAAAAAACTTCTGACTTTCCACTTTGTCCGTGCCTCTCAATCTTGTAGACTTCTATCAGGTCTCCTCTCAATCTCTTGGTCCAGTGAGAACAAACCAAGTTTCTCCAACCTCTCTTCATAGCTAATGCCCTCCATTCCAGGCAACATCCTGGTAAATCTTTTCTGTACCCTCTCCAAAGCCTTCATATCCTTCTGGTAGTGTGGCAACCAAAATTAAATATTATATTCCAAGTGCGGCCTCACTAAGGTTCTATAAAGCTGCAACATGAATCGCCAATTTTTAAACTCAGTGCCCCGGCCGATGAAGGTAAGCATGCCGTATGCCTTCTTGACTCCCTTCTCCACCTGCATTGCCATTTTCAGTGACCTGTGTACCAGTGCACTTTGTCATTGTGACAAAGGACAATGTCAATACCCTTCACCCCACTATCCCCAATCACTACTACGTTCCTTTTCCCCTTCTCTTTGCCTTTGTCCTGCTGCATCACTGTACCGTGTGCAGTGATGCACCAACCTCTCCTGCCGAAACCCAGATCTCCCTGCCTACCAATACTCTTAAGGATTCTGCCTTTTTGTATATTTCCTATCTGTATTAGACCTTCCAAGATGCATTCCCTCACATTTGTCCAGATTAAATTCCATCTGCCATCTGTCCCCCAAGTCTCCAACTGATCGATATCCTGCTGTATCCTCTGATGTTCCTCATCGCTATCCACAAATCCACCAACCTTTGTGTTGTCCACAAACTTACTAATCGATCCAGTTACATTTCCCTCCAAATCATTTATATATATTACTAACAGCAAAGGTCCCAGCACTGATCCCTGAGGAACATCACTTGTCACAGCCCTCCATTCAGAAACACACCCTTCCACTGCTACCCTCTGTCTTCTGTGACCGAGCCAGTTTTGTATCCACCTTGCCAGCTCACCTCTGATCCCGTGTGACTTCACCCTCTGCACCAGTCTGCCATCAGGGACCTTGTCAAAGGCCTTACTGAAATCCATGTAGACAACATCCACTGCCCCACCCTCATCAATTATCTTCGCCACTTCCTCGAAAAAACTCGATCAAGTTCGTGAGACATGACCTCCCCTTCACAAAACCATGTTGCCTCTCACTAATACGTCCACTTATTTCCAAGTGGGAACAAATCCTGTCTCGAAGAATCCTCTCCAATAATTTCCCTACCACTGATGTAAGGCTCACCGGCCTGTAGTTACCTGGATTATTCTTGTCAACCTTCTTAAAGAAAGTAACAACATTGGCTATTCTCCAATCCTCTGGGACCTCCTCTGTAGCCAGTGAGGATACAAAGATTTCTCTCAAGGCTCCAGCAATTTCATAAGAACATAAGAATATAAGAAATAGGAGCAGGAGTAGGCCATCTGGCCCTTCGAGCCTGCCCCACCATTCAATAAGATCATGGCTGATCTGTCATGGCTCAGTTCCACATTCCGGCCCTCTCCCCATAACCCTTAACCCCCTCTCTCATCAAAAACCCATCAACCCGCTTCTTAAAAATATTTAGCGAGGTAGCCTCCACCACTTCAACGGGCAGAGAATTCCAGAGATTCACCACCCTTTGAGTGAAGAAGTTCCTCCTCAACTCTGTTCTAAACCGCCTCCCCTTTATCTTGAGGCTGTGCCCCCTAGTCCTACTGTCTTTTTTGAGCGGGAAGAGTCTCTCCACCTCTATCCTATCCATCGCATTCATCATCTTATACGTCTCAATGAGATCTCCCCTCATTCTTCTAAACTCCAATGAGTACAAAGAACAAAGAACAAAGAAGAATCCAGCACGGGAAACAGGCCCTTCGGCCCAACGAGCCCGCGCCGCCACATCACCCTGCACCTATTCTACCCTGCATGGCTACGAATGGAACCCTACTCAGTCAGATTCAGGGAAGAAATAGTGTCAATTTGTTAAAAACCGATTAGCCTGAGAGCACATCTTTGGGGTGTGGGAGGAAACTGGAGCGCCCGGAGGAAACCCACGCAACCACAGGGAGAATGCACAAACTCCCGCAGACACAGGCCCAAATCCATGTGCCTGCACAGCCAGCAGTGCTAGTCACTGAGCTGTTGCGGCGCCCATCTACCGGTCCAGGATCAAGCACACACACCGACATGAAGTTCTAGGCCACTCCTGGAACTTCCAAGAGCAGCCCAGGCACGACCCGCCGTGTGAATGCCCCTCGTTTGACACGAGGTGGACCTCCACCTGTGGAATAAAGACAAAAATATTAATCTTACAGCCTGCCTTTCTGGTGTCTCCCGAGGTTTAACCCTATTTAATATCCCCTACCATATCCCTCCATTCTCGTTTCACTCATGTGCCTATCTAACTGCATCTTAAACGAGTCCAATGTTCCTGCCTCCACCACCCTACTCGGTAGCGCGTTCCAGACCCCTACAACTCTCTGCGTAAAGAACCTTCTTCTCACCTCCAAATTATACCTCTCCCCCCTCACCCTTAAATGATGACCTCTCGTGTTTGTATCTAGTCTAGGGAGCAGTCTCTCACTATTAACTCTATCCATTCCCTTCATTATCTTATATACTTCTATCATGTCCCCTCTCAATCTCCGCCTTTCCAAGGAGAATAGTCCCAGTTTCTTCAACCTCTCCTCGTAACCCAGTCCCCCCATGCCAGGCAACATCCTGGTAAACCTCCTCTGCACCCTTTCCAGAGACTCCACGTCCTTCCGGTAGTAAGGTGACCAGAACTGGACGCAGTACTCCAAATGCGGTCTAACCAACGTTCTGTACAACTGAAGCATTAGACAGCAGCTTTTATACTCTATGCCCCTTCCTATAAAGGCCAACATCCCATAAGCCTTCCTAACGACCTTCTCCACTTGTGACGCAACCTTCATGGATTTGTGAACCTGCACTCCCAGGTCCCTCTGTATGTCTATACTCCTAATCGGCCTCCCTTTAATCACATAGCTCCTCTCTGCATTATTCCGTCCAAAATGCATCACCTCGCATTTGTCAGGATTAAATGCCATCTGCCACCTATCTGCCCACTGCACCAACCTATCTATATCCTGTTGTATCACCTGACAATCCAGTTCCGTACCCGCCAACCCTGCCATCTTGGTGTCATCAGCAAACTTGCTAATCACACCACCTACGCCCTCTTCCAAGTCATTTATGTAGACTACAAAGAGGAGAGGTCCCAGTACTGAGCCCTGCGGCACACCACTGGTCACTGGCCTCCAGCCCGACAAGGTCCCCTCCACAGCTACCCTCTGTCTCCTATTTCCCAGCCAGTTCTCAATCCACCTAGCTACCTGGTCTCGTATCCCATGCGCCTTAACCTTTTCTACCAGCCTACCGTGAGGGACTTTGTCAAACGCCTTACTGAAATCCATATAGATGACATCAACGGTTCTCCCATCGTCAACCGTTTTTGTCACCTCCTCAAAGAATTCCACCAGATTCGTAAGGCAAGACCTCCCTCTAACAAAGCCATGTTGCGTATCCCTAATCGCTCCAAATGCTCATACATCCTACCCCTAAGTATTTTTTCCATTAACTTCCCTACCACCGACGTCAAACTCACCGGAATATAATTCCCAGGGTTATCCCTACTGCCTTTTTTGAACAACGGGACCACATTTGCTACCCTCCAGTCTTCTGGGACCTCACCTGTGTCCAAAGAAGAGACAAAGATTTGCGCCAGAGGCCCAGCAATTTCATCTTTCGCCTCCCTAAGCAGCCTGGGATAAATACCATCAGGCCCCGGAGCTTTATCCGTCTTTACGCTACCTAAAAGCCCTAGCACTTCCTCTCTCGTAATAACTATATCCTGCAAATAAACCTCCACTCCCTCCAAGAGACCACACGATTCCGAACCCCTCTCCTTTGTGAATACCGACGCAAAGTATTCATTCAGGAGCTCCCCCATCCCCTCCGACTCAATACACAACTCACCACTCTTGTCCCTAAGAGGACCAATTTTCCCTCTAACTATTCTCTTGCCTCTGATATAGGAATAAAATGCCTTTGGAATTTCCTTAATCCTACCAGCCAAAGCCATCTCATGCCCTCTCTTCGCCCTTCTAATTCCCCTTTTTAGCTCCCTCCTACTCTCGCTGTATTCTTCCAGCGCACTCTCCGTACCCATTTGTTTTGACCTAACATACGCCTCCCTCTTCTTCCTGACCAAGTCTTCAATATCCTCCGTAATCCACGGCTGTCTAATCCTTCCTTTCCCATCCTTTCGCTTAACCGGAACATACCTCCCCTGCAACCATTTCATTTTGTCCCTAAATGCCTCCCACTTGCCAACCGTGGACTTGCCAGTTAACAGTCCCTCCCAATCAGTTTGCTGCAGTTCCCTCCTAACCCTGCCATAGCTCGCCTTTCCCCAATTCAGCACACTCCTACTCGGACGGCACTTGTCCCTTTCCATTTTTATCCTCTACCTCACCCACCTGCCCAGGTTCGTTTCCCAACACTAGATCCAATATAGCCCCTCCCCTAGTCGGGCTAGTTACATACTGCTCTAGCGACCCTTCCATAACACAGTTCACAAACTCCTCTCCCTCCATACCCCCAGCTCTAGGCCCCCTCCAATTTACTCCAGGAAAATTAAAATCACCCACTACAACCACTCTATTCTTCCTGCACCTGTCCAAAATGCCCCTGCAAATACCTTCCTCCACTGACTTTGGGCTGTTGGGTGGCCTATAGTACACCCCTGGCATCGTAATCTCTCCCTTTTTATTCCTCAACTCCACCCACACTGACTCAATCCCTATCTCTTCCCTATCGTCCTCCCTCTGCACTACTGTGATGCTTTCCTTGACTAACAGTGCCACCCCTCATCCTCTCTTCATCCCTCCTCTGTCACACCTAAAACACTTGTACCCAGGAACATTCAGCTGCCAGTCCTGCCCCTCCCGTAACCACGTCTCCGTTACAGCCACCACATCTAACTGCCTCACAAACATCAAGGCCCCAAGCTCATCCGTTTTCCCTACCACTCCTAGCATTGAAACAGACACAGTTCAACCCACAAGTGTCCCTCAGAACCACCTTCTCCCTGATACTTTTCCTTTCACTCGACTCTCTCCCAGCCACCTCCCCACCCCCCCTCCATATTAGTTTAAACCCTTCGTAAACACCCCAGCTAACCTCCCCGCTAAGACATTAGTTCCCCTCCCATTCAAATTCTCCTCACCCTTCCTGTACAATTGCCCTTCTCTCTTAAACACCTCCCAGTGATCCACAAAAGTAAAGCCCTCTACCCTACACCAATCCCTCAACCATGCATTCAGCTGCATGATCTCTTCATTCTTCGCCCTGCTGGTACCGGGCAGCAACCCAGAGATTGCCACCCTGGAGGTCCTACTCTTTAGTTTGGCCCCCAGCTCCCTAAATTGCCTACGGACCTCTACCTTACTCCTCCTTCCTATGTCCCCCTCCCCTACATGTACTATGACCTCAGCCTGTGCCCCCTCCCCTTTCAAAATTCCCTCTACCCTGTCCGACACATCCTTTACCCCTGCTCCAGGGAGGCAGACCACCATCCTGGAATCACGCCTCTGTCCACAGAACCTCCTATTGATACCTCTGACCCTCCCGTCCCCTACCACTATCACCTTACCAGCCCCCTTCTGTCCCTCTAAGTTAGTCTCCCCCTCCTGCCTATCTTTCAGTCCCCCTGTTGACGAACCTTGGGGGGCCTCTGGGGAGGCTGGGGGACCCTGACTGCTCTTCTTCTTCCTCTTTCCCCTCCTCACAGTCGTCCATCCGCCCTTCCCTTCAGCCCTTGAGATCTCCTCCTTCTCATGGTTCCCAGCCATTATCTCCTCGTTCTCCCTGACTAAAAAAGCGTCCTCCAGCCGCCCCTCGAGTTGCCTGACCCGGGCCCTCAAGCGCTGCAGTTCCAAACATTTACTGCAGATGTGGACCTTGGGGACACATGACACCACCATAGAGAATAACCATAGAACCATAGAACCCTACAGTGCAGAAACAGGCCCTTCGGCCCATCGAGTCTGCACCGAACACAATCTCACCCAGACCCTATCCCCATATCCCTACACATTTTACCTGCTAATCCCTCTAACCTACACATCCCAGGACACTAAGGGGCAATTTTTTAGCATAGCCAATGAACCTAACCCGCACATCTTTGGACTGTGGGAGGAAACCGGAGCACCCGGAGAAAACCCACGCAGACACGAGGAGAATGTGCAAACTCCACACAGGCAGTGACCCGAGCCGGGAATCGAACCCAGGACCCTGGAGCTGTGAAGCAGCAGTGCTAACCCACTGTGCTACCGTGCCACCCACATGTGGCACCTGATACAACTTATGTTCCTACCTATATTCCCTGCCATATCCCAACTTCTTGTAAGCTCCCAAAGGTAGAAATCTGTCACTCACCTTCTCCAAGCCTACTCTCCCCTAAGCCCAGCGAGCCAAAGCCCTTCTCACTCTGTTCCCACTCACTCTGCTGCCCGCTCTATGCTGCTACCCCTTTTTTATACCCCCCGCTCCCCCTTAACGACAATCCCCTGGCCTAACTTCCGGTACGGAAGTAAACTACACTCTAAAAAGCCCCGAGAACCGGAAGTACAGGAAAAAGCGGTTTTTAATTCAAATCAGTCACTCACCACAGCCACAGCCACCAGGTTCAGTGCTCCGGAGAACAGTGAGGTGGGTCCCCGGGTGAGTACCTGATTTATACCCCCCGCTCCCCCTTAACGACTATCCCCTGGCCTAACTTCCGGTACAGAAGTAAACTACACTCTAGTACAAGCCTAGTCTATTCAGCCTCTCCTCATAGCTCAATCCCCTCAACTCCAGTATCAGCCTAGTAAACCTCCTCTGCACTCCCTCCAGGGCCAAAATATCTTTGCGCAGATGCGGCGCCCAAAACTGCACACAGTACTCCAGCTGCGGCCTCACCAATGCCCTATACAGCTGCAGCAAGACCTCCCTACTTTTATATTCAATCCCCCTCGCTATGAAGGCCAGCATCCCATTCGCCTTCCTGACCACCTGCTGCACCTGCAAGCTGGGTTTTTGCGACTCATGCACAAGGACCCCGAGGTCCCTCTGCACCGTCGCCTCCCTTGCCTCTCTCAGTATTCTGGGGTATATCCCATCAGGTCCTGGAGACTTGTCTACCTTAATGTTTCTCAAGAACCCCAATACCTTCTCCTTTCTGATCTCAACATGACTCAAACTATACACACATCTTTTCCCATGAACCAGAGAGTAGGGATAAATGTGTCTTTTCCCGCTCAAAAAAGACAGTAGGACTAGGGGGCACAGCCTCAAGATAAAAGGGGGGCGGTTTAGAACGGAGTTGAGGAGAAACTTCTTCACTCAAAGGGTGGTGAATCTCTGGAATTCTCTGCCCGTTGAAGTGGTGGAGGCTGCCTCGCTAAATATTTTTAAGAAACGGGTTGATGGGTTTTTGATAAGAGAGGGGATTAAGGGTTATGGGGAGAGGGCGGGAATGTGGAACTGAGCAGCGACAGATCAGCCATGATCTTATTGAATGGCGGGGCAGGCTCGAAGGGCCAGATGGCCTACTCCTGCTCCTATTTTTTATGTTCTTATGTTCTTATGTTACATTAACGATCTAGATGTAAATGTGGGAGGTATGATTACTAAATTTGCAGATGATACAAATATGTATTATACAAATATGTATTATACCTATACAAATAGGTATGGGAAATCATAGAAACGTAGAAACTCTACAGTACAGAAAGAGGCCATTCGGCCCAGATAGTGAAGAGGAAATCCTTAGATTACAGGATGATATAGATAGGCTGATCAGATGGGCTGAACAGTGGCAAATGGGGTTTAAATCTGAAAAGTGTGAGGTAATGTATTTTGGGAGGACTAATGAGGCAAGGGAATACACAGTGAACGTCAGGATGTTCGGAAGTATGGAAGTTTGGTGAGCATGTCCATAGCTCCCAGAAGGCAGAGGACAGGAAGATAAGGTGGTTAAGAAAGCATATGGGATACTGCCTTTATTGGCTGCAGCATAGAATAAGAGCAGGGAGGTTATGATGGAACTGTATAAAATGCTCATTAGGCCACAGCTAGAGTACTGTGCAATTCTGGTCACTACAATACAGGAAGGATGTGATTGCACTGGACAGGGGGCAGAAGAGATTCACCAGAATATTGAAATAAAAACAAAAAAAGCTGGAGAAATTCAGCAGGTCTGACATCATCTATGGAGAGAGAATAGATCCAATGTTTTGAGTCTGAATGATCCGTTGTCAGCGCTATCCAACATCTGCAGTGTTTTGCCTTCATCAGGACGTTGCCTTCAGTTGGTGTGTTTCAGTTGAGGGGGTACCTCAATGAGGTGCATAAAATTATGAGGGACAAAAATATGATAGATAGGAAGAAACTTTTCCCCTTAGTAGAAGGTCAATAGCCAGGGGGCTGAAATTTAAAGTAAGGAGATCGAGGGGATTTGAGGAAAACCTTTTCACTCAGAGGGTGATGGGAATCTGAAACTCATTGCTTGAAAGGGTGGTAGAGACGAGAACCCTCATAAGATTTAAGAAGCATTTAGATGAGCAGTTGAAATGCCACAGCATACAGGCTACAGACCAACTGCTGGAAAATAGGATTAGAAAAGGAGCTTGATGGCTGGCGTAGACATGATAGGCTGAAGGGCCTCTTTCTGTGCCGTAAAACTCTATGACAAGATGTAGCTAGTGGAATGCTGGGGCCTCAACTATTTTCAATTATATCAATGATTTGGATGAAGTACTGAAAATACGGTCACTAGGTTTGCCAATGGCACCAATATGGCTCAGAAAGTAAGTTGTC
Source organism: Prionace glauca (assembly GCA_037974335.1). NCBI lineage: Eukaryota > Metazoa > Chordata > Chondrichthyes > Carcharhiniformes > Carcharhinidae > Prionace > Prionace glauca. Next base: position 102,193,368 of record CM075732.1, on the reverse strand, counting down.
AAGAGGAGGAGAGAGTCTGCAAAGGAATATGATTAAGTGAGTGGGAAAAAATGAGCAGATGCAATATAATGTGGGAAACTGCATACTTGTTCACTTCGGCAGGAAGAATAGAACAGTATATTTAAATAGAGAAAGATTATAAAACTTGGTGGTAAGAGGGGCATCCTGATCCATAAATCACAAAGGTTAGTGCATAGGTACAGCAAGTGATTTGAAAGGCAAATGGAATTCTGGCATTGCGAGAGGAATGGAACCTCGAAGTAGGGAAGTTATTCTGCAGCTGTACAGAGCCTTGGTGAGACCACATCTGGAATATAGTTTCGGTCTCTTTATCTGAAAAAAATACATAATTTAAAAGCAATTCAGAGGAGATTCACTGGATTTATTCCTGGGTTAAGGAGCTTATCTTATGAAGAAAAGTTGAATAGGTTTGGCCTATACCCAAGGGAGTCTTGAAGAGTGAGAGGTGATGTGTTGATACAAAAGATCCTGAAGGAGCAATGGATATCTAGAGGATGTCTCCAGAATCATGGGAGACTGTCTAAAAATGAAGTGGCTCTGTTTAAGTCGAAGATTAAGAAGATTTGTTTCTCTCAGCAAATCATTGGTATCTGGCATTCTCTTCCCCAGAAAACAGTGAAGACTGAGTTATTGAATTTATTCAAGACAGATTTAGACTGATCTTTGATGGACAGGGAGTCGAGTGTTAAGGGGCAACTGATGTTGTTGAATGGCGAAGCAGGCTCTAAGAGCCGAATGTCCTATTCCTGTTCCTAAGTGCTATGTCCTTATTGCCTGAAGGGGATTGACAGGGTTAATACACAGAGGTCAATTTCCCAGCTAGGGAATATAGGACACAGGAACGCAGAATCAGGATAAGGAGCTGGTCATTTAGGACTGAGATGTGGAGAAATTTCTTTATTCAACAGATTACAAATCTTTGGAATTCCTCTACCCAGAGGGTTGTGGAAGTTAGAATCATAGAAATGCTGCAGTGCAGAAAGAGGCCATTTGGCCCATTGAGTCTGCACCAACCACAATCCCACCCAGGCCCTATCCCATATCCCTACATATTTACCTGTTGATCCCTCTAACCTATGTCGCTCAGGACACTAAGGGGCAGTTTTAGCATGGCCAATCAACCTAACCCACACATCTTTGGACTGTGGGAGGAAACCAGAGCACCCGGAGGAAATCCATGCAGACACGAGGAGAATGTGCAAACTCCACAAGACAGTGACCCGAGCCGGGAATCAAACCCAGGTCCCTGGAGCTGTGAAGCAGCAGTGCTAAATACTATGCTGTCGTACCGCCCAAATATATTTAAGGCTCAAATAGACAGATTTTTGTTCTGTCAGGGAATTACATATGAGGAGAGGATGGGAAAGTCAAGTTAAAACAGAGATCAACCATGTTGGTGACTAGAACTAGGAGAAATAGTTTAAGAATAAGGAGGCTATTGTTTAAGACTGAAGGATATTTTCCCCTTCAAGAGTCATTAGTCTGTGGAATTCCTTTCCCCAGAGAGCAGTGAAGGCTGGGCTACTGAATTTATTCAGGGCAGCGTTAGATTTTTTCATAAACAAGGAAATCAAGGATAATGGGGACAGACAGAAAAGTGGAGCTTATGCACAGTTAAATAAGCCATGATTTTATCAAGTAGTGGAGCAGGTTCAAGGCTTAGGGTGAGGGGGGCTAGGTATAAGACTAATATTAGAGGGCAGTTTTTCACACAAAGGGTAGTGGGGATGTGGAATGCACTGCCGAGTAAGGTGGTGGAAGCAGGCACGCTAGGGTTGTTTAAGAGTCACTTGGACAGCCACATGAGCGGTCTACATATAGGGGGATATAGCAGGCCTTACTAAACATTGTAGGCTTGGGATTCAGTTTTAGCCTCAGGGATATAGAGTCTTTTTAATAATGAATGTTTTGTCCACAGGCATTTAAGTCCAGCAAGGGGCATGCGTGCGACAGGTTGTGGTGGGCTGCTCTTGGATGTTGCTTCGGGAGTTGCCTACTGCTTCATGTCGTTGGTGTACGTAAACTGGACCATCTCGAGGGCAACATGACAGCTCAGAGACTATCTCTGTTGCTATGCGGACACATGGATTTGGGCCTGTGTCCGTGGGAGTTTGCGCGTTCTCCCCGTGGTTGCGTGGGTTTCCTCCGGGTGCTCCGGTTTCCTCCCACATCCCAAAAATGTGCTTTTAGGCTGATTGATTGGGTAACAAATTGTCCCTATATTGGACCTCCCTGATCCTCATACATTAGGCATAGACTAGAGTCATGAATAGGTCACTGACCATGGGACGGCGGCACGGGCTCGTTGGGCCGAAGGGCCTGTTTCCCGTGCTGTGTTGTTCTTTGTTCTTTGTTCAAGGGGCTGAATGGCCCACTCCTGCTCCTATTTCTCATGTTGTTAGAATGATGCAGTACAGAAGAGCAGCATTCAGCCCATCAGGATGATATCGGCCTTTTGAAAGCAAATTCAGCAGTAGTTTTGTAAATAGAATTTAATAAATTTAACATGTTCTGGGGAATGAAGAGATGACTGGGGCTAATTAATAGGGGGAGATGGTGGTGAAGTGGTCGTATCACTGAACTAGTAATTGATAAGCTCAGAGGACACAGATTCACATTTGATCATGACAACTGGTGAAATATAAATACAAGTAATAAATCTTAGTAATGGTGACCAGGAAACTAGCATTGATTGTTGTAAAAATCCATTTGGTTCATTAATGCTGTTCAGGGAAGGAAATCTGTTGTCCTTACCCCAGCCTGGTTTGCATGAGACTTCAAACCCATAATAGGAATCATAGAAATCCTACAGTGCAGGAAGAAGCCATTCAGCCCATTGAGCCTGCACCAACAATCCTACCCAGTCCCCATGCTCATGATCCCACATACTTCCCCTGACATCAAGGGGCAATTCAGCGTGGCCAATCCACCTAACCCCCACATCTTTGGACTGTGGGAGGAAACCCACATGGACATGGGGAGAATGTGCAAACTCCACACAGACAGTCGACTGGAATTGAACCTGAGTCCTAAAGCTGTGGCAGCACTGCTAACCGCAAGAGTTAATAACTGTTGCCTTTTAACCATTCTCTGAAATGGCCTAGTAAGCCACTTAGTTCAAGGGCAATTAGGGATGGTTATCACATGCTGGTCTTTTCAGCAATGCCCACATTGCATGAAAGAATCTTGAGAAGGTGAGAGGGCATGGGATCCAAGGGCCTTTGGCCTTGTGGATCCAGAACTGGCTTGCCTGCAGAAGGCAGAGAGTGGTTGTGGATGGGTCTTTTTCGGAATGGAGGTCAGTCACCAGTGGGGTGCCCCAGGGATCTGTTCTGGGACCCTTGTTGTTTGTCATTTTCATAAATGACCTGGATGAGGAAGTGGAGGGATGGGTTAGCAAGTTCGCTGATGACACGAAGGTCGGCGGTGTTGTGGATGGTCTGGAAGGATGTCAAAAGTTGCAGCAGGACATAGATAGGATGCAGGAATGGGCGGAGAAGTGGCAGATGGACTTCAACGCGGATAAATGTGTAGTAGTCCATTTCGGCAGAACCAACGGGATGAACGAGTACACTATTAAGGGCAGGGGTCTTAGTAGCGTTGAAGAGCAGAAGGATCTCGGGGTCCGGGTTCACAGGACTCTTAAATCGGCCTCGCAGGTGGAGGAGGTGGTCAAGAAGGCGTATGGTGTACTGGCCTTCATTAATCGAGGGATTGAGTTTAGGAGTCGGGAGGTAATGCTGCAACTTTACAGGACCCTTGTCAGGCCTCATTTGGAGTACTGTGCGCAGTTCTGGTCGCCTCACTATAGGAAAGATGTAGAAGCTATTGAAAGGGTGCAGAGGAGATTTACAAGGATGTTGACTGGACTGGGAGGCATGCCTTATGAAGATAGGTTGAGGGAGCTGGGACTCTTTTCCCTGGAGAGGCGAAGGTTGAGAGGCGACCTGATAGAAGTTTATAAAACGTTGAGAGGAATAGATAGGGTGGACTCTCAGAGGCTATTTCCCCGGGTTGAAATGGTCGCTACGAGGGGACACAGATTTAAGGTGCGGGGAGGGAGGTACAGAGGTGATGTTAGGGGTAAGTTTTTCACTCAGAGGGTGGTGAGTGATTGGAATCGGCTGCCGTCGTCGGTGGTGGAGGCGAACTCGCTGGGGTCTTTTAAAAGACTTCTGGATGAGTATATGGGGTTTAATGGGATTGGGGGTTATAGATAGGTCTATAGATTGGTGGGGTTGATGCGATCGGCGCAACTCGAGGGCCGAAGGGCCTGTTTGTGCTGTAATGTTCTATGTTCTATGTAAAGAATAAGTAAATTGGATAGCTCTTTCAAGGAGCCAGCATAGCCCAATGGGCTGAATTACCTCCTTCTGCACTGCATCATTCTATTGATTCGATATCTTTCCAAGTCAACAGATCATCGGAAATTCCAATACTTAATGCAGAGATAATTATAGCTCTTTGAAAAACAGTGGCTATGAAAAGAGGCCATTTAAAGAAAAGTGAAAAGGGATTGTACTGGAGACAAGAGTTCTTTATACACACAGCAGTGCAGACTGCTGGTCTCAGCACAGGGCAACTCTCAATGGGATTATTATTCATTTTTGTAGCCTCTGTTATTACTGCATTTACTGTATCCACCCCTCTCTCACATAGGCATACAAACACAAAGTGCCCTTCACACAGCAAGATGTGCGTTTCCATTCACACATTTCACACCCTTCCCACAGGGAATCAGCTTTAGCCTCGCCTTTCCAGAGTGAAATAAAATAAATATTTGGAAATTCCATGGAATTAATATATCTTTATTTATAGATTACAGTCAGAAACAGCAAATGGTAATAGAGCCTTAATGGACAGAAGGTGGCCATTCAGTTCATTATGTCTGCATTGCTCTTTATGTGGAGATGCCGGCATTGGACTGGGGTAAACACAGTAAGAAGTTTCACAACACCAGGTTAAAGTCCAACAGGTTTATTTGATAGCAAATGCCACGAGCTTTCGGAATGCTGTTCCTTCATCAGGTGAGTGACGACTTCTGACCACAAACTGTGTGTGCCTTTATATGCCCTGTTTGTGGTCAGAATTCCCACTCACCTGACGAAGGAACAGCATTCCGAAAGCTAGTGGTGTTTACTACCAAATAAACCAGTTGGACTTTAACCTAGTGTTGTGAGACTTCTTACTGTATTACTCTTTGACAGAGCAATCTAATCAGCTTCCAGTGCTTTGCCTCTTCATGATCAGATTCTAAATCAGCTACATGCTTCAATGACACAGACTGAGATCACCACTCAAAGCCAATCAATTTCAAGTTTACAGGAACAATTTACATTTACATGGGCCTGTACTGTGGTACAGTGGTTAGCACTGCTGCCTCACTGCACCAGGGACCCGAGTTCAATTCCCAGCTTGGGCCACTGTCTGTGTGGAGTTTGTACATTCTCCCTGTGTCTATGTGGGTTTCCTCCGGGTGCTCCGATTTCCTCCCACAGTCCAAAGATATGCTGGTTAGGTGCATTGGCCATGCTAAATTCTCCCTCAGTGTATCCAAACAGGCACCAGAGTGTGGCAGCTAGGGGATTTTCATAATAACTTCATTGCAGTGTGAATGTAAGCCTACTTGTGACTAATAAATAAACTTTAATTAGAACATAGAACATAGAACATAGAACATTACAGCACAAACAGGCCCTTCGGCCCTCGAGTTGCGCCGATCGCATCAACCCCACCAATCTATAGACCTATCTATAACCCCCAATCCCATTAAACCCCATATACTCATCCAGAAGTCTTTTAAAAGACCCCAGCGAGTTCGCCTCCACCACCGACGACGGCAGCCGATTCCATTCACTCACCACCCTCTGAGTGAAAAACTTACCCCTAACATCACCTCTGTACTTCCCTCCCCGCACCTTAAATCTGTGTCCTCTCGTAGCGACCATTTCAACCCGGGGAAATAGCCTCTGAGAGTCCACCCTATCTATTCCTCTCAACATTTTATAAACTTCTATCAGGTTGCCTCTCAACCTTCGCCTCTCCAGGGAAAAGAGTCCCAGCTCACTCAACCTATCTTCATAAGGCATGCCTCCCAGTCCAGGCAACATCCTTGTAAATCTCCTCTGCACCCTTTCAATAGCTTCTACGTCTTTCCTATAGTGAGGCGACCAGAACTGCGCACAGTACTCCAAATGAGGCCTGACGAGGGTCCTGTAAAGTTGCAGCATTACCTCCCGACTCCTAAACTCAATCCCTCGATTAATGAAGGCCAGTACACCATACACCTTCTTGACCACCTCCTCCACCTGCGAGGCCGATTTAAGAGTCCTGTGAACCCGGACCCCGAGATCCTTCTGCTCTTCAACGCTACTAAGACCCCTGCCCTTAATAGTGTACTCGTTCATCCCGTTGGTTCTGCCGAAATGGACGACTACACATTTATCCGCGTTGAAGTCTATCTGCCACTTCTCCGCCCATTCCTGCATCCTATCTATGTCCTGCTGCAACTTTTGATATCCTTCTGGACCATCCACAACACCGCCGACCTTCGTGTCATCAGCGAACTTGCTAACCCATCCCTCCACTTCCTCATCCAGGTCATTTATGAAAATGACAAACAGCAAGGGTCCCAGAACAGATCCCTGGGGCACCCCACTGGTGACTGACCTCCATTCCGAAAAAACCTCCATTCCGAAAAATTACTCTTCATATAATGCATCTAAAAAGTAATAAAACATCCCAAGGCATTTTACAGGAGCATATTTGAATTAATTTTGACATTGAGTCACAGAAGGAGATCATAGGGCAGGTGATCAAACTTTTGTTAAACAGGTAGGCCTCAAGGGCTATCTTAAAGGAGAGGAAAGAGATGGAGAAGTTTAAGGATGAAATTACAGAGTTTAGGGCCTGGCAGCTGGAGGTATGGCTACAAATGATGCAGTAATTAAATGATGTGGGTATGCCGGCGTTGGACTGGCGTAAACACAGTAAAAAGTCTGACAACACCAGGTTTTAGTCCAACCGATTTATTTGATAATATTCTCACAAGCAAGCAAGCTTTCGGGGTTAGCCCCTTCGTCAGGTGAATGGAGAGTTCTGGCCTCAGACAGAGCATATAAAGCACAGACAGTTTAGAGATTACTGATTAGAATGCGAATCCTTACACCTAACCTGCTGTTCAAGTCTTAAAGTGGCTGATAATGTGAGTGGAAGGAGCACTGATCACAGTTTAAAGAGATGTGTATTGTCTCCAGACAGTACAGTAAGTGAGGTTTTGCAAACCCAGGCAAGTCACGGGGGTTACAGATAGTGCGACATGAACCCAAGATCCCTGTTGAGACCGTCCTCATGTGTGCAGAACTTGGCTATCAGTCTCTGTTCAGCGACTCTGCGCTGTCGTGTGTCGCTGAACAGAGACTGATAGCCAAGTTCTGCACACATGAGGATGGTCTCAACAGGGATCTTGGGTTCATGTCGCACTATCTGTAACCCCCGTGACTTGCCTGGGTTTGCAAAACCTCACTTACTGTACTGTCTGGAGACAATACACATCTCTTTAAACTGTGATCAGTGCTCCTTCCACTCACATTATCAGCCACTTTAAGACTTGAACAGCAGGTTAGGTGTAAGGATTTGTATTCTAATCAGTAATCTCTAAACTGTCTGTGCTTTATATGTTCTGTCTGAGGCCAGAACTCTCCATTCACCTGACGAAGGGGCTAACCCCAAAAGCTTGCTTGCTTGTGAGAATATTATCAAATAAATCGGTTGGACTAAAACCTGGTGTTGTCAGACTTTTCATTGCAGTAATTAAAACCAGAGATGTGAAAGAACACAGATATCGCGAAGGAGATGGGGCTGGAGGACATTATAGAAATAGAAGGTTCTATAGCATAAATTCATTAGAATAAAGGAAGCTGTCAGTTGGCCTATTGTGTCTGTGCCTACACTTTGCAAGAGCCATTTAACTAGTACCACTATCCACTATTTCCCAGTGTCCTGCATAGAATGCTCCAATTCTCCTTGAAAGCTATGATTACACCTGCTTCCAATACGTTCTCAGGCAGTGCATTCCAATCCTAAACACTTGTAACGTAAAAATGTTTTTCTTTATGTCTCCATTGCTTCTATTGCCAATTACATTAAACTGGGGTCCTGTAGTTCTCAGTCCTTCCACTAATGGCAAGTTTTTCCCAATCTACTCTATCCAGACCTCTCTTCCAAACCTCCTCTCAGCCTTCTCTTTTTCAAGTCCCAACTTCTCCAATCTACCTTCATAACCAGTGAGCTTGCACAGGATCAATCACCGGAGTTTCAGCCAGAGTGAGGGTATTGGAAATTTGGAGCTGTGTGGGAATTGGTGCTGAGGGGAAAGAGGTGCTAATCTTTGGGAGGAGCGGAGAGGCGGATCTGCAAGGGAGACTTGAGGGCAAGTGAGAGGTAGAAAGAAACAGAACCATGACGTCACAGCCAGCAGGCAAGTGATTGGCTGGTGACTGGTAAGTAGTTTTTCTTTTTTCACTTGGCAATTGTAGTTGTTGTTGTAAATTAACTCAGGGGCTAAGCCATGACAGGAGATCCCAGACCCGTGTCATGCTCCTCTTATGCAATGTGGAAATTCAGGGATCCTTCCAGTGTCTCGGCTCCTTCACATGCAAGAAATGTGTCCAATTGTAGCTCCTGTTAGACCGCTTGACAGCTCTGGAGCAGCAGATCATAGAACATAGAACACTACAGCACAAACAGGCCCTTCGGCCCACGAGTTGCGCCGATCACATCAACCCCACCAATCTATAGACCTATCTATAACCCTCAATCTCATTAAACCCCATATACTCATCCAGAAGTCTTTTAAAAGACCCCAGCGAGTTCGCCTCCACCACCACTGACGGCAGCCGATTCCATTCACTCACCACCCTCTGAGTGAAAAACTTACCCCTAACATCACCTCTGTACTTCCCTCCCCGCACCTTAAATCTGTGTCCTCTCGTAGCGACCATTTCAACCCGGGGAAATAGCCTCTGAGAGTCCACCCTATCTATTCCTCTCAACATTTTATAAACTTCTATCAGGTCGCCTCTCAACCTTCGTCTCTCCAGGGAAAAGAGTCCCAGCTTCCTCAACCTAACTTCATAAGGCATGCCTCCCAATCCAGGCAACATCCTTGTAAATCTCCTCTGTACCCTCTCAATAGCTTCTACGTCTTTCCTACAGTGAGGCGACCAGAACTGTGCACAATACTCCAAATGAGGCCTGACAAGGGTCTTATAAAGTTGCAGCATTACCTCCCGACTCCTAAACTCAATCCCTCGATTAATGAAGGCCAGTACACCATACGCCTTCTTGACCACCTCCTCCACCTGCGAGGCCGATTTAAGAGTCCTGTGAACCCGGACCCCAAGATCCTTCTGCTCTTCAACACTACTCAGACTTCTACCCTTGATAGTGTACTCGTTCATTCCATTGGTCCTGCCAAAATGGACGACTACACATTTATCCGCGTTGAAGTCCATCTGCCACTTCTCCGCCCAGTCCTGCATCCTATCTATGTCCTGCTGCAACTTTTGCCATCCTTCCAGACCATCCACAACACCACCGACCTTCGTGTCATCAGCGAACTTACTTACCCATCCCTCCACTTCCTCATCCAGGTCATTTATGAAAATGACAAACAGCAAGGGTCCCAGAACAGATCCCTGGGGCACCCCACTGGTGACTGACCTCCATTCAGAAAAAGCCCCATCCACAACCACTCTCTGCCTTCTGCAGGCAAGCCAGTTCTGGATCCACAAGGCCAAAGGCCTTTGGATCCCATGCCCTCTCACCTTCTCAAGAAGTCTTGCATGGGGGACCTTATCAAATGCCTTGCTGAAGTCCATGTACACTACGTCCACGTCACTTCCTTCGTCAATGTGTTCAGTCACATTATCGAAGAACTCAACTAGGCTTGTAAGGCACGACCTGCCCTTGACAAATCCATGCTGACTATTCCTGATCATGTCAAACCTCTCCAAATGTTCGAAAATCTTGTCCCTCAGAAGCCTCTCCATTAGCTTACCAACCACTGAGGTCAGACTCACCGGTCGGTAATTTCCCAGGCTATCTCTGTTCCCTTTCTTGAAAATAGGAACTACATCCGCAATCCTCCAATCCTCCGGAACCTCTCCCGTCTCCATTGACGATGCAAAGATCATCGCCAGGGGCTCCACAATCTCTTCCCTCGCCTCCCACAGTATCCTGGGGTACATCCCATCTGGTCCAGGCGACTTATCTATCTTGATAGAATTCAAAAGTTCCAACACATCCTCCTCCTTAATATTCACGTATTCAATCTTTTATGGATTCATTTTGGAGCTGTATGGCATTGTGTTCAGTGAGTTGTCACACGGCCGATAAAAATTACTGATGGAGATATGGATTGGATGACCACCAGACGGAGGAAGAGTAGGAAGGCAGTGCAGGGGTCCCCTCTGGTCATCTCCCTCCAAAACAGATATAGCAGTTTGGATACTGTTGGGGGAGATGGCTCACCAGGAGAAGGTGGCAGCACCCAGGTTCATGGCATAACTGCTGCCTCTGCTGCATCGGAGGGTAGGATAAAGAGTGGCAGAGCGATGGTGATAGGAGATCAATTGTAAGGGGAATAGATAGATGTTTCTGTAGATGCAAACAAGAATCCAGGATGGCATGATGCCCCCTTGATGCAAGGGTCAAGGATGTCCCAGAGAGGCTGCAGAACATTCTGCAGGGGGAGTTCACTGTCGTGGTGCATTTACGGGGCAGCGCTTTGGCACAGTGGTTAGCAGTGCTGCCTCACAGTGCCAGGGACCCGGATTTGATTCCCGATTTTGGTCACTGTCTGTGGGAGTTTGCACGTTCTCCCCATGTCTCTCTGGGTGCTTCAGTTTCCTCCCACAGTCTGAAAGACATGCTGGTTAGGGGCATTGAGTTATAGAGTCCTAGAGGTTTACAGCATGGAAACAGGCCCTTCGGCCCAACTTGTCCATGCTGCCCCTTTTTTTAACCCCTAAGCTAGTCCCAATTGCCCCGTTTGGCCCATATCCCTCTGTACCGATCTTACCCATGTAACTGTCTAAATGCTTTTTAAAAGACAAAATTGTACCCGCCTCTACTACTACCTCTGGCAGCTCGTTCCAGACACTCACCACCCTCTGTGTGAAAAAATTGTCCCCTGGTCTTTTTTGTACCTCTCCCCTCTCACCTTAAACCTCTGCCCTCTAGTTTTAGACTCCTCTACCTTTGAGAAAAGATATTGACTATCTAGCTGATCTGTGCCCCTCATTATTTTATACACCTCAGCCTCCTATGTTCCAGAGAAAAAAGTCCCGGTCTACGAAACCTCTTCTTATAATTCAACTCAGGGATTTTCACAGGAGCTTCTTGCAGTGTTCATGTAAGCCTACTTGTGACACTAATAAGTAAACTTTAAAAAAATGATATAGATTAAAAAACGGGATGAGGTCCTACAAGCTGAATTTAGGGAGTTCGGAGTTGAACTAAAAAGTAGGACCTCAAAGGTAGTAATCTCAGGATTGCTCCCACTGCCATGTGCTAGTCAGAGTGGGAATGTCGGGATGCCTAAGACAAATATGTGGCTTGACAGATGGCACAAGAGAGAGGGATTCAAATTCCTGCAACATTGGAACCAGTTCTGGGGGAGGTGGGACCAGTACAAATCGGATGGTCTGCCCCTGGGCAGGACAGGAACCAATGTTCTAGAGGGAGTGTTTGCTGGTGCTGTTGGGGAGAGTTTAAACTAATGTGGCAGGGGGATGGGAAACGATGCAGGAAGTCAGAGGGAAGTAAAGTGGGGACAGAAACAAAGGCAGCAAGGGGAAAAAGTGAAAGGCAGAGAAACCAAAAACAAAAATCAAAAAGGACCACAGTACAGAGACTGTGAAGAACACAGTAAATGGGTCCAGTAAGGCTCAATGAAATAAAACACAGGGAGAATGTACAAAACATAAGAATATAGGAACATAAGAAATAGGAGCAGGAGTAGGCCATCTGGCCCTTCGAGCCTGCCCCGCCATTCAATAAGATCATGGCTGATCTGTCGTGACTCAGTTCCACATTCCCGCCCTCTCCCCATAACCCTTAATCCCCTCTCTTATCAAAAACCCATCAATCCGCTTCTTAAAACATGACCAGCCAGATAGTCTGACAAAGCAGAGCAGAGAGCAAGGGAAATTTAGATTAAACTGACAGGCAGGGCAGATGAACTCAGGGCATGGATGGGTACATGGGACTGGGATATTATAGTTATTGTTGAAACACGGCTAAGAGAGGAGCAGACTGGAAGTTCCAGGGTACAAATGCTATAGGAAAGATAGAACAGGTAAGAGAGGCCACTGCTGTTTGTAATTTTTATTAATGATCTGGATGAGGGTATAGTTGGGTGGATTAGTAAATTTGCTGATGACACCAAAGTCGGAGGTGTGGTAGATTGTGAGGAAGGGTGTCATAGTTTGCAGGGTGACTTAGAAAGGTTGCAGAGCTGGGCTGCGAGGTGGCGGATGGAGTTTAATGTGGAGAAGTGTGAGGTAATTCATTTCGGTAGGAATAACAGATGTGTCGACTATAGGGCTAACGGGAGGACTTTGAATAGTGTGGATGAACAGAGGGATCTAGGTGTATGTGTACATAGATCCCTGAAAGTTGGGAATCAAGTAGATAAGGTTGTTAAGAAGGCATACGGTGTCTTGGCGTTTAGAACATAGAACATAGAACATTACAGAACAAACAGGCCCTTCGGCCCTCGAGTTGCGCCGATCACATCAACCCCACCAATCTATAGACCTATCTATAACCCCCAATCCCATTAAACCCCATATACTCATCCAGAAGTCTTTTAAAAGACCCCAGCGAGTTCGCCTCCACCACCGACGATGGCAGCCGATTCCATTCACTCACCACCCTCTGAGTGAAAAACTTACCCCTAACATCACCTCTGTACTTCCCTCCCCGCACCTTAAATCTGTGTCCTCTCGTAGCGACCATTTCAACCCGGGGAAATAGCCTCTGAGAGTCCACCCTATCTATTCCTCTCAACATTTTATAAACTTCTATCAGGTTGCCTCTCAACCTTCGCCTCTCCAGGGAAAAGAGTCCCAGCTCCCTCAACCTATCTTCATAAGGCATGCCTCCCAGTCCAGGCAACATCCTTGTAAATCTCCTCTGCACCCTTTCAATAGCTTCTACGTCTTTCCTATAGTGAGGCGACCAGAACTGCGCACAGTACTCCAAATGAGGCCTGACGAGGGTCCTGTAAAGTTGCAGCATTACCTCCCAACTCCTAAACTCAATCCCTCGATTAATGAAGGCCAGTACACCATACGCCTTCTTGACCACCTCCTCCACCTGCGAGGCCGATTTAAGAGTCCTGTGAACCCGGACCCCGAGATCCTTCTGCTCTTCAACGCTACTAAGACTCCTGCCCTTAATAGTGTACTCGTTCATCCCGTTGGTTCTGCCGAAATGGACTACTACACATTTATCCGCGTTGAAGTCCATCTGCCACTTCTCCGCCCATTCCTGCATCCTATCTATGTCCTTTTGACATCCTTCCAGACCATCCACAACACCGCCGACCTTCGTGTCATCAGTGAACTTGCTAACCCATCCCTCCACTTCCTCATCCAGGTCATTTATGAAAATGACAAACAGCAAGGGTCCCAGAACAGATCCCTGGGGCACCCCACTGGTGACTGACCTCCATTCCGAAAAAGACCCATCCACAACCACTCTCTGCCTTCTGCAGGCAAGCCAGTTCTGGATCCACAAGGCCAAATGCCTTTGGATCCCATGCCCTCTCACCTTCTCAAGAAGTCTTGCATGGGGGACCTTATCAAAAGCCTTGCTGAAGTCCATGTACACTACGTCCACGGCACTTCCTTCGTCAATGTGTTCAGTCACATTATCGAAGAACTCAACTAGGCTCGTAAGGCACGACCTGCCCTTGACAAATCCATGCTGACTATTCCTGATCATGTCAAACCTCTCCAAATGCTCCTAAATCTTGTCCCTCAGAAGCCTCTCCATCAGCTTACCAACCACTGAGGTCAGACTCACCGGGCGGTAATTTCCCGGGCTATCCCTGTTCCCTTTCTTGAAAATAGGGACTACATCCGCAATCCTCCAATCTTCCGGAACCTCTCCCGTCTCCATTGACGACGCAAAGATCATCGCCAAGGGCTCTGCAATCACTTCCCTGGCCTCCCACAGTATCCTGGGGTACATCCCATCTGGTCCCGGCGACTTATCTACCTTGATAGAATTCAAAAGTTCTAACACATCCTCCTCCTTAATGTCCACGTACTCAATCTTTTCCACCTGCTGCAAGTCCATAGCAAGATCTCCCAAATCAGCTTCCACTGTGAATACTGATGCAAAGTACTCATTAAGCACCTCCGCCATTTCTTCTGGCTCTACACAGACCTTTCCCCCTTCATCTTTTATAGGTCCTATCCTTTCCCTTCTCATCCTTTTACCTTTCACATACTTATAGAAGGCCTTGGGATTTTCCTTAATCTTACCCGCCAAGGTCTTCTCATGACCCCTTCTGGCTCTCCTAATTTCCCTTTTAACCTCCTTTCTACAGTCCTTATATTCTTCAAGATCCTTAACCTCTCCTAGTTCCCTGAATCTTTTGTACACCTTCCTTTTCCTCCTGACTAGGTTCAACACAGCCTTCGTGCACCACGGTTCCCGCGACCTACCAAAACCCCCTTGCCTTATCGGAACATTGTCATGCAGAGCGCCAGACAAACATTCCTTGAATATCTGCCACCTTCCTTCGGTACTTTTCCCTAAGAATACCTCCTTCCAGTTTATTTGTCCAAGTAACTTCCTGACTTCTTCGTATCTCCCCTTACTCCAGACAAACACCTTCCTAGCCTGTCTGATCCTATCTCGTTCCAATGCAATTGTGAAGGAGATAGAATTATGGTCACCATTCCCAAGATGCTCTCCTACCGAGAGATCCATCACCTGCCCTGGTTCATTCGCCAGTACCAGGTCAAGTACAGCCTCTCCCCTCGTAGGCTTGTCCACATACTGTGTCAGGAAACCTTCCTGAACACACCTAACAAACTCCTCTCCAGCCGAAACCCTTACTCTAGGGATATTCCAGTCGATGTTTGGGAAATTGAAGTCTCCCATCATGATAACTCTGTTTTTAATACATTTCTCCAGAGTTGTACACAACTCTGGTGCGGCCGCACTTGGAGTATTGTGTGCAGTTCTGGTCCCCACATTACAGGAAGGATGTGGAGGCTTTGGAGAGGGTGCAGAGGAGGTTTACCAGGATGTTGCCTGGTATGGAGGGGAGGTCCTATGAGGAGAGACTGAGGGATTTGGGGTTGTTTTCGCTAGAAAGAAGGAGGCTAAGAGGGGATCTTATTGAAACATATAAGATGATTAGAGGTTTAGATAGGGTGGATAGTGATAGCCTTTTTCCTCGGATGGAGAAAGCTAGCACGAGGGGGCATGGCTTTAAATTAAGGGGGGGTAGTTAGAGGACGGATGTCAGGGGTAGGTTCTTTACCCAGAGGGTGGTGAGGGATTGGAATGCCCTGCCTGCTACAGTTGTAAATGCGCCTAGTTTGGGGGCATTTAAGAGATCCGTGGATAGGTTTATGGACGAAAAGGGATTGGTTTAGGCTAGTGGGTCATTGTTTTGTAACTGGTCGGCGCAACATCGTGGGCCGAAGGGCCTGTTCTGCGCTGTAGTGTTCTATGTTCTAAATGTATCCCAGGGTGTTGAGGGAGGCTAGGGAGGAAATTCTGGATCCCCTAGCAGAGATATTCGAATCATCAAGTGAGATGCTTGAAAATTGGAGGATGACAAATATTGTGCCTTTGTTTAAGAAGGGCTGTAGGGAAAAACCTGGAAACTACAGGCTGATGAGATTAATGTCTGTAGTGGGTAAGTTGTTAGAAGGTGTTCTGACAGACAGAATCTACAGGCATTTAGAGATGCAAGGATTGATTTGAGACAGTCAGCATGGCTTTGTGAATGGAAAATCATCTCGCAAATTTGATTGAGGTTTTTGAAAGGGTTACCAAGAAAGTAGATGAGGGCAGTGCAGTCGATCTTGTCTACATGGACTTTAGCAAGGCCTTTGACAAGGTAGCGCATGGTAGGTTGTTGCATAAGATTAAATCTCACAGGATCCAGGGTGAGGTCGCTAATTGGATACAAAATTGGATTGATGACAAAGACAGAAGGTAGTTGTTGAGGGTTGTTCTTCAAACAGGAGGCCTGTGAGCAGCCTCAGGGATCAGTGCTGGGCACACTGTTATTTGTCATTTATATTAATGATTTGGATGAGAATATAGGGGGCATGGTTAGTAAGTTTGCAGATGACGCCAAGACTGGTGGCTTAGTGGACAGTGAAGAAAGTTATCCGGAGTGCAAGAGAATCTTGATCAATTGCTCCAGTGGGCTGATGAATGGCAGATGGAGTTTAATTTAGATAAATGTGAGGTGATGCATTTTGGTAGATTGAACCAGGGTAGGACTTACTCAGTTAATGGTAGGGCACTGGGGAGCGTTATAGAACAGAGATAGAACATAGAACATAGAACACTACAGCACAAACAGGCCCTTCGGCCCACGGGTTGCACCGATCACATCAACCCCACCAATCTATAGACCTATCTATAACCCCCAATCCCATTAAACCCCATATACTCATCCAGAAGTCTTTTAAAAGACCCCAGCGAGTTTGCCTCCACCACCACTGACGGCAGCCGATTCCACTCACTCACCACCCTCTGAGTGAAAAACTTATCCCTAACATCACTTCTGTACTTGCCTCCCCGCACCTTAAACCTGTGTCCTCTCGTAGCGACCATTTCAACCCGGGGAAATAGCCTTGGAGAATCCACCCTATCTATTCCTCTCAACATTTTATAAACCTCTATCAGGTCGCCTCTCAACCTTCGCCTCTCCAGGGAAAAGAGTCCCAGCTCCCTCAACCTAACTTCATAAGGCATGCCTCCCAGTCCAGGCAACATCCTTGTAAATCTCCTCTGTACCCTTTCAATAGCTTCTACGTCTTTCCTATAGTGAGGCGACCAGAACTGCGCACAATACTCCAAATGAGGCCTGACAAGGGTCTTATAAAGTTGCAGCATTACCTCCCGATTCCAAAACTCAATCCCTCGATTAATGAAGGCCAGTACACCGTACGCCTTCCTGACCACATCCTCCACCTGCGAGGCCGATTTAAGAATCCGGACCCCAAGATCCTTCTGCTCCTCAACACTACTAAGACCCCTGCCCTTGATAGTGTACTCATTCATCCCATTGGTTCTGCCAAAATGGACGACTACGCATTTATCCGCGTTGAAGTCCATCTGCCACTTCTCCGCCCAGTCCTGCATCCTATCTATGTCCTGCTGCAACTTTTGACATCCTTCCAGACCATCCACAACACCACCAACCTTCGTGTCATCAGCGAACTTGCTTACCCATCTCTCCACTTCCTCATCTAGGTCATTTATGAAAATGACAAACAGCAAGGGTCCTAGAACAGATCCCTGGGGCACTCCACTGGTGACTGACCTCCATGCCGAAAAAGACCCATCCACAACCACTCTCTGCCTTCTGCAGGCAAGCCAGTTCTGGATCTACAAGGCCAAAGGCCCTTGGATCCCATGCCCTCTCACCTTCTCAAGAAGTCTTGCATGGGGGACCTTATGAAACGCCTTGCTGAAGTCCATGTAAACCACATCCACCGCTCTTCCTTCGTCAATGTGTTCAGTCACATTTTCAAAGAACTCAACTAGGCTCGTAAGGCACGACCTGCCCTTGACAAAACCATGCTATTTCTGATCATGTCAAACCTCTCCAAATGCTCGTAAATCTTGTCCCTCAGAAGCCTCTCCATCAGCTTAACAACCACTGAGGTAAGACTCACCGGTCAGTAATTTCCCGGGCTATCTCTGTTCCCTTTCTTGAAAATAGGGACTACATCCGCATTCCTCCAATCTTCCGGAACCTCTCCCGTCTCCATTGACGATGCAAAGATCATCGCTAGGGGCTCTGCAATCACTTCCCTGGCCTCCCACAGTATCCTGGGGTACATCCCATCTGGTCCCGGCGACTTATCTATCTTGATAGAATTCAAAAGTTCTAACACATCCTCCTCCTTAATATCCACATACTCAATCTTTTCCATCTGCTGCAAATCCGTAGCAAAATCTCCCAGATCAGTTTCCACTGTGAATACTGAGGCAAGGTACTCATTAAGCACCTCTGCCATTTCTTCTGGTTCCACACAGACCTTTCCCCCTTCACCTTTTATAGGTCCTATCCCTTCTCATAAGAACATAAGAAATAGGAGCAGGAGTAGGCCATCTAGCCCTTCGAGCCTGCCCGCCATTCAATAAGATCATGGCTGATCTGTCGCTGCTCAGCTCCACCATCCCGCCCTCTCCCCATAACCCTTAATCCCCTCTCTTATCAAAAACCCATCAACCCGCTTCTTAAAAATATTTAGCAAGGCAGCCTCCACCACTTCAACGGGCAGAGAATTCCAGAGATTCACCACCCTTTGAGTGAAGAAGTTCCTCCTCAACTCCGTTCTAAACCGCCACCCTTTTATCTTGAGGCTGTGCCCCCTCGTCCTACTGTCTTTTTTGAGCGGGAAGAGTCTCTCCACCTCTATCCTATCCATCCCATTCATCATCTTATACGTCTCATTGAGACCTCCCCTCATTCTTCTAAACTCTAACGAGTACAAGCCCAGTTTATTCAGCCTCTCCTCATAGCTCAACCCCCTCAACTCCGATATCAGCCTAGTAAACCTCCTCTGCACTCCCTCCAAGGCCAAAATATCCTTGCGTAAGTACGGCGCCCAAAACTGCACACAGTACTCCAGCTGCGGCCTCACCAATGCCCTATACAGCTGCAGCAAGACCCCCCTACTTTTATATTCAATCCCCCTCGCTATGAAGGCCAGCATCCCATTCGCCTTCCTGACCACCTGCTGCACCTGCAAGCTGGGTTTTTGCGACTCATGCACAAGGACCCCGAGGTCCCTCTGCACCATCGCCTGCTGCAGTTTTTCGCCCTGTAAGTAATAGTCCTTCCTACCATTCCTCCTACCAAATTGGACCACCTCACACTTGCCAACATTAAATTCCATTTGCCATTTCCTGGCCCATTCGCCCAGCCTATCTAGATCCTTCTGCAGACTCTCCACACCCTCCGCACAATTTGCCTTTCCCCCAATCTTGGTGTCATCCGCAAATTTCGACACCCTACACTCGGTTCCCTCCTCCAGATCATCTATATAAATGGTAAAAAGCTGAGGCCCCAGCACCGACCCCTGGGGTACTCCACTAGTCACCATCCGCCAATCCGAATAGCACCCGTTGACCCCCACTCTCTGCTTCCTATTTGACAACCAATCCTCTATCCATGCTAACACCCTACCCCCAACTCCATGTCCCTCGACCTTCTGCAATAACCTCTTGTTAGGTACTTTGTCAAACGCCTTCTGAAAATCTAGAAAGACCACATTCACCGGCTCTCCTCTATCCACCGCCCTAGACACATCCTCATAGAACTCCAGTAAATTTGTTAGACACGACTTCCCTTTAATGAAACCGTGCTGCGTCTGCTCTATCTCATCCTTTTACTTTTCACATATTTATAGAAGGCCTTGGGATTCTCCTTAATCTTACCCGCCAAGGTCTTCTCATGACCCCTTCTTTCTCTCCTAATTTCCCTTTTAAGCTCTCTTCTACAGTCCTTATACTCCTCAAGATCCTTAACATCTCCTAGTTCCCTGAACCTTTTGTACACCTTCCTTTTCCTCCTGACCAGGTTCAACACAGCCTTCGTGCACCACGGTTCCCGCGACCTACCAAAACCCCCTTGTCTCATCGGAACGTTGTCATGCAGAACTCCAGACAAACATTTCTTGAATATCCGCCACCTTCCTTCGGTACTTTTCCCTAAGAACGCCTCCTTCCAGTTTATTTGTCCTAGTAACTTCCTGACTTCTTCGTATTTCCCCTTACTCCAGACAAACACCTTCCTAGCCTGCCTGATTCTATCTCGTTCCAATACAATTGTGAAGGAGATAGAATTATGATCACCATTCCTAAGATGCTCTCCTACCGAGAGATCCATCACCTGTCCTGGTTCATTAGCCAGTACCATAGAACATAGAACATAGAACATTACAGCGCAGAACAGGCCCTTCGGCCCACGATGTTGCGCCGACCAGTTACAAAACAATGACCCACTAGCCTAAACCAATCCCTTTTCGTCCATAAACCTATCCACAGATCTCTTAAACGCCCCCAAACTAGGTGCATTTACAACTGCAGCTGGCAGGGCATTCCAGTCCCTCACCACCCTCTGGGTAAAGAACCTACCCCTGATATCAGTCCTATAACTACCCCCCCTTAATTTAAAGTCGTGCCCCCTCGTGCTAGCTTTCTCCATCCTAGGAAAAAGGCTATCACTATCTACCCTGTCTAAACCTCTAATCATCTTATATGTTTCAAGGAGATCCCCTCTTAGCCGCCTTCTTTCCAGCGAAAACAACCCCAAATCTCTCAGTCTCTCCTCATAGGATCTCCCCTCCATACCAGGCAACATCCTGGTAAACCTCCTCTGCACCCTCTCCAAAGCCTCTACATCCTTCCTGTAATGTGGGGACCAGAACTGCACACAATACTCCAAGTGTGGCCGCACCAAAGTTGTGTACAGTTGCAACATGACGCTGCGATTCCTAAATTCAATCCCCCTACCAATAAACGCCAAGACACCGTATGCCTTCTTAACAACCTTATCTACTTGATTCCCTACTTTCAGGGATCTATGTACACATACACCTAGATCCCTCTGCTCCTCCACACTATTCAAAGTCCTCCCGTTAGCCCTATACTCAACACATCTGTTATTCCTACCGAAATGAATTACCTCACACTTCTCCACATTAAACTCCATCCGCCACCTCACAGCCCAGCTCTGCAACCTTTCTAAGTCACCCTGCAAACTATGACACCCTTCCTCACAATCTACCACACCTCCGACTTTGGTGTCATCAGCAAACTTACTAATCCACCCAACTATACCCTCATCCAGATCATTAATAAAAATTACAAACAGCAGTGGCCCCAAAACAGATCCCTGAGGCACACCACTCGTAACCGAACTCCATGACCAATATTTACCATCAACTACCACCCTCTGTCTCCTATCTGCTAGCCAATTCCTGATCCAATTACCTAGATCACCCCCAATCCCATACATCTGCAGTTTCTGCAGAAGCCTACCATGGTGAACCTTATCAAACGCCTTGCTAAAATCCATATACACCACATCAACTGCCTTACCCCTATCCACCTCTTTGGTCACTTTCTCAAAGAAAGTACCAGGTCAAGTACAGCCTCTCCCCTCGTAGGCTTGTCCACATACTGTGTCAGGAAACCTTCCTGAACACACCTAACAAACTCCTCCCCATCCAAACCCCTTACCCTAGGGATATTCCAGTCGATGTTTGGGAAATTGAAGTCTCCCATCACGACAACTCTGTTATTAAAACATCTCTCCAGAATCTGTTTCCCTATTTGCACTTCAACTTCCCTGTCACTATTGGGCGACCTATAGAATACATCCAGCAAAGTTTTCGACCCTTTGCTGTTTGTAACTTCCACCCACAGAGGCTCTGTAGAAAGTCCCTCCACGGCATCCTCTTTCTCTGCAGCCATGACACTGTCCCTGATCAACAGTGCCACTCCACCACCCCTTCTGCCACCCTCCCTGTCCTTCCTGAAGCACCTGAAGCCTGGCACCTGAAGTACCCAGTCCTGACCCCGAGACATCCAAGTCTCCGTAATGGCCACCACATCACAATCCCAAACAGCAATACACGCCCTAAGCTCATCTACCTTATTCACTACACTCCTGGCGTTAAAATATATACACTTCAGCCCCTCAGTCTGGGCATTACCCTTCTCCACCCCCTGTCTAATCTCCCTCTCATTCTGCCCGCAGTCCTCCCCTGCCTGGGAGCTAACCTCTTCCGTCCCAGTCTCCCCATCACAATTCCCTCCCCTAGGGGTACAAGTTCATAGCTCCTTGAAAGAGTCACAGGTGGACAGAGTGATGAAGAAGGCATTCGGCATGCTTGGTTTCATTGATCAGAACATTGAATACAGGAGTTGGGACGTCTTGTTGAAGTTGTACAGGACATTGGTAAGGCCACACTTGGAATACTGTATATGGTTCTGGTACCTTATTATAGAAAGAATATTATTAAACTAGAAAGAGTTCAGAATAGAATTACAAACTAGAAAGAGTTCGGAATAGAATATTATGGGGCTGGAGGATGCTTCCCAGATAGGTGGGTTTATGGGGCCGGAGGATATTCCTCAGATGGGGGGGGTTATGGGACTGGAGGAGGTTACTGGGATAGGGGGAGTTATCAGGCTGGAGGGGGTTACTAGGAAATGGAGGGTTACTGGGATAGGGAGGTTGCTGGAATAGGGAGAGTTTGCAGACTGGAGGAGGTTACTGAGGTGCAGAGGGTTAAGGGGACAGGAACATAGGAATTAGAAGCAGGATTGGGCAATTGAGCCCTTCGAACCTACTCCACTATTTAACATCTCATCCTGGTCTCAACTCCACTTTCCTGCCTGCTCCATATAGACTTCTATCACGCTTTTCATCAGAAGAGGATGAGGAGGTTACTGAAATAGGGAAGGTTAAAGGGATAAGGAGGTTACTGGGATAGGGAGGGTTAAGGGGGATGAGCAGGTTACTGGGATAGGAAGTGTTGAGGGGACGAGGAGGTTACTAGGATAGGGAGGGTTAAGGGGGATGAGGAGGTGATTGGGATAGGGAGAGTTGAGGGGATGAGGAGGTTACTGCAACAGATAGCTTATTGGAATTCCCTGAAATGAAATGGGTCCCGAGTGATTCTGCCCCTGGCAATGGGCCAGCAGCAACAGACATCTCCACTCAGAACTTGGAAAGTGCTGACCTGCTGCCACATCAATCATTGAGGCTAGAAATGTTCCAAGAGATGGAGGTCATTGCTCTGGCACACCAGACAGTAATTCAACTTACAGTCCTCATGAGTCCTGCACAAAGATAATCCCTTTGAGACTGAGCTGCACAACTAGCACTGATTATAAGTTTCCAACAAAGAAAGGACAAAAGCAGTGAGTGGGACAGAGAGAGGAGGAAAGGAGGGCCAGACAGAGAAGGGAGAAGAACCAAACCAGCAAGGAAGGAGCCACAAGAGAGTGTCTTTTTTTATTTATTATTGTCATGAGTAGGCTTACATTAACACTGCTAGGAAGTTACTGTGATTATCCTCTAGTTGCCACACTCCGGCGCCTGTTCGGGTACACTGAGGGGAAATTTAGCATGGCCAACGCACTTAACCAGCATGTCTTTCAGACTGTGAGAGGAAACTGGATCACCCAAAGGAAACCCACGCAGACACGGGGAGAACATCAAACTCCACACCACACAGACAGTGACCCAAGCTGGGAGTCGAATCAGGGTCCCTGGCGCTGTGAGGCAGCAGTGCTAATCACTGTGCCACTGTGAGAGAGGAAGAGAAAGAAAGAGAAGGGAGGAACAGAAAGAGTGAGGCTGGGGAGAACACAAGTGAGACTAAGGGAGAGCACGATTTGAAATTGATTTATTATTGTCACATATATTAGCATACAGTGAGAAGTATTATTTCTGCGCTATACAGAGCATACCATTCACAGAGAAGGAAAGAAGAATGCAGAATGTTATGTTACAATCATAGCTAGGGTGTAAAGAAAGTGCAAGGTAGGTCCATTCAAAAGTCTGACAACAGCAGGGAAGAAGCTGCTCTTCAATCAGTTAGGAACATAAGAACATTCATCATGGAGTTCGGTTACGAGTGGTGTGCCTCAGGGATCTGTTTTGGGGCCACTGCTGTTTGTAATTTTTATTAATGATCTGGATGAGGGTATAGTTGGGTGGATTAGTAAATTTGCTGATGACACCAAAGTCGGAGGTGTGGTAGATTGTGAGGAAGGGTGTCATAGTTTACAGGAAGACTTAGACAGGTTGCAGAGCTGGGCCGAGAGGTGGCAGATGGAGTTTAATGCGGAAAAGTGTGAGGTAATTCACTTTGGTAGGAATAACAGATGTGTCGAGTATAGGGCTAACGGGAGGACTTTGAATAGTGTGGATGAACAGAGGGATCTAGGTGTATGTGTACATAGATCCCTGAAAGTTGGGAATCAAGTAGATAAGGTTGTTAAGAACATAAGAACATAAGAACATAAGAAATAGGAGCAGGAGTAGGCCATCTGGCCCTTCGAGCCTGCCCCGCCATTCAATAAGATCATGGCTGATCTGTCGTGACTCAGCTCCACCTTCCCGCCCTCTCCCCATAACCCTTAATCCCTTCTCTTATCAAAAACCCATCAACCCGTTTCTTAAAAATATTTAGCGAGGCAGCCTCCACCACTTCAACGGGCAGAGAATTCCAGAGATTCACCACCCTTTGAGTGAAGAAGTTCCTCCTCAACTCTGTTCTAAACCGCCCCCCCTTTATCTTGAGGCTGTGCCCCCTAGTCCTACTGTCTTTTTTGAGCGGGAACAGTCTCTCCACCTCTATCCTATCCATCCCATTCATCATCTTATACGTCTCAATGAGATCTCCCCTCATTCTTCTAAACTCTAACGAGTACAAGCCTAGTTTATTCAGCCTCTCCTCATAGCTCAATCCCCTCAACTCCGGTATCAGCCGAGTAAACCTCCTCTGCACTCCCTCCAGGGCCAAAACATCCTTGCGCAGGTGCGGCGCCCAAAACTGCACACAGTACTCCAGCTGCGGCCTCACCAATGCCCTATACAGCTGCAGCAAGACCTCCCTACTTTTATATTCAATCCCCTTCGCTATGAAGGCCAGCATCCCATTCGCCTTCCTGACCACCTGCTGCACCTGCAAGCTGGGTTTTTGCGACTCATGCACAAGGACCCCGAGGTCCCTCTGCACCGTCGCCTGCTGCAGTTTTTCGCCCCGTAAGTAATAGTCCTTCCTACCATTGGCATACGGTGTCTTGGCGTTTATTGGTAGGGGGATTGAATTTAGGAGTCGCAGCGTCATGTTGCAACTGTACACAACTCTGGTACGGCCGCACTTGGAGTATTGTGTGCAGTTCTGGTCCCCACATTACAGGAAGGATGTGGAGGCTTTGGAGAAGGTGCAGAGGAGGTTTACCAGGATGTTGCCTGGTATGGAGGGGAGGTCCTATGAGGAGAGGCTGAGGGATTTGGGGTTGTTTTCGCTGGAAAGAAGGAGGCTAAGAGGGGACCTTATTGAAACATATAAGATGATTTGAGGTTTAGATAGGGTGGATAGTAATAGCCTTTTTTCTCTCATGGAGAAATCTAGCACGAGGGGGCATGGCTTTAAATTAAGGGGTGGTAGTTATAGAACATAGAACATAGAACATTACAGCACAAACAGGCCCTTCGGCCCTTGAGTTGCGCCGATCGCATCAACCCCACCAATCTATAGACCTATCTATAACCCCCAATCCCATTAAACCCCATATGCTCATCCAGAAGTCTTTTAAAAGACCCCAGCGAGTTCGCCTCCACCACCGACGACGGCAGCCGATTCCAATCACTCACCACCCTCTGAGTGAAAAACTTACCCCTAACATCACCTCTGTACTTCCCTCCCCGCACCTTAAATCTGTGTCCTCTCGTAGCGACCATTTCAACCCGGGGAAATAGCCTCTGAGAGTCCACCCTATCTATTCCTCTCAACATTTTATAAACTTCTATCAGGTCGCCTCTCAACCTTCGCCTCTCCAGGGAAAAGAGTCCCAGCTCCCTCAACCTATCTTCATAAGGCATGCCTCCCAGTCCAGGCAACATCCTTGTAAATCTCCTCTGCACCCTTTCAATAGCTTCTACGTCTTTCCTATAGTGAGGCGACCAGAACTGCGCACAGTACTCCAAATGAGGCCTGACGAGGGTCCTGTAAAGTTGCAAATTTATAAAAGTTATAGGACGGATGTCAGGGGTAGGTTCTTTACCCAGAGGGTGGTGAGGGATTGAAATGCCCTGCCTGCTGCAGTTGTAAATGCGCCTAGTTTGGGGGCATTTAAGAGATCCGTGGATAGGTTTATGGACAAAAAGGGATTGGTTTAGGTTAGTGGGTCATTGTTTTTGTAACTGGTCGGCGCAACATTGTGGGCCGAAGGGCCTGTTCTGCGCTGTAATGTTCTATGTTCTATATAAGAAATAGGAGCAGGAGTAGGCCATCTAGCCCCTCGAGCCTGCCCCACCATTCAATAAGATCATGGCTGATCTGAAGTGGATCAATTCCACTTTCTCCCCATAACCCTTAATTCCCCTGTCTATCAAAAACCTATCCACCCGTGACTTAAATATATTTAGCGAGGTAGCCTCCACCACTTCAATGGGCAGAGAATTCCAGAGATTCACCACCCTTCGAGTGAAGAAGTTCCTCCTCAACTCTGATCTAAATTGCCCCACCTCCTCCCCCCCCCCGCCCTTATCTTGAGGCCTCTAGTCCTGCTATCGTTTCTAAGTGGGAAGCATCTCTCTACCTCTACCCTATCACCATGGGGTGGTGAGAGATTGGAATGCCCTGCCTGCTGCAGTTATAAATGCGCATAGTTTGGGGGCGTTTAAGAGATCCGTGGATAGGTTTATGGATGGAAAGGGATTGGTTTAGGTTAGAGGGTCATTGCTTTTTAATTGGTTGGAACAATATCGTGGGCCAAAGGGCCTGTTCTGCGCTGTAATGTTCTATGTTCTACGTTCTATCCATCCCCTTCATTATCTTATACGTCTCTATAAGATCCCCCCTACATGACCTCTTTTTCCGATGGAAGAGGGTGGAAGAGAGAATGTCCAGGGTGCGTAGGGTCCTTAATTATGCTGGCTGCTTTTCCAAGGCAGAGGCAAGTATAGACAGAGGCAATGGATGGGAGACTGGTTTGAATGATGGACTGGACTATGTTCACAACCTTTTGTAGTTTCTTGTGGCCTTGGTCAGAGCAGGAGCCATATAAAGTGTGATACAGCCAGAAAGAATGCTTCCTACGGTGCATCTATAAAAGCGAGGCTGAGGGAGGGCAAAAGGAAGGCTGAGGGAGAGTGGCAAAACACATCAAACAGAACCCTCCTCAGATGAGACAAGCAGAAATGGGCTAAGGGAATCTGCTGTGTGTTACTGTTGTTCTGGCGGTATCCAAACAGTCGAGGATGGATTCGAGAAATGAAGCAACAGAATGTGTAGGGGTCAAAAACATTCAAACCGGTGAAATTCCAAATCCAAAAGTCAGAAATCCACCATTTGATGGTTCTGTTCCCTAGTTAGCAACTCCATCCCTCTCCCTGGTTACAGTCTGAGAATAGATCAGTCTGTTCCCAACCTTGGTGGGGGGGGGGTCACATTTGATCCTGAGATGAATTTCCGACCTCATATTCGTGCCATCACTAGGGCCATCTTTTTGAGATTGTCCAAATTCAGCGTTCTCAACTCAGCTGCTTTTGTTACATCTAGATTCAGCTACTTCAATGCCCCCCTGAGACATGGGGAGAGATGGAGAGAGCAATGTGGACTAAGGAAACGGCACAAGGGAAGTAGCAGAGACACAAACACACAGAGACAGGACTAAATACTTGCAGGGCATAGGGGTAAGAGCAAAATTTATTTAAAGCTCTTGGCTGGCACAGATATGTTGATTCAAAGTCTCCTCTGCTGTATTGTTCTATGATCTCAAGAAGAGGAAGAAGTGCAAAGAGGTAAGGAAAATCAAGATGCATTAGGTATAATCTTCCAAATTTCTGGATCTGAACATTGGACTATTGGAGAGAGAAAACTAGGTAAATGCAGAGCTGTCAGTTAGTGGGAGGAGACTGGCGTCTATCTGGGCAGTAATCGAGTATTCTATCAAGAACGTGATCTACTGCATTGATGACTGATTTTTCTCCAAAACCCAGAGGGTCAAAATCTTGGAACTCTCTTCATAACAGTACTGTGATGTACCTACACCACATGGACCACAGCAGTTCAAGACAGCTCACCATCACCTTCTTGAGGACAATTAGGGATGGGCAATAAATGCTGGACCAGCCAGCGACACCCAGGATCTTGATTCAGCAACAGTGAAGGAATGGTGATATTGTTCCATGTCAGGTTTCCAGGGAAACTTGCAGTGCATGTATTCCCAAGTATCTGTTACACCTGATTGTGCAGGTGTGAGGTCACATGACACCAGGTTATAGTCCAACGGATTTATTTTAAAGCACAAGCTTTCGGAGTGCTGCACCATCATCAGAATCTATAGGCCAAGTGACAATTGCCCAATACAGGGTTAAGTACAGACAGTGTAGGCCAGCTGACTAACAAGTGTTTGCAGATAATCACTAGTACGAGTAGATAAATGCAAGCAGTTAAGTATAATCAGTATGTATAAAGTGTTAACAGGCTGCATAATAAGTGAAGGGATGACCTAAGAACCAATAATGTAAGGCAGAGAGATAATTACAAACACTGAGATGGTGCTAAACACTATGCAAACTAATTAAGGCAGAAAGATCATCATCCATAAACAAAGTGACAAAACAGGACAGTTGGGAAGTTATTTTCCCTCCACAGAACAGTGAGGTGGGGTTACGTGGAGTGCAACATGAACCTGAGATCCCAGTTAAGGCTGTCCTTATGAGTGCGCTATCAGTTTCTGCTCAACAATGCTATGTTGTGTGTCTCAAAGGCCGCCTTGGAGAATACTCACCTGAAGATTGAAGGCCAAATGTCCTAGGCAACTGGAATGTTCTCTGATTGGGAGGAAACACTCCTGCCTGGCAACTGTTGTGTGGTGTCTGTTCATCCATCGTCATAGTGTCTGCATGGTCTTGCTGCCGATGTACCATGTGAAAAGTCTGACAACACCAGTTTTAGTCCAACCTATTAATAAGTAGGTTGGACTAAAACCTGGTGTTGTCAGACTTTTCACTGTGTTTACGCCAGTCCAAAGCCGGCGTACCCACATCATGATGTACCATGTCCCAGGGCATCCTTTCCTGCAGCATATGAGGTACACTGTATTGGCTGAGTCGACATGATGGCTCAGTGATTAGCAGTGCTACCTTGCGGCACCAGGGACCTGGGTTCAATTCTGACCTCAGGTCATTGCCTGCTTGGAACTTGCACATTCTCCCAGTGTCTGCTGCATTTCTTCCACATGCTCCGGTTTTCTCCCACAGTCCAAAGATGTGTAGTTTAGGAAGATGGGGCAATTTAGCATAGCAATAGTGTTAGGGGGATTAGCAGTGTAAATACGTAGGCTTATGGGAATAGGGCCTGGGTAGGATTGTTGCTGATGCAGACTCGATGGGCTGAATGGCCTCCTTCTGCACCATAGGGATTCTATGAGTTGCATGAGTACGTACCATGTACCTGGTGGGTGATGTTCCCCCATATGATGGTAGTATCCGTGTCGATGATCTGGCATGCCCTACAGAGGTTACCTTGGCAGGGTTAGAACATAAGAACATAAGAAATAGGAGCAGGAGTAGGCCATCTGGCCCTTCAAGCCTGCCCCGCCATTCAATAAGATCATGGCTGATCTGTCGTGGCTCAGTTCCACCTTCCCGCCCTCTCCCCATAACCCTTAATCCCCTCTCTTATCAAAAACCCATCAACCCGCGTCTTAAAAATATTTAGCGAGGCAGCCTCCACCATTTCAACGGGCAGAGAATTCCAGAGATTCACCACCCTTTGAGTGAAGAAGTTCCTCCTCAACTCTGTTCTAAAACGCCCCCCCTTTATCTTGAGGCTGTGCCCCCTAGTCCTACTGTCTTTTTTGAGCGGGAAGAGTCTCTCCACCTCTATCCTATCCATCCCATTCATCATCTTATACGTCTCAATGAGATCTCCCCTCATTCTTCTAAACTCCAACGAGTACAAGCCTAGTTCATTCAGCCTCTCCTCATAGCTCAACCCCCTCAACTCCGGTATCAGCCTAGTAAACCTCCTCTGCACTCCCTCCAAGGCCAAAATATCTTTGTGCAGGTGCAGCGCCCAAAACTGCACACAGTACTCCAGCTGCGGCCTCACCAATGTCCTATACAGCTGCAGCAAGACCTCCCTACTTTTATATTCAATCCCCTTCGCTATGAAGGCCAGCATCCCATTCGCCTTCCTGACCACCTGCTGCACCTGCAAGCTGGGTTTTTGCGACTCATGCACAAGGACCCCGAGGTCCCTCTGCACCGTCGCCTGCTGCAGTTTTTCACCACGTAAGTAATAGTCCTTCCTACCATTCCTCCTACCAAAGTGGACCACCTCACACTTGCCAACATTAAATTCCATTTGCCATTTCCTGGCCCATTCGCCCAGCCTATCTAGATCCTTCTGCAGACTCTCCACACCCTCCGCACAATTTGCCGTTCCCCCAGTCTTGGTGTGCATGGTTGCATGGTGCCATAACAAAAACAGAAAATGCAGAAGTCCTATTGCTGGAATGTTATCACGGCCTATTGCCTTTGCAGTATCCAGTGCCTCCAACCATTTCTTGATATCACCTGGAGTGAATCGAATTGGTTGGAGACTGGCATCTGTGATGCTGTGGACCACTGGAGGAGGCCAAGATGGATCATCCACTCAGCACTTCTGGCTGAAAATTATTGCGAATACGTCAACCTTATCTTTTGCTAGGTTTCTGCATCGTTAATGATGGAGATATTTGTGGAGCCTCCTCCTCCAGAGAGTTGTTTAATTGTCCACCACCATTCACAACTGGATGTGGTAGGGCTCTGGAGCTGAGATCTGATCCATTGGTTGTGGGATTGCTTAGCTGTTTATTACTTGCTATTTATGCTATTTGGCACACAGGTAGTCCTGTTTGGTAGCTTCGCCAGGTTGACACCTCATTTTTAAATATGCCTGGTGCTGCTCCTGACACATCCACCTGCACACTCCGTTGAACTGATGGTCAAAGGTGAAGACATTGTGGTCAAGGATGAAGTGGATGAGTTGTAGGATGGTGTCTGAAGATTGGCTATTGAGCACTGAGGCTGCTGCCACATCATGACTTTGTTGGTGATAGAGATCACAGATTTGGAAGAAGCCTTGCTGAAATGTTGCAATGCACCCTGTAGACAGCACGCACTGCTGCCCCTGTGTAACCCTAGTTGAAGGAATAGATGTTTAAGATGGTGAATGGGGTGCAATCGAGCAGGCTGCCTTGTCTTGAACAGTGTGATGTTTTTTGAGAGCTGATGGAACTGGACTCATCCAGAGAAGAAGAGCATTCCTCACACTCCTGACTTGTGGCCTTGTATATGGTGGACAGACTTTGGGCAATCAGGAGGTGAGTTACTCATCGCAGGACTTCTAAACTTTGACCTGCTCTGGTAGCCACAATATTTATATGGTTAGTCCAACTCAGTTTCTAGTTAATGGTAACCCCCAGGGTGTTGATAATGGGGAATTCAGTCACAGTGATGCTTCTGAATGTCAAGGGTGATGGTTGGATTCATTCTTATTGGAGGTGGTAATTTCTTGGCACTTATATGGCATGAATGTTACTTAACCAAGTCCAAAGATATGCAGGTTAGGTTGATTGGCCATTAGTTTCAAATTGCCCCTTAGTTTCCTGAGATGCATAGGTTAGAGGGATTAGCAGGTAAATATGGAAGGATATGGGGGTAGGGCCTGGGTGGGATTGTGGTCAGTGCAAACTCGATGGGCCAAATGGCCTCTTTCTGTAATGTAGGGTTTTTATGATTCTATGATTCATATCTCAAGCCTGAATGTTGTCCAGGTTTTGCTGCATTTGGACACAGACTGCTTCAGCATATGAGGAGTTGTGAATGGGTGCTGAACATCAATGGATATTCCCATTTTTGACCTTTAGGAAGGAAGGTCCTTGACAAAGCTAGCACGAGGGGGCACGATTTTAAATTAAGGGGGGGTAGTTATAGGACAGATGTCAGGGGTAGGTTCTTTACCCAGAGGGTGGTGAGGGACTGGAATGCCCTGCCAGCTGCAGTTGTAAATGCACCTAGTTTGGGGGCGTTTAAGAGATCTGTGGATAGGTTTATGGATGAAAAGGGATTGGTTTAGGCTAGTGGGTCATTGTTTTGTAACTGGTCGGCGCAACATCGTGGGCCGAAGGGCCTGTTCTGCGCTGTAATGTTCTATGTTCTATGTTCTAAAGCAGTTGAAGATGGTGGGCCTAGGACACTAACCCTGGAGGAACTCCTGCAGTGATATCCTGGAGCTAAGCGATCCCACAACCAACGGATCAGATCTAAGCATGATGTGAAGATGCCAGTGTTGGACTGGGGTAAACACAGTAAGAAGTCTCACAACACCAGGTTAAAGTCCAACAGGTTTATTTGATAGTAAACCCACAAGATTTCAAAATGTTCCTTCGTCAGGTCACCTGACGGAAAGCTTGTGGGTTTACTATCAAATAAACTTGTTGAACTTTAACTTGTTGTCAGACTTCTTACTCAGATCTAAGCTCCAGAGCCCTATCACATCCAGTTGTGAATGGTGGTGGACAATTAAACAACTCTCTGGAGGAGGAGGCTCCTCAAATATCTCCATCATTAACGATGCAGAAACCTAGCAAAAGATAAGGTTGACGTATTCGCAACAATCTTCAGCCAGAAGTGCTGAGTGGATGATGCATCTTGGCCTCCTCCAGTGGTCCACAGCATCACAGATGCCAGTCTCCAACCAATTCGATTCACTCCAGGTGATATCAAGAAATGGTTGGAGGCACTGGATACTGCAAAGGCAATAGTTGATTGACCTCCAACCAATAAAACCAGAATGGAGTTGTGTGTCTCTCCCCCGTCCTGTCCCATCCTGTTCCCCATTGACTCCAGTTTTGCTAGGCTTCCTTAATGCCATATCCAGCCAAATGCTGTCTTGATAGGTATGTCCGTCAGGCAAGGAGGAATGTTAGGACAGATGTCAGGGGTAGGTTCTTTACCCAGAGGGTGGTGAGGGATTGGAATGCCCTGCCTGCTGAGGTTGTAAATACGCCTAGTTTGGGGGCGTTTAAGAGATCCGTGGATAGGTTTATGGATGAAAAGGGATTGGTTTAGGCTAGTGGGTCATTGTTTTTTAACTGGTCGGCGCAACATCGTGGGCCGAAGGGCCTGTTCTGCGCTGTAATGTTCTATGATATCAAGGGTAGTCACTTTTACCTACCTTTTGAATTCAGCTCTTTTGTCCATGTTTAAACCAAGAGTGTAATGAAGTCAGAAGTGGAGTGGCATACCCAAAACTGAGCAAGTTATTGCTGAATAAATGCCGCTTGATAGAACGGTCATCAACCCTTTTCATCACTTTACTGATGATCAAGAGTAAACTGGTGATGGGTAGTAATTGGCTAGGTTGGAGTTGTCCTGTTTGTGTATCGGACATACCTGGGCAATTTCCACATTACTGGATAGATGTCAGTCTTGTAGCTGTACTGGAACAGCTTGGCTGAGACTACAGCCCTTCTGGAGCACAGGTGTTCTGTACTATTACTGAAATATTGATGGAACACATAGCCTTTGCAATATCCAATGTCTTCAACTGCTTCTTGATATAGCATGGGATGAATTGGATTGGTTGACGACAGGTATCCCCTAAACCACATGGGGATTATTTTGCCAAACCTCAAATTACATAGAACATTACTTCCTCAAACTCCAAAATAGATGGGGGTCATGTCCAACTTGGATTGGATTGGTTACGGCAAGATTAGGGCCAGTCAGAGACAGCAGTGGGAAGATGTGCGTGGAGCCTGAAGAGATAGGAGAGGCACTGAATGAGTATTTTTCGTCAGTATTCATGCAGGAAAAAGTCAGTGTAGTCGAGGAGAATACTGCAATACCAGGTAGTAGACTAGACGGGACTGAGGTACATAAGAATTGCTAACACCTCCTCCTTAAAAGAGTGTGAAAATAGATAAGTCCTCTGGGCTGGACGGGATTTACCCTAGGATTCTCTGGGAGGCTAGGGAGGAGATTGCAGAGCCTTTGGCTTTGATCTTCATGTCGTCATTGGCTACAGGTATAGTGCCAGAAGACTGGAGGATAGCAAATGTTGTCCCCTTGTTCGAGAAGGGGAGTAGAGACCATCCTAGGAATTATAGACCAGTGAGCCTTACTTCTGTTGTGGGCAAAGTATTGGAAAGAATTATAAGAGATAGGATTTATAATCATCTAGAGGGAAATAAATTGATTAGGGATAGTCAACACGGTTTTGTGAAGGGTAGGTCATGCCTCACAAACCTTATCGAGTTTTTTGAAAAGGTGACCAAAGAGGTGGATAAGGGTAAGGCAGTTGACGTGATGTATATGGATTTTAGCAAAGCGTTTGATAAGGTTCCCCATGGTAGGCTATTGCAGAAAATGCAGATGCATGGGATTGAGGGTGATTTAGCAGTTTGGATCAGGAATTGGCTAGCTGATAGAAGACAGAGGGTAGTGGTTAATGGGAAATATTCAACCTGGAGTTCAGTTACAAGTGGTGTACCTTAGGGATCTGTTTTGGGGCCACTGCTGTTTGTCATTTTTATAAATGACCTAGATGAGGGTGTAGAAGGATGGATTAGTAAATTTGCTGACACCAAAGTCGGAGAAGTTGTAGACAGTGAGGATGGATAGAACATTACAGCACAAACAGGCCCTTCGGCCCTCAATGTTACAGTTTGCAGAGGGACATAGATAAGCTGCAGAGCTGGGCTGAGAGATGGCAAATGGAGTTTAATACAGAAAAGTGTGAGGTGATTCACTTTGGTAAGAATAACAGGAGTACAGAATATAGGGCTAATGGAAGGACTCATAGTAGTGTTGAAGAGCAGAGAGATCTCGGTGTACTTGTGCATAGATCCCTGAAAGTTGGCACCCAGGTTGATAAGAAGGTGTACGGTGTGTTAGCTTTTATTGGTAGAGGGATTGAATTTCAGAGCCGTGAGGTCATGTTACAACTGTACAAAACTCTGGTGCGGCCGCACTTGGAGTATTGCGTACAGATCTGGTCGCCGCATTATAGGAAGGATGTGGGAGCATGGGAAAGGGTGCAGCGGAGGTTTACCAGGATGTTGCCTGGTATGGTGGGAAGGTCTTCTGAGGAAAGGCTGAGGGATTTGAGGTTATTTTCATTGGAGAGAAGGAGGTTACGAGGTGACCTGATTGAGGCATACAAGATGATCAAAGGATTGGATAGGGTGGACAGTGAGAGCCTTTTCCCTCGGATGGTGATGGTTAACACAAGGGGACATAGCTTTAAATTAAGGGGTGGTAATTATAGGACGGATATCAGAGGTAGGTTCTTTACTCAGAGGGTAGTAAGGGCGTGGAATGCCCTGCCTGCAGCAGTTGTGGACTCGCCAACTTTAAGGGCATTCAAATGGTCAGTGGATAGGCATATGGATAACATTAGAATAGTTTAGGTTAGAGAGACATTAGATTGCTGCGCCGACCAGTGGAACCATCAAGGGCCGAAGGGCCTGTACTGAGCTGTAATGTTCTATGTTCTAACTCCCCTAAATATTCTGCTTTGCAGTTCTCGGGCTTCCAGTGATAAAGACTAAGAGCAACATCTGCTGGGCTCAACCAGTCATTTCACATTCAGCAGACTTACCTTTCTCAACTATTCACAATTATCTTCAGTTACTTGTGGGATTCAAATGGATGATCGACTTGAGGTCCCCAGCATTACAGAAGTCAATTCACAGACAACTTGGATTCACTTTGCGCTAACAGTGCCCCTGGATACAAAGACAATTGAGTTCAAGGCCATAAAACCAGAAGATATGGAGCAGAATTAGACCATTCTGCCCATCGAGTCTGCTCCGCCATTCCATCATGGCTGATTTTTTTCTCATCCCCATTCTCCTGCTTTTTCCCGTAACCCCTGATCCCCTTATTAATCAAGAACCTATCTATCTCTGTCTTAAAGACACTCAATGACCTGGTCTCCACAGCCTTCTGCGGCAAAGAGTTCCACAGATTCACCACTCTCTGGCTGAAGAAATTCCTCGTCATCTGTTTTAAAGGATCGTCCCTTTAGCCCGAGGTTGTGCCCTCTGGTTCTAGTTTTTCCTATTAGTGGAAACATCCTCTCCACATCCACTCTATCCAGCCCTCGCAGTATCCTGTATGTTGCAAATAAGAGCCCCCCCTTATCCTTCTAAACACCAAGAAGTACAGACCCAGAGTCCTCAACCGTTCCTTATACGACAAGCTCTTCATTCCAGGATCATTCTTGTGAACCTCCTCTGGACCCTTTAGACACGGGGCCCAAAACTGCTCACAATATCCAAATGGGGTCTGACCAGAGACTTATACAGCCTCAGAAATACATATATTCTAGCCCTTTCGATATGAATACTGACATTACATTTGCCTTGCTAACTGCCAACTGAATCTGCATGGTATCTTTAAGAGAATCTTGAATAATGATGCTCAAGTCCCTTTGTGCTCCTGATTTCCTGAGCACTTCTGTGTTTAGAAAATAGTCTATGCCTCCAATCCTCCTTCCAAAGTGCATAACCTCACATTTTTCCATAGTGTATTCCATCTGCCACTTGTTTGTCCACTCTCCTAACCTGTCCAAGTCCTTCTGCAGGCCACCTTCTTTCTCAATACTACTTGTCCCTCTACATATCTTTGTAACAGCTGCAAACTTAGCAACCATGCCTTCAGTTCCTTCTTCCAAATCATTAACGCATATTGTGAAAAGTTGTGGTCCCAGCACCGATCCCTGAGGCGCACCACTAGTCACCGGCTGCCATCCTGAAAAGGACCCCTATATCGGGAAGGCGGGAAGGTGGAGCTGAGTCACGACAGATCAGCCATGATCTTATTGAATGGCGGGGCAGGCTCGAAAGGCCAGATGGCCTACTCCTGCTCCTATTTCTTATGTTCTTATGTTCTTATGTTCTT
This sequence comes from Prionace glauca, assembly GCA_037974335.1. Taxonomy (NCBI): domain Eukaryota; kingdom Metazoa; phylum Chordata; class Chondrichthyes; order Carcharhiniformes; family Carcharhinidae; genus Prionace; species Prionace glauca. Next base: position 102,156,356 of record CM075732.1, on the reverse strand, counting down.
ATCCCCACTCTCTGCCTTCTGCCAGTCAGCCAATCCTCTATCCTTGTCAGGATCTTACCCTTAACATCATGGACTTATTTAACAGTCTACTATGCAGCACCTTGTCAAAGGCCTTCTAAAAATCTAAATAAATCACGTCCACTGGTTCTCCTTTATAGGCAGTAAGGAGTCTCACAACACCAGGTTAAAGTCCAACAGGTTTATTTGATAGTAAACACCACAAGCTTCTGGAATGCTGTTCCTTCGTCAGGAGAGTGGGGAGTTCTGATCAGAAACAGGGCATATAAAGGCACACACAGTTTACAGAATACTGACTAGAATGCGAGTCTTTACAGCTAATCTGTTATTCAAGTCTTAAAGGTGCAGACAATGTGAGTGGAGATAGCATTAAGCATAGGGATGTGTATTGTCTCCAGATATGACAGTAAGTGATACGTTGCAAGTTCAAGCAAGTCATGGGGGTTACAGGTAGTGTGACTTGAACCCAAGATCCCAATTGAGGCTGTCCTCGTGTGCGGAACTTGGCTATCAGTCTCTGCTCAGCGACTCTGCGCTGTCATGTGTCGTGAAGGCCGCCTTGGAGAATGTTTACCCGAAGATTGCCCGTGACTGCTGAAGTGTTCCCCAACAAGGAGAGAAGTCTTACCTGCTGATTATCGAGTGGTGTTCATTCATCTGTTGTTACAGCGTCTGCATGGTCTCCCCAAATTACATGCCCTGTTTCTGATCAGAACTTTCCACTCACCTGACGAAGGAACAGCGTCCTGAAAGCTTGTGGCGTTTACTATCAAATAAACCTGTTGGTCTTTAACCTGGGTGTCGTGAGGCTTCTTACTGTGTTTACCCCAGTCCAATGCCGGCATCTCCACATCTCCTTTATAGAATTATAGAAATCCTACAGTGCAAAAAGAGGCTATATGGCCCATCAAGTCTGTACTAAGAAGGGTGCCAGGCAAAAGGCGGGGAATTATAGGCCGGTTAGTTTAACGTCTGTGGTAGGTAAAATGTTAGAAACCGTCATTAAGGAGGAAATAGCGAGGCATCTTGAGGGGAATTGCTTGATAGGGCGGACGCAACACGGTTTCATTAAAGGGAAGTCGTGTCTGACAAATTTACTGGAGTTCTATGAGGATGTGTCTAGGGCAGTGGATGGAGGAGAGCCGGTGGATGTGGTCTTTCTGGATTTTCAGAAGGCGTTTGACAAGGTACCTCACAAGAGGTTATTGCAGAAGGTCAGGGGACATGGAGTTGGGGGTAGGGTGTTAGCGTGGATAGAGGATTGGTTGTCAAATAGGAGGCAGAGAGTGGGGGTCAATTCGGATGCTATTCGGATTGGCGGATGGTGACTAGTGGGGTGCCCCAGGGGTCGGTGCTGGGGCCTCAGCTATTTACCATTTATATAGATGATCTGGAGGAGGGAACCGAGTGCAGGGTGTCGAAATTTGCTGATGACACCAAGATTGGGGGAAAGGCAAATTGTGCGGAGGGTGTGGAGAGTCTGCAGAAGGATCTAGATAGGCTGGGCGAATGGGCCAGGAAATGGCAAATGGAATTTAATGTTGGCAAGTGTGAGGTGGTCCACTTTGGTAGGAGGAATGGTAGGAAGGACTATTATTTACGGGGCGAAAAACTGCAGCAGGCGACGGTGCAGAGGGACCTCGGGATCCTTGTGCATGAGTCGCAAAAACCCAGCTTGCAGGTGCAGCAGGTGGTCAGGAAGGCGAATGGGATGCTGGCCTTCATAGCGAGGGGGATTGAATATAAAAGTAGGGAGGTCTTGCTGCAGCTGTATAGGGCATTGGTGAGGCCGCAGCTGGAGTACTGTGTGCAGTTTTGGGCGCCGCACCTGCACAAGGATATTTTGGCCCTGGAGGGAGTGCAGAAGAGGTTTACTCGGCTGATACCGGAGTTGAGGGGATTGAGCTATGAGGAGAGGCTGAACAAACTAGGCTTGTACTCGTTAGAGTTTAGAAGAATGAGGGGAGATCTCATTGAGACGTATAAGATGATGAATGGGATGGATAGGATAGAGGTGGAGAGACTGTTCCCGCTCAAAAAAGACAGTAGGACTAGGGGGCACAGCCTCAAGATAAAGGGGGGGCGGTTTAGAACAGAGTTGAGGAGAAACTTCTTCACTCAAAGGGTGGTGAATCTCTGGAATTCTCTGCCTGTTGAAGTGGTGGAGGCTGCCTCGCTAAATATTTTTAAGAAACGGGTTGATGGGTTTTTGATAAGAGAAGGGATTAAGGGTTATGGGGAGAGGGCGGGAAGGTGGAGCTGAGTCACGACAGATCAGCCATGATCTTATTGAATTGCGGGGCAGGCTCGAAGGGCCAGATGGCCTACTCCTGCTCGTATTTCTTATGTTCTTATGTTCTTACAATCCCATCCAGGCCTTACCCCCATATTCTTACATATTTACCCACTAATTCCTTTAACCTGCACATGTCAGGACACTAAGGGGCATTTTTCAGCATCTGGAGTTATCTGTTGTGATCCTCCTCATCTGTGTATACAGAGGGCTTGTCCATAGAGGATGGCTTCTTTAATTGTTTAGGGTGGAAGCTGGAGAAATGGAGCATCATGAGGTTATCCATGGGCTTGCGGTATAGTGAAGTGCTGAGGTGACCGTCCTTGATTGAGATGCGTGTGTCCAAGAATGTAACCGATTCTGGAGAATAGTCCATGGTGAGATGGAACTTGATGTCATCATGTAGTTGTTTCAATGATTGTTCACCATGAGTCCAAAGGAACAAAATGTCGATGTATCTAGTGTATAAAATCGGTTGAAAGTCCTGTGCAGTGAAGAGGTCTTGTTCGAACCTGTGCATGAAGATGTTGGCATATTGAGGTGTGAATTTGGTCCCCATGACTGTTCTATGTACATAACAACATAAGAAATTGGAGCAAGAGTAGGCCATCCAGCCCTTCGAGCCTGCCCCGCCATTCAACAAGATCATGGCTGATCTGTCATGGCTCAGTTCCACATTCCCACCCTCTCCCCATAACCCTTAATCCCCTCTCTTATCAAAAACCAATCAACCCGCGTCTTAAAAATATTTAGCGAGGCAGCCTCCACCAGTTCAACGGGCAGAGAATTCCAGAGATTCACCACCCTTTGAGTGAAGAAGTTCCTCCTCAACTCCGTTCTAAACCGCCCCCCCTTTATCTTGAGGCTGTGCCCTCTAGTCCTACTATCCTTTCTGAGCGGGAAGAGTCTCTCCACCTCTATCCTATCCATCCCATTCATCATCTTATACGTCTCAATGAGATCTCCCCTCATTCTTCTAAACTCTAACGAGTACAAGCCTAATTTATTCAGCCTCTCCTCATAGCTCAACCCCCTCAACTCCGGCATCAGCCTAGTAAACAACAGCATCCATGGATAGGTTTATGGACGAAAAGGGATTGGTTTAGGTTGGTGGGTCATTGTTTTGGAACTGGTCGGCGCAATATCGTGGGCCGAAGGGCCTGTTCTGCGCTGTAATGTTCTAAACCTCCTCTGCACTCCCTCCAAGGCCAAAATATCCTTGCGTAAATACGGCGCCCAAAACTGCACACTGGTTGAAGAAGTTATCGGGGTGCAGGATGAAGTGGATGAGCTGTAAAATTGCATCTGGAGATTAGCAATTGTTGACGTTGAGTGCTGAGGCAGTTGCAGCAATGCCATCATCATGGGGGATGCTGGTGTAGAGTGCCGAGACATTCATTGTGACAAGGTGTGCTCCTGGTTCAACTGCTCCATACGTGCTGTATGGAGTCTCTGTAGGAAGTCCGTTGTGTTGCAACAAAAGCTGGGGGTTCTTTGTACAATGGGTTTCAGGATGCTGTTGATGTAGCAGGAGAGGTTCTCACACAGGGACCCATTGCCCGAAACGATGGGACAGCCGGGTGTGTTTGCCTCGTCTATCTTTGGGAGGCAGTAAAGATCTCCAACGTGGTGAACACATGGAATGAGACACAGAGGGTGCTTGGAAAGTCCTGATCAAAGGTCTTGAACAGTCTAGGTCGGATCTTTGGGCACGCCCTCCATATACACAGGATCTGCTCAGATGAGGAGGATCACAACAGACACCTCCAGATGCTGAAATGATCTGGAGGTGGGGCGGGCTGTTAACGCGCAAATAAGTGCGGCGTGCAGGAATGGGACGGCAGTAGTTAAGGGAGATTTCAATCTGCATATTGATTGGTCGACCCATGTTGGACGAGGTGGGCTCGAGGAGGAGTTCTTAGAATGCTGCAGGGATAATTTCCTTGAACAGTGTGTGTTGGAGCCGACGAGGGAGCGAGCTATCTTGGATCTGGTGCTATGTAATGAGGCGGGTAGAATTAGGGACATAGAACATAGAACATTACAGCACAAACAGGCCCTTCGGCCCTCGAGTTGCGCCGATCGCATCAACCCCACCAATCTATAGACCTATCTATAACCCCCAATCCCATTAAACCCCATATACTCATCCAGAAGTCTTTTAAAAGACCCCAGCGAGTTCGCCTCCACCACCGACGACGGCAGCCGATTCCATTCACTCACTACCCTCTGAGTGAAAAACTTACCCCTAACATCACCTCTGTACTTCCCTCCCCGCACCTTAAATCTGTGTCCTCTCGTAGCGACCATTTCAACCCGGGGAAATAGCCTCTGAGAGTCCACCCTATCTATTCCTCTCAACATTTTATAAACTTCTATCAGGTTGCCTCTCAACCTTCGCTTCTCCAGGGAAAAGAGTCCCAGCTCCCTCAACCTATCTTCATAAGGCATGCCTCCCAGTCCAGGCAACATCCTTGTAAATCTCCTCTGCACCCTTTCAATAGCTTCTACGTCTTTCCTTTAGTGAGGCGACCAGAACTGCGCACAGTACTCCAAATGAGGCCTGACGAGGGTCCTGTAAAGTTGCAGCATTACCTCCCGACTCCTAAACTCAATCCCTCGATTAATGAAGGCCAGTACACCATACGCCTTCTTGACCACCTCCTCCACCTGCGAGGCCGATTTAAGAGTCCTGCGGTGAACTTGCGGTGAAGGATCCTCTTGGAGAGAGTGATCATTGTATGGTGGAGTTTCTGGTGCAGATGGAGGAGGAGAAAGTGGGTTCCCGGACACGCGTCCTTTGTTTGAACAGAGGGGAGTATGGTAGGATGAGAGAAGAATTGGCGAATGTGGACTGGAGGAGTGCGTTGGAAGGTAGGTCTGCTGAGGAGCAGTGGAGGATCTTTAAGGAGATCTTTCTTGGTGCTCAGCAGAAATTTATTCCGATGGTTAAAAAGGACAGTAGGAGGAGAGGTAATAAGGCGTGGATAACGAAGGAGGTGAAGGAAAGTGTTAAATTAAAAGCAGAGGAGTTTAGAGTAGCTAAGAGCAGTGGGCGAGAAGAGGATTGGGAAAGGTTTAAATGTCAACAAAGATTGACAAAGAAATTGATAAAGGAGGGTAGAAGCTATGAGGCTGGGCTAGCACTTAATATAAAAAAGGATAGCAAGAGTTTTTATAAATATATAAAAAGGAAGAGGCTGGTTAGGGTGAACGTTGGTCCTTTAGAGGATGAGAAAGGGGAGCTAGTGGTAGGGCATGGGGATATGGCTAAGGTCTTGAATAACTTTTTTGTTTCTGTCTTCACGGAGGAGGACGTGAATAATTTGCCGGGTGTTAGCGATGGAAAGGTGGTAGGAATGGAGGGTCTTATGACATTACTGTTACTAGAGAGGCGGTGCTCGACAGACTGGAGGGGCTGATTGTGGACAAGTCCCCAGGACCGGATGGAATGCACCCGAGGGTTCTGAAAGAAATGGCGGAGGTGATAGTGGATGCCTTGATGGTTATTTTCCAGACGTCGCTGGATTCCGGGGAAGTGCCGGAAGATTGGAAAACGGCTAATGTTACGCCGTTGTTTAAGAAGGGTGCCAGGCAAAAGGCGGGGAATTATAGGCCGGTTAGTTTAACGTCTGTGGTAGGTAAAATGTCAGAATCCGTCATTAAGGAGGAAATAGCGAGGCATCTTGAGGGGAATTGCTTGATAGGGCGGACGCAACACGGTTTCATTAAAGGGAAGTCGTGTCTGACAAATTTACTGGAGTTCTATGAGGATGTGTCTAGGGCAGTGGATAGAGGAGAGCCGGTGGATGTGGTCTTTCTGGATTTTCAGAAGGCGTTTGACAAGGTACCTCACAAGAGGTTATTGCAGAAGGTCAGGGGACATGGAGTTGGGGATAGGGTGTTAGAGTGGATAGAGGATTGGTTGTCAACTAGGAGGCAGAGAGTGGGGGTCAATGGATGCTATTCGGATTGGCGGTTGGTGACTAGTGGGGTGCCCCAGGGGTCGGTGCTGGGGCCTCAGCTATTTACCATTTATATAGATGACCTGGAGGAGGGAACCGAGTGCAGGGTGTCGAAATTTGCTGATGACACCAAGATTGGGGGAAAGGCAAATTGTGCGGAGGGTGTGGATAGTCTGCAGAAGGATCTAGATAGGCTGGGCGAATGGGCCAGGAAATGGCAAATGGAATTTAATGTTGGCAAGTGTGAGGTGGTCCACTTTGGTAGGAGGAATGGTAGGAAGGACTATTACTTACGGGGCGAAAAACTGCAGCAGGCGACGGTGCAGAGGGACCTCGGGGTCCTTGTGCATGAGTCACAAAAACCCAGCTTGCAGGTGCAGCAGGTGGTCAGGAAGGCGAATGGGATGCTGGCCTTCATAGCGAGGGGGATTGAATATAAAAGTAGGGAGGTCTTACTACAGCTGTATAGGGCATTGGTGAGGCCGCAGCTGGAGTACTGTGTGCAGTTTTGGGCGCCGCACCTGCACAAGGATATTTTGGCCCTGGAGGGAGTGCAGAGGTTTACTAGGCTGATACCGGAGTTGAGGGGATTGAGCTATGAGGAGAGGCTGAATAAACTAGGCTTGTACTCGTTAGAGTTTAGAAGAATGAGGGGAGATCTCATTGAGACATATAAGATGATGAATGGGATGGATAGGACAGAGGTGGAGAGACTGTTCCCGCTCAAAAAAGACAGGAGGACTAGGGGGCACAGCCTCAAGATAAACGGGGGGCGGTTTAGAACAGAGTTGAGGAGGAACCTCTTCACTCAAAGGGTGGTGAATCTCTGGAATTCTCTCCCCGTTGAAGTGGTGGAGGCTGCCTCGCTAAATATTTTTAAGAAACGGGTTAATGGGTTTTTGATAAGAGAAGGGATTAAGGGTTATGGGGAGAGGGCGGGAAGGTGGAGCTGAGTCACGACAGATCAGCCATGATCTTATTGAATGGCGGGGCAGGCTCGAAGGGCCAGATGGCCTACTCCTGCTCCTATTTCTTAAGTTCTTATGAAAAATGCCGTAACAGGATATGGCGCTTGACTCATTGATCAACAGTTCCAATGCACCACAGGAAAAAACCACACTGACCTCCTCAGGGGACAATCATGGGACACGGCAGACAGAGTACCTTCATCGTCCAGTACTTCCTTGGAGCGGAGAAGCTACGAAATCTTCTCTGGAGCTTTCAACATGTCATTGATGCAGACAAGCATCTTGCCAAGGCCATCCCCACACCCCCACTTCTCACCTTCAAACAACCACACAACCTCGAACAGACCATTGTCTGCAGTAAACTACCCAGTCTTCAGGAGAACAGTGACCATGACACCACACAACTCTGCCACAGCAGCCTCCGTAAGATGTGCCAGATCATCGGCACAGAGGCCATCATCTCATGTAAGAATACCATTCACCAGGTACACGGTACACATTCTTGCAAATCGGCCACCGTTGTCTACCTGATACGCTGCAGGAAAGGATGTCCCGAGGCATGGTACATTGGGGAGACCATGCAGACGCTACAACAACGGATGAATGAATACTGCTCAACAATCACCAGGCAAGAGTGTTCTCTTCCTGAATGAACACTTCAGCAGACACGAGCATTCTCCAAGGTGGCCTTCGCGACACATGACAGTGCAGAGTCATTGAGCAGGCCTCAACCAGGATCTTGGGTTCACGTAACCCCCACGACTTGCTTGGGCTTGCAAGATCTCACCAACTGTACTGTACTGTCTGGAGACAATACACATCTCTTTAAACTGTGCTTAACCCTCTCTCCACTCACATTGTGTGTACCTTTAAGACTTGATTACCTGTAAAGACTCACATTCCAACCATTATTTTGTAAATGGAATTTGTGTCTTTATATGTGAACAGAACTCCCACTCACTGATGAAGGAGCACTCCAAAAGCTAGTGGCTGTTGCTACCAAAATAAACCTGTTGGACTTTAGCCTGGTGTTGTGAGACTTCTAATAGGTTACATGCAAGCAACAGCATGGAGATGGACTCCTGGGCGCAGGCCCTGGTGTCCTGACAGGCAGACATCAAGAAACCCACGGGGTAATGGAACCCCTCCTTCAAACTCATTGGCCAGAAACCAGAGAAGTTTCTGGAAAGGCAGGCAGGGGGATAAAGGTACACATCTGACGACACAGTAGCACAGTGGTTAACACTGCTGCTTCACAGCTCCAGGGACCTGGGTTTGATTCCCGGCTCGGGTCACTGCCTGTGTGGAGTTTGCACATTCTCCTCATGTCTGCGTGAGTTTCCTCCGGGTGCTCCGGTTTCCTCCCACAGTCCAAAGATGTGCAGGTTAGGTTGATTGGTCATGCTACAATAGCCCTTAGTGTCCTGAGATGCATAGGTTAGAGGGATTAGTGGGTAAATATGTAGGGATATGGGGCTAGGGCCTGGGTGGGATTGTGTTCAGTGCAGACTCGATGTATCAAATGGCCTCTTTCTGTGCTGTAGGGATTCTAAGTCATCTCAGACATGCCAGCAGCAAAGACTCAATGAGGGAGGTGACCGTGACCATCTGGAAGACTGACCAGAGAGACTCAGGGAATCGGGCCTGCAGTTTAATCAAACCATCTGTGCTGGTAGTATACTTGAATCTGGGGTATCCGCTTCTTAAATACCTAATTTAAGGGTTAATAGTGTTATTATTAATAAACTTATTGAACCTTTACTTGTGTTTGTCCATCTTGCAAATAAGGGCACCAGGATAAAATCTTAAAGTAAGCAAACTGGTCGAAAGTATCTGAGAATTCACAGGTACAATGCTATACTCAAACCCTCTCACTATGAAGGCCAACATACCATTTGCCTTCTTTATGCCTGCCGTACCTGCATTTTTACTTTGTGACTGGTACACGAGAATACCAAGATCTTGCTGAGTATGCACCTCTATTTGCACCAATTCAAATAATAATCTATCTTCCTATTATTGCCTCACATTTATCCACTATGCACTGCACCTGCCATACATATGCCCACATGCTGGAACCCTGGATGACTCAGGATATTGAGGCCCTGGTCTGGAAGAAGAAAGAGGCACATGACCCGCATAGGCAGCTGGTATCAAGTGGATCCCTTGAGGAGTATAAAGGGTATAGGAGTACAATTGAGTGAGAAAATCAGGAGGGCAAAAAGGGGACACGAGATTGCTTTAGCAGATAAGGCAAAGGAGAATCCAAAGAGCTTCTACAGATACATAAAGGGCAAAAGAATAACTAGGGAGAGAGCAGGGCCTCTTAAGGATCAACAAGGTCGTCTATATGGGGATCCACAAGAGATGAGCGAAATCCTAAATGAATATTTCTCATCAGCATTTACTGTTGAGAAAAGCATAGATGTTAGAGAAACTAATGAGTTGATTAGGGACAGTCAGCATGGTTTTGTAGCGGGTAGGTCGTGCCTTACTAACCTTATCGAGTTCTTTGAGAAAGTGACCAAAGAGGTGGATAGGGGTAAGGCAGTTGATGTGGTGTATATGGATTTTAGCAAGGCGTTTGATAAGGTTCACCATGGTGGGCTTCTGCAGAAAATGCAGATGTATGGGATTGGGGGTGATCTAGGTAATTGGATCAGGAATTGGCTAGCAGATAGGAGACAGAGGGTGGTGGTTGATGGTAAATATTCATCATGGAGTTCGATTACGAGTGGTGTGCCTCAGGGATCTGTTTTGGGGCCACTGCTGTTTGTAATTTTTATTAATGATCTGGATGAGGGTATAGTTGGGTGGATTAGTAAGTTTGCTGATGACACCGAAGTCGGAGGTGTGGTAGATTGTGAGGAAGGGTGTCATAGTTTGCAGGGTGACTTAGAAAGGTTGCAGAGCTGGGCTGCGAGGTGGCGGATGGAGTTTAATGTGGAGAAGTGTGAGGTAATTCATTTCGGTAGGAATAACAGATGTGTTGAGTATAGGGCTAACGGGAGGACTTTGAATAGTGTGGAGGAGCAGAGGGATCTAGGTGTATGTGTACATAGATCCCTGAAAGTTGGGAATCAAGTAGATAAGGTTGTTAAGAAGGCATACGGTGTCTTGGCATTTATTGGTAGGGGGATTGAATTTAGGAGTCGCAGCGTCATGATGCAACTGTACACAACTCTGGTGCGGCCGCACTTGGAGTTTTGTGTGCAGTTCTGGTCCCCACATTACAGGAAGGATGTAGAGGCTTTGGAAAGGGTGCAGAAGAGGTTTACCAGGATGTTGCCTGGTATGGAGGGGAGATCCTATGAGGAGAGACTGAGAGATTTGGGGTTGTTTTCGCTGGAAAGAAGGCGGCTAAGAGGGGACCTTATTGAAACATATAAGATGATTAGAGGTTTAGACAGGGTAGATAGGACAGGGTAGATAGTGAAAGCCTTTTTCCTAGGATGGAGAAAGCTAGCACGAGAGGGCACGACTTTAAATTAAGGGGGGGTAGTTATAGGACAGATGTCAGGGGTAGGTTCTTTACCCAGAGGGTGGTGAGGGACTGGAATGCCCTGCCAGCTGCAGTTGTAAATGCGCCTAGTTTGGGGGCATTTAAGAGATCTGTGGATAGGTTTATGGACGAAAAGGGATTGGTTTAGGCTAGTGGGGCATTGTTTTGTAACTGGTCGGCGCAACATTGTGGGCCGAAGGGCCTGTTCTGCGCTGTAATGTTCTATGTTCTAAACTGGGGAAATAAATAGTGATTTCCTGAAGAACGTACATAGAACAGAAAAGAAGGTGCTGTAAGCCTTAAAGTGCACCAAGTTAAATAAATCCCTGGGACCTGATGCAGTGTTACTCAGGACTTTGTGGGAGGCTAGGAAGGAAACTGCAAATCCCCTAGCAGAGATATTTAAATCATCGACAGCTACAGGTAAAAGTGCCTGAAGATTGAAGAGCTGCAGGGAAAAGCCTGGGAACTACAGGCCAGTGAGCTGAACATCTGTAGTGGGTAAATTCATTGAATCTACAGTGCAGAAAGAGGCCATTCAGCCCATCAAGTCTGTACCAACCATAATCCCATCCAGGCCTTACTCCCATACCCCTACATATTTACCCACTATCCCTCTAACCCACACATCTCAGGACACTAAGGGGCAATTTTAGCATGGTCAATCAACCTAACCCACACATGGAGTGTGGGAGGAAACTGGAGCACCCGGACGAAACCCATGTGGACATAAGGAGACTGTGCAAACTCCACACAGTGACCTGAGCCGGGAATCGAACCCAGATCCCTGGAGCTGTGAAGCAGCAATGCTAACCACTGTGCTACCGTGCCGCTAAATTGTTAGAAAATATTCTGAGAGACAGGCTCTACAGGCGTTTAGAGAGGCAAGGACTGATTAGGGGCAGTTAGCATGGCTTTGTGAGTGGAAAATCATGTCTCTCAAATTGAGATTTTTGAAGGAGTAATCAAGAAGGTAGATGAGGGCAGTGTAGCTGATGTAGCTACATGGACTTTAGCAAGGCCTTTGACAAGGTACCACATGGTAGAGAATTTAGGAGGCATGCTTAATAAGTTTACAAATGACACCAAGATTGGTGTCAAGATGTTCAGCTCACTGGCCTGTAGTTCCCAGGCTTTTCCCTACAGCTCTGTACAAATCTCTGGTGCAGCCGCACTTGGAGTTTTGTGTGCAGTTCTGGTCCCCACATTATAGGAAGGATGTGGAGGCTTTGGAGAGGGTGCAGAGGAAGTTTACCAGGATGTTGCCTGGTGTGGAGGGGAGGTCCTATGAGGAGAGACTGAGGGATTTGAGGTTGTTTTCGTTAGAAGGCGGCTACGAGGGGACCTTATTGAAACATATAAGATGATTAGAGGTTTAGATAGGGTGGATAGTGATAGCCTTTTTCCTCGGATGGAGAAAGCTAGCACGAGGGGGCATAGTTTTAAATTAAGGGGGGGTAGTTATAGGACGGATGTCAGGGGTAGGTTCTTTACCCAGAGGGTGGTGAGGGATTGGAATGCCCTGCCTGCTGCAGTTGTAAATGCGCCTAGTTTGGGGGCGTTTAAGAGATCCGTGGATAGGTTTATGGATGGGAAGGGTTTGGTTTAGGTTAGAGGGTCATTGTTTTTTTAACTGGTCGGCGCAACATCGTGGGCCAAAGGGCCTGTTCTGCGCTGTAATGTTCTATGTTTCTATGGTGGCAGAGTGAAAAGTGAAGAATTATCTAGAATTGCAATGGGATCTGGATCAGTTGGGCCAGTGGGCTGATGAATGGTAGATAGAATTTAATTTAGATAAATGCAAAGTGATGCATTTTTTCTAAACTATCCTGTCTAACTCAGTCATAGAGGTTTACAGCAAGGGAACAGGCCCTTTAGCCCAACTTGTCCATGCCACCCTCCTTTTTTAAAAAAACCTGCATTTGGCCAAATGTCGTTTGTTTAAAAGACAAAACTGTACCTGCCTCTACTGTTACCATCTCTGGCAGCTTGTTCCAGACACTCACCTGATGAAGGGGCAGCACTCCGAAAGCTCGTGCTACCAAATGAACATGCTGGATTTTAACCTGGTGTTGAGAGACCACTTACTGTGCCTACCCAAGTCCAATGCCAGCAACTCCACTTCATGCTCAACTGATCAAGATCTCATTGCAATCCGAGATAATCTTCTTCACTGTCCACTATGCCACCAATCTTAGTGTCAGAATTTCAAAGTTTCTATGAGATCCCCTCTGAATCTCCTAAACTCCAATGAATATAAATAAGGTTGAAAGAGTGCACAGAAGATTCATGAGGATGTTGCCAGGACTTGAGAAGCTGAGTTACAGAGAGAGATTGAATAGGTTAGAACTTTATTCCCTGGAGCGTAGAAGAATAAGGGGAGATTTGATAAAGGTGTATAAAATTTTGATGGGTATAGATAGAACATAGAAGATAGAACATTACAGCGCAGAACAGGCCCTTCGGCCCACGATGTTGTGCCAACCAGTTAAAAAACAATGACCCTCTAACCTAAACCAAACTCTTCTCATCCATAAACCTATCCACGGATCTCTTAAACGCCCCCAAACTAGGCGCATTTACAACTGCAGCAGGCAGGGCATTCCAATCCCTCACCACCCTCTGGGTAAAGAACCTACCACTGATATCCGTCTTATAACTACCCCCCCTTAATTTAAAGCTATGCCCCCTCACGCTAGCTTTCTCCATCCGAGGAAAAAGGCTATCACTGTCCACCCTATCTAAACCTCTAATCATCTTATATGTTTCAATAAGGTCCCCTCATAGCCGCCTTCTTTCTAACGAAAACAACCTCAAATCCCTCAGTCTCTCCTCATAGGACCTCCCCTCCATACCAGGCAACATCCTAGTAAACCTCCTCTTCACCCTCTCCAAAGCCTCCACATCCTTCCTATAATGTGGGGACCAGAACTGCACACAATACTCCAAGTGCGGCCGCACCAGAGTCTTGTACAGTTGCAACATGACGCTGCGGCTCCTAAATTCAATCCCCCTACCAATAAACGCCAAGACACTGTATGCCTTCCTAACAACCCTATCTACTTGATTCCGAACTTTCAGGGATCTATGTACACATACACCTAGATCCCTCTGTTCATCCACACTATTCAGAGTCCTACCGTTAGCCCTATACTCTACACATCCGTTATTCCTACCAAAGTGAATTACCTCACACTTTTCCGCATTAAACTCCATCCGCTGCCACCTCTCGGCCCAGCTCTGCAACCTGTCCAAGTCTCCCTGTAGACTAAGACACCCTTCCTCACTATCTACCACACCTCCGACTTTGGTGTCATCAGCAAATTTACTAATCCATCCAACTATACCCTCATCCAGATCATTAATAAAAATTACAAACAACAGTGGCCCTAAAACAGATCCCTGAGGCACACCACTCGTAATTGAACTCCATGTCGAATACTTACCATCAACCACCACCCTCTGTCTCCTATCTGCTAGCCAATTCCTAATCCAATTTCCTAGATCACCCTCAATCCCATACATCTGCAATTTCTGCAGAAGCCTTCCATGGTGAACCTTATCAAACGCCTTACTAAAGTCAATATATACCACGTCAACTGCCTTACCCCCAGTTAGATAGAGTGAATGCAAGCAGGCTTTCTCCACTGAGGCTAGGGGAGAAAAAAAAACTAGAGGGCATGGGTTAAGGGTGAAAGGAGAAAAGTTTAAAGGGAATATTAGTGGGGGGGGCTTCTTCACGCAGAGAGTGGTGGGAGTGTGGAATGAGCTGCCGGATAAAGTGGTAAACGCGGGGTCACTTTTAACATTTAAGAAAAACTTGGATGGGTTCGTGGATGAGAGGGGTGTGGAGAGATATGGTTCAAGTGCAGGTCAGTGGGACTAGGCAGAAAAATGGTTCGGCACAGACAAGAAGGGCCAAAAGGCCTGTTTCTCAGCTGTAATTTTCTGTGGTTCTATGAATATAATCTTAACCGACTTTGTCTCTCCTCATATGAGTCCCAGGATTTAGTCTGGTAAACCTTCACAGAATGGCATGGTGGCACAGTAGTTAGCATTGCTGCTTCTCAGTGCCAGGGATCCAGGTTCGATTTCCGACTTGGGTGACTGTCTGTGCAGAGTCTGTATATTCTCCTCATCTCTGCATGGGTTTCTTCCGGGTGCTCCAGTTTCCTCCCACAGTCCAAAAGAGGTGCTAGTTAGGTGCATTGGCCATGCTAAATTCTCCTCAGTGTACCTGAACAGGCACTGGAGTGTGGCATCTAGAGGAATAAACTTTAACTTTATAGCAAGGAGATCCTTTGAGTTCATCGCTGACAGCAAGCCGAAGTCAAGCGCCGACAGTGAAAAGAACGCCTGACCACCTCGGCACCCAACCATCCACCCACCTAGGCACCCAACCACCCACCCCTCGAACCACCATCTGCCCCACCTGTGACAGAGACTGTAGGTTGTACACTGGACTCCTCAATCACCCTCAATTCACCTTCAAGGGCCTAAGGAGGACGAGTGCAGCTCCAACACTTCAAATTCAACACCCTAGGAAAAAAAGCAGCTTGCTTGCTACCCTATCCACTACCTTCAATATTCACTCCTACCACAATCATTGTACCAGAGTGTGTACCATCTACAAGGTGCATTGCAGCAATGCATCAAGTCTCCTTCCAAATCCACAACATTTACCATCAATATAAACCAGGACAGCAGATAGATGGGAACACTACCACATGCAAATACCTCTTCAAGTGACACATGGTCCAGACTAGGAAATATACCACCATTCCTTCACTGTGAAAATCTTGGAATTGCTTCCCTAACAGCATTATGGGTGTATCTACACAACACTGACTGCTGAGGTTCAAGATGGCAGCTCACCACTGCCTTCTCAAGGGCAATTAGGAATGGGCAACAAATGTTGGCTTGTCAGTGACTACTATCCTACAAAAATTAAAAGCCCTACCCACCTTCTGAATTTATGATGCTTACATGCAATGCATTGTTATTATTCGACAATATTACTGTATCAAGGACTTTTTGCAGTGATAGCACCCCTACCCATGAGCAAGAACCTTTGGGTTCAAATCCAACACCAGGAATTATTGGCTATGCAAGGAGCGTTCTTAATGCAGTTCAATGGGTTGCTCATCAGCTCAGGAATCCTTCCATCATTTCATCACTATTCTCCAAAAGGAAAATTAGTGCACATATGAAGATACACTAAACAAAAGTCTGGCTCAGAATCTCCTCCACATTTGCTGGTAATTCCAGGACCTATACAGAATACTTCGCTGTCAGGCACTGAGAAGACTGCATCTCTCCCCATTGCATGTACACACCTTCACAGACAAAGGAAATGCCTGAGTTTTAACAGAAATTAAAGTTTTATTTCTAAAATAAATATCCCATAATCCGTGATTTCTGAAGTTAAAGGCAAGAGAAAGCTCAAATATTGGAGAAGACGAGACAAGATGGTGTCCAGTTTGAGGATGGGGTGGTAGACACAGGGGGTGATGATTCATTCATTCACTCAGTGTCCAAGTTGGGTCCAGGTAGTCTGACCATTAGAGTCTGAGGAGCAGAATGTCAATGGACGACAGCACCTCCAGCTTGATCCTGAGCCAGAACCCGCAAGGTCCCACCGATGAACTCTCAGCAGTGGTACAGGGGCTGCTGGGAGATCAGGTCCAGTCAGGATTGCTGTTCTTGTCTGGAGTACTGATTCACTTTCTCTCACTTATTGGCTGCAGTGTGGACTCTGCACTTTCTCTTTTCCAGGTATCTTTGGAATGCAGGTTCCTCACTCTGTTCTTCTGCCTCTGCTCATCAAAAATAAACATTCAGACCAACTTCATTACAGACAATTAGTATGGAAACATGCTTAGCCCAGACCTGAACACAGAACTCAGATCTGAGTATGAACACAATTCCAGCCTGGCACCCCACAGAGAACCCCCACCCTCGCTACAATCCCCATGCAGGCCCATCAACCCACCCCCCCATTGCCAAACCAGATCCCACCACCCTCTATTCCCCAGTCCATTACACCAACACATCATCCGTACCCCTGACAAATTCTCCCTGGCTTGCGTTTCTTACTGTTATGATCCAGGTCATCTGTATCTGAATCCACTTCCTCATCACACTCATCGGTGATTCCACGGGTCAGGATCAGGGCAGAGGGTCCTGGCTCCTCATCGTGCTCAATATCCACTTGGGGCAACAGGCAAGAGACACAATCAGTCCCAGGACTTGAAACTAATCACCAACTCCCCCTCCCTCCCGAAACATCTGCACAAAACACCAATGAAAGGAGGGTGGGGGATGGTTTGGTGGCCAAGTGAGGGGGAGGATCTGGCAGCCACCACTGAGTAAGCAATGGGGCAACAAAACTTCTATTATCAAGCTACAAACATTTTATGAACTTTGTGACAAGTTGTTTTCCCAGGTGTAAAATATTGAGCTACAAATAGATATTGGGCAGGTAGTAAGGAAGATGTGCTTTAATTAGTGAATTAAAGGAGGAATGGGAGTTAGAAAGGGAAATGCACAGCTCTGGACTTGGGGCACATTTTTTACTCATTCTTGGGATGTGGGTGTCATGGACTGGGCCAGGATTTATTACCAATTCCTATTTGTCCTTAAACTGAGTCAGCCATTTCAAAAGGTAGTTGAGAGTCAACCACACTGCAATCAGATGTAGACCAGGCCAGGCAAAGACGGCAGATTTCCTTCCCTAAATGACATCAGTGAACCAGGAGGGTTTTTATGACAATCAACAAAGGTTTCAGGTCATCTTTAGACTTTTAATTCAGAAGATAGCACAGTGCCTAACATTACTGCCTCACAACGCCAGAGACCCGGATTCAATTCCGGTCTCAGCTCACTGTCTGCAGAGTTTGCATGTTCTCCCCATGTCTACATGGGTTCCCACCGGGTGCTCCAGTTTCCTCCCATAGTCCAAAAGATGTGCAGGCTAGGTGGATTTACCATGCTAAATTGATCCTTGGTGTGGGGTTAGAAGGATAAATACAGGGATAGGGCCCTGGGTGGGATTGTTGTCAGTGCATGCTTGTTGGGCCGAATGGCCTCCTTATGCATTGTAGGGATTCTATGATTATATTTATTGAATTCAAAATTGCAGCATTCAGCCTCTGATCTTTGGGTAAGCATTCTCCAAGGTGGCCTTCAAGATGCATGACAACGCAGAATTGCCGAGCAGAAACTGATAGCCAAGTTCTGCATGCATGAGGACAGCCTCAACCAGGATCTTGGGTTCACGTCACACTACATGTAACCCCCACCACTAGGCCTGGACTAGCAAAATTCCAACAATTCACACCTCTTGAACCTGTGATTATCCCTCTCTCCTGATCTACTGATGAACTTGCACTGTCTGTATCTGTAAAGACTTGATTGCCTGTAAAGACTCATATTCCAACCATTAGCTTGCAATTGTATCTTTGTCTACATATGCCATGTTTGTGAACCCACTCTCCACTCACCTGATGAAGGAGCAGTGCTCTGAAAGCCCGTGATTCCAAATAAACCTAGTGTTGTGAGATTTCTTACTATGCCCACCCCTGTCAAATGTTGGCATCTCCACATCTTGGGTTGAGGAATTCCCTCTTAGCAAAAGAAATTCTCATCTCGCCTTAAGGAACACCTTATTTTGAAATTATGTCCCCCTAGTTCTGAACTCTCCAACCAAAAGGAACTACATCTACCTTGTCTATCCATTTATGAATATTGTAGGTTTTAATAAGATCAACTTTTAAGATTCCTCAACAGGTCCTGTTGCCCCAGTCTCTCTTCATAGGACAGTCCCACCAACCTGTGAACAAGCGTAACGAACATTCATTGCACTTCCTTTGTGGCGGGTAGAATTAGGGACCTTGTGGTGAAGGATCCTCTTGGGGAGAGTGATCATTGTATGGTGGAGTTTCTGGTGCAGATGGAGGAGGAGAAAGTGGGCTCCCGGACACGCGTACTTTGTTTGATTAGAGGGAAGTACGGTAGGATGAGAGAAGAATTGGCGAATGTGGACTGGGGGAGTGCGTTGGAGGGAGGGTCTGTTGAGGAGCAGTGGAGGATCTTTAAGGGGATCTTTCTTGGTGCTCAGCGGAAATTTATTCCGATGGTCAAAAAGGATAGTAGGAGGAGAGGTAATAAGCCGTGGATAACGAAGGAGGTGAAGGAAAGTATTAAACTAAAAGCGGAGGAATTTAGAGTAGTTAAGAGTAGTGGGCGAAAAGAGGATTGGGAGAGGTTTAAATGTCAACAAAGATTGACAAAGAAGTTGATAAAGAAGGGTAGGAGAAACTATGAAGCTGGGCGAGCGTTTAATATAAAAAAGGATAGCAAGAGTTTTTATAAATATATAAAAAGGAAGAGGCTGGCTAGGGTGAATGTTGGTCCTTTAGAGGATGAGAAAGGGGACCTAGTGGTAGGGGATGGGGATATGGCTAAGGTATTGAATAACTTTTTTGTTTCTGTCTTCACGGAGGAGGACGTGAATAATTTGTCGGGTGTTAGCGATGGAAAGGTGGTAGGAATGGAGGGTCTTAATGACATTACTGTTACTAGAGAGGCGGTGCGCGACAGACTGGAGGGGCTGATTGTGGACAAGTCCCCAGGACCGGATGGAATGCATCCGAGGGTTCTGAAAGAAATGGCGGAGGTGATAGTGGATGCTTTGGTGGTTATTTTCCAGACGTCGCTGGATTCCGGGGAAGTGCCAGATGATTGGAAATCGGCTAATGTTACACCGTTGTTTAAGAAGGGTGCCAGGCAAAAGGCGGGGAATTATAGGCCGGTTAGTTTAACGTCTGTGGTAGGTAAAATGTTAGAATCTGTCATTAAGGAGGAAATTGCGAGGCATCTTGAAGGGAATTGCTTGATAGAGCAGATGCAGCACGGTTTCATTAAAGGGAAGTCATGTCTGACAAATTTACTGGAGTTCTATGAGGATGTGTCTAGGGCGGTGGATAGAGGAGAGCCGGTGGATGTGGTCTTTCTGGATTTTCAGAAGGCGTTTGACAAAGTATCTCACAAGAAGTTATTGCAGAAGGTCGAGGGACATGGAGTTTGGGGTAGGGTGTTAGCGTGGATAGAGGATTGGTTGTCAAATAGGAGACAGAGAGTGGGGGTCAACGGGTGCTATTCGGATTGGCGGATGGTGACTAGTGGAGTGCCCCAGGGGTCGGTGCTGGGGCCTCAGCTTTTTACCATTTATATAGATGATCTGGAGGAGGGAACCGAGTGTAAAGTGTCGAAATGTTCTGATGACACCAAGATTGGGGGAACGGCAAATTGTGCGGAGGGTGTGGAGAGTCTACAGAAGGATCTAGATAGGCTGGGCGAATGGGCCAGGAAATGGCAAATGGAATTTAATGTTGGCAAGTGTGAGGTGGTCCACTTTGGTAGGAAGAATGGTAGGAAGGACTTACTTACGGGGCGAAAAACTGCAGCAGGCGACGGTGCAGAGGGGACCTCGGGGTCCTTGTGCATGAGTCGCAAAAACCCAGCTTGTAGGTGTAGCAGGTGGTCAGGAAGGCGAATGGGATGCTGGCCTTCATAGCGAGGGGGATTGAATATAAAAGTAGGGAGGTCTTGCTGCAGCTGTATAGGACATTGGTGAGGCCGCAGCTGGAGTACTGTGTGCAGTTTTGGGCGCCCCACCTGCGCAAAGATATTTTGGCCTTGGAGGGAGTGCAGAGGAGGTTTACTAGGCTGATACCGGAGTTGAGGGGGTTGAGCTATGAGGAGAGGCTGAATAAACTAGGCTTGTACTCGTTAGAGTTTAGAAGAATGAGGGGAGATCTCATTGAGACGTATAAGATGATGAATGGGATGGATAGGATAGAGGTGGAAAGACTCTTCCGCTCAAAAAGGACAGTAGGACTAGGGGGCACAGCCTCAAGATAAAAGGGGGGCGGTTTAGAACAGAGTTGAGGAGGAACTTCTTCACTCAAAGGGTGGTGAATCTCTGGAATTCTCTGCCCGTTGAACTGGTGGAGGCTGCCTCGCTAAATATTTTTAAGACCCGGGTTGATGGGTTTTTGATAAGAGAGGGGATTAAGAGTTATGGGGAGAGGGCGGGAAAGTGGAACTGAGCAGCAACAGATCAGCCATGATCTTATTGAATGGCGGGGCAGGCTCGAAGGGCTAGATGGCCTACTCCTGCTCCTATTTCTTATGTTGAATGATGGCCTTTCTAATGCACGGGGACCAAAACCGCACACACTACTCTGGGTCCAGCCTAACTAAGATTCAACACAATCGAAGACTTTGCTATTCCTGTACTCAAATCCTCTTGCGATAAAGATGAGCATACCATTAGTGCTTGCTGCACCTACTTGTTAGCTTTCAGTAATTTATTGCCAAGAGCACCCAGGTCATATTGTATATGTACACTTTCGTACCTCTTACCATTTAAAAAATATGCTGCACATCTGTTCCTCTTACCAATGAATAATGTTATTTTCGTTATATTCCATCTGCCATCTTCCATGGCACATCCCCCATGTCCCTCTGTAACTGTTCCAGTTGTTCCTCTCTCTTCTTTACCTCTTGCCCAATCATTAAATCTGTTCAAATCTCCTTGAAGCCACTTTACATCTTCCTCAAAACACATATTCCCACCTAGTTTTGTACCATCTGCAAACTTGGAAATATTCCATTTGGTACTCACATCCAAATCACTAATGTAGATTATGAATAGCTGGACCCCAAGTACTGATCTTTGCAGTACTTGGGGAGGCAGTGGCCTAGTGGTATTATCGCTTGATGTGAAATTTGCTGCCACAGAAAGCTGTTGGAATCAGTTTGTTAGATATAGTGGGCTGCTCGTGGCCCTTGCGGTTAAAGGGATCTAGGTATGGAGGCAATGTGGGAGTGGGATATTGAAAATGCATGATGAAGTTATGATCATATTGAATGGTGGTGCAGGCTCGAAGGGTCAAATGGCATATTCCTGCACCTATTTTCTATGTTTATTTAAATATGTTGGCCCAAATCCATTGGTTCATCTTTCCCAGAACTCCATGTTCGAATCCCTCCAGTCAAGTTTTTGTCCTTGCCACAATGGGCTCTTATCAAAGACACAAAAGGATTACTTGGGTAAACAACTCCTCCGCATCCCCTCATCTTTACATTGTTGACCATATCATCGGTACTATACTTACTTACCACTAGCGTGAACATGGCTCGAATCCATGGCAATATCCCCCATGTCCCTCTGTAACTGTTCCAGTTGTTCCTCTCTCTTCTTTACCTCTGCCTCAGCCTGGAATACACGGGAGAGAAGAAGGGATTAAGTAGTTCCGGAAAATGGGAAGGGAAAGGAAAGGAGCAAGGGAGGATCGGAGCCGAGCAAAGGGGAAAGGCCCCAGGCTCGATCTGTAAAGTTAACTTACCAGATCCTGTCGCAGTCTCTCATAATGTGGTCGATATTCACTGTGGAGAGATGAACAGATCCTAATAAAGCCAGTACCAACGTAAGAGTCATAGAGGTTTACAGCATGGAAATAGGCTCTTCGACCCAACTTGTCCATGTTGCTCAGTTTTTACCACTAAGCTAATCCCAATTGGCTGCATTTGGTTCATATCCCTCGATACCCATCTCACCCATGTAACTGTCTAAATGCTTTTTAAAAGACAAAATTGTACCAACCTCTACTACTATTTCTGCCAGCTTGTTCCAGACACTGCCCCTCCTCTGAAAAAAATTGCCCTTCTAGATCCTTTTGTATCTCCCCTCTCACCTTAAACCTATGCCCTCTAGTTTTAGACAGCCCTACCTTTGGGAAAGATGGTAACTATCTAGCTGACTTATGCCCCATCCCACACCTGTCAGGGTATCAGCCCAGTAGCTGCCTGCATACACCTGACCTGAACTTCTACATACTTTTCACCACCCCCCCACTCATTCACAATAAACCTCCCCAAATCTATCACACATCCCGTTAGTGTCCCCTTCCCATAACCTGCCACACGTAGGTAGTCCCTGTAACCCAATGGTGTGACACCCCAATAGCAACATACGATGTAGCACCTCACCCAGTGATACCACCCAACACTGACCCCAACCTACCTTGACCCGACCCCACAGCGACAGGGACCCAGATTCAGTTCCAGCCTCGGGTGACTGTGTGTGGAGTTTGCACATTCTCCCCGTGTTTATGCGGGTTTCCTCCAGGTGCTCCAGTTTCTTCCCACACTCCAAAGATGTGCAGGTTAGGTGGATTGGCTATGGTAAATTGCCCCTTAGTCAGGGAATTAGCAGGGTAAACATGTGGCATTATGGGGTTAGGGCTTGGATGGGATGGTTGTTGTGGTAGGCTCGATGGATCAAATGGCCTCCTTCTGCACTGTAGGGATTCCAGGATTCTATGAACACAATGACTCCATCTAGAACCCAACCAAACAGCGAATCAACCCATAGCCCCATCGAACACACTATGACACTCCAATATCCCAGCATTCTCAGGTTTGGGGGAGTGGGGTGGGGGGTGGTGGTGGTGGTCCAAGGTCTAGTTCCAGTCCAGGTGTGGAGATTCACTAAATGATTCCCAGGATGGCAGGAATGACATGCGGAGAAAGACTGGATTCACTGGCTGGGCTTGTACTCACTGGAATTTAAAAGAATGAGACAGGATCTCATAGAAACATAAAATCCTGATAAAATTGTACAGGCTAGATGTGGGAAGAACGTTCCCGATATTGGGGAAGTCCAGAACTAGGGGTCACAGCTTCAGAATAAGGGGCAAACCATTCAGGGCTGAGATGAGGAAACAGCTCTTCACTCAGTGTTGTGAACCTGTGGAATTCTCGACTACACAAAACTGGGGCCATTTCATTAACTATTTCAAGAGAAAGCTGGATGTGGCCCTTGTGGCTAAAGGGATCAAATGGTATGGAGAGAAAGCAGGAGTGATACAGGCTGATAGGATGGAGGAGGTAGATGTTCTGAGGGAAGATGTGTTAGCAATTTTGAAAAACCTGAGGGTGAATAAGTCCCCTGGGCCAGATGGGATACATCCTAGGACACATTGAGGGGCAAGGGGTGAGATTGCACAGCCTTTAGCATTGATCTTTGGGTCCTCACTTCCACAGGGATAGTGACAGAGGACTGGAAAGTGGCAAATGTTGTTCCTCTCTTCAAGAAAGGAAATAGGAATCACCCTGGTAATTATAGGCCAGTTAGTCTTACTTCAGTGGTCAGTAAGTTAATGGAAAGGGTCCTGAGGGATAGGAGTTATGACCACTTAGAAAGATGCAGTTTAATCTGGGATAGTCAGCACAGTTTCGTGAGGGGTAAGTCACAAATTTGATTGAATTCTTTGAGGAGGTAACAACTAAGCGTGTGGATGAAGGTAGAGCAGTTGACGTCGTATACATGGATTTTAATAAAGCGTTTGATAAGTTTCCCCATGGTAGGCTGACGAAGAAGAAAAGGATGTGTGGGATAGAAGAAAATTTGGCTGATTGGATAAGTAACTGGTTGTATCATAGAAGACAGAGGGAGGTGGTGGAAGGAAAATTTTCAGACTGGAGGCCAGTTACCAGCAGTGTACCACAAGGTCAGTGCTGGGTTCTCTGCTATTTGTGATTTTTATCAATGACTTGGAAGAGGGGGTTGAAGGGTGGGTTAGTAAATTTGCTGATGACACCAAGATTGGTGGAGTAGTGGATGAGGTGGAGGGCTCTTGCAGGCTGCAAAGAGACATTGATAGGATACAGAGCTGGGCTGAAAAGTGGCAGATGGAGTTTAACCCTGATAAGTGTGAGGTGATTCATTTTGGTAGGACAAACTTGAATGCAGATTACAGGGTCAACGGCAGGGTTCTGAGGAATTTGGAGGAACAGAGATCTTGGGGTTCATATCCACAGATCTCTGATGGTTGCCACTCAAGTGGATAAAGGCGTGACAAAGGCTTATAGTGCGTTAATGTTTATTAACAGGAGGTTTGAGTTTAAGAGCCGTGGGGTTATGGTCAACTGTACCAGACGCTACTGAGGCCACATTTGGAATATTGTGTTCAGTTTTCTGGTCACCTCACTATAAGAAGGATGTGGAAGCATTGGAGAGAGTGCAGAGGAGATTTACCAGGATGCTACCTGGTTTGGAGGGTAGATCTTATGAGGAAAGGTTGAGGGAGCTGGGGCTTTTCTCTTCGGAGCGGAGGAGGATGCGAGGCGAATTAATAGAGGTTTATAAGATGATGAGGGGGATTGATAGAGTGGACGTGCAGAGACTATATCCTCGGGTGGATGTAGCTGTTACTAAGGGGCATAACTATAAGGTTCATGGTGGGAGATATAGGAGGGATGTCCGAGGTAGATTCTTCACTCAGAGCGGTTGGGTGTAGAATAGACTGCCTGCTGTGATAGTGGAGTCGGACACTTTAGGAACTTTCAAATGGTTATTGGATAGGCACATGGAGCACTCCAGAATTATAGGGAGGGAATAGCTTGATCTTGGGATTGGACATTGCTCGGCACAACACTGAGGGCTGAAGGGCCTGTGCTACGCTGTAATGTTCTATGTCTACGTCTATGAGTGGGATACTGAAAGTGCATGATTAGCCAAGATCATATTGAATGGTGGAGCAGGCTCGAAAGGCCGAATGGCCTGTCCTGCTTCTATTTTCTATGTTCTTATGAAACAGAAGTTAGTCAATCTCCAGTTGTGACGTGGATTAGGGATTGGTTAACTGGCAGAAAACAGTTGAGATAAACTGGTAATCCAGAGATCTCAGCGAATTTTCTGGGGGCAAAGGTTCAAATCCCACCATAGCTGCTGGAGCTGAAAACTAGCCTCAGTAATAGACGATTGTTGTAAAAGCCCACCTGGTTCAGTAATGTCTTCTAGGAAGGAAATCCACCATCTATACTTGGTCTGGCCTACTCCAAACCCACAGCAATGTGGCCGCCTCTTAACTGCTCCCCGGAATGGTGCGACAGGCTGCTCAGTTCACAGGCAATTATGGACGGGCAACAAATGCAAAACCCACATCCCAGGAAAGAATAATTTTTTAAAAAATCTTATCTATCGTGCCAGGTATCAGTTGCCATGCTCACGTTTCATACTCAGCTGCTGCATCAGCGACTTGCTGGAGAAAGCTATCCATCCCACTGCCATCCATTGCCGATACTCCAACCACCTGACAGAAACAGCAGGCATTAGAGCAATCTGAAAAAACCCAATGTCACTGTTACCAAGTCAGAGATACACCATGGAAACAGGCCCTTTGGCCCAACTTGCCCATGCCACCTAGATTTTAACCTTTAAGCTACTCCCAATTGCCCACATTTGGCCCATATCCTTCTGTACCAATCTTATTGATATAACTGTCTAAATGCTTTTTGAAACAAAATTGTACCCACCTCTACTACAGCCTTTGACAGCTTGTTGCAGACACTCATTGTCCTCTGAGAAGAAATTGGTACATCTGGAAGTGATTCCAAGAAATCACTGACATTGGAACAAACTGCATATTGAATTACTCTGAGAGTCAGAGAGGTTTACAGCATGGAAACAGGTCCTTCGGCCCAACCTGTCCATGCCGCCCATTTTCTAAAAAAACCTGAACTAATCCCAATTGCCCGCATTTGGCCCATATCTTGGTAGGTATAGATGTGATTGGCGCAACTTGTGGGCTGAAGGGCCTGTTTGTGCTGTAGTGTTCTATGTTCTACATCCCTCTATACCCATCTTACCCATGTAACTATCTAAATGCTTTTTAAAAGACAAACTTGTACCTACCTCTACTACTAGCAGCTTGTTCCAGACACACCACCCTCTGTGTGAAACAAGTGCCCCTGTGGACACATTTGTATCTCTTCCCTCTCAACTTAAACCTTTGTCCTCTAGTTTTAGATTCTCCTATCTTTGGGAAAAGATATTAACTACCTAGCTGATCTATGCCCCTCATTATTTTATAGACCTCTATAAGATCACCCTTCAGCCTTCTACACTCCAGAGAAAAAAAAATCCCAGTCTATCCAGCCTCTCCTGATACCTCAATCCTAGTAAATCTTTTCTGCTCACTTTCTTAGAATCTTAGAACCCTACAGTACAGAAAGAGGCCTTCAGCCCATCGAGTCTGCACTGACCACACTCCCACCCAGACCTTACCCCAAATATTTTACCCACTAATCCCTCTAACCTCTGCATCTCAGGACAGTAAGAGGCAATCAACTTAACCCACACATCTTTGGACAGTGGTATTAATTTAATAACATCCTTTCCATAATAGGATGACCAGAGTTGTAGACAGTATTCCAAGTGTGGCCTTACCGATGTCTTGTACAACTTTAACAAGACATCCCAAATCCTGTATTCAATGTTCTGACCAATGAAACCAAGCATGCCGAATGCCTTCTTCACCACTCTGTCCACCTGTGACTCCACTTTCAAGGAGCTATGAACATGTACCCCTAGATCTCTTTGTTCTGTAACTCTCCCCAGTACCCTACCATTAACTGAATGAGTCCTGCTCTGGTTCAACCTACCAAGATGCATCACCTCACATTTGTCTAAATTAAACTCCACCTGCCATTTGTTAGCCATAGAACATAGAACACTACAGCACAAACAGGCCTTTCGGCCCACGAGTTGCGCCGATCACATCAACACCTACCAATCTATAGACCTATCGATAACCCCCAATCCCATAAAACCCCATTTACTCATCCAGAAGTCTTTTAAAAGACCCCACGAGTTCGCCTCCACCACCACTGACGGCAGCCGATTCCATTCACTCACCACCCTCTGAGTGAAAAACTTACCCCTAACATCACTTCTGTACTTTCCTCCCCGCACCTTAAATCTGTGTCCTCTCGTAGCGACCATTTCAACACGGGGAAATAGCCTCTGAGAATCCACCTTATCCATTCCTCTCAACATTTTATAAACTTCTATCAGGTCGCCTCTCAACCTTCGTCTCTCCAGGGAAAAGAGACCTAGCTCTCTCAACCTAACTTCATAAGGCATGCCTCCCAGTCCAGGCAACATCCTTGTAAATCTCCTCTGTACCCTTTCAGATGGAGTTTAACGTGGATAAGTGTGGGATCAGGCATATTGCTCACAAAAATGGGAAGGCAACTTATTATCTAAATGGGAAGAGATTTTTGGGTGCTCCAGTGCAGAGGGATCTGGGTGTCCTCATTCACGAGTCACAGAAGACTAGCATGCAGCTACAGCAGACAAAGAAAGCAAATGGAATGTCGGCATTTATAGCTAAAGGAATAGAATAGAAAGGTAAGAAAGTATTGTTGCAACTATACAAGGCATTGGTGAGGTCACACCTGGAATATTGTGCAGTTTTGGTCCCCATATTTGAGGAAAGATGTAGTGGCATTGGAGGCGGTTCAGAGGAGGTTCACTAGATTGATTCCAGAGATGAGGGGTTTGTCATATTAAGAGAGATTGAACGGTTTAGGCCGACACTCTCTGGAATTTAGAAGAATGAGGGGAGGTCAAATTGAGGTATTCAAGGTGATAAAAGGTATGGATAAGCTAGATGTGGAGTGGATGCTTCCGCTGGTGAGACATTGAGACAAGAGGTCATGGTCTTCAGATAAGGGGTAGCAAATTTAAAACAGAGTTGAGGAGAAACTCCATTTCCTAAAAGATTGTGAATCTGTGGAATTCGCTACCCCAGAGTGCGGTGGATGCTGGGACAAAGTAAATTTAAGGAGGAGTCAAAACAGAATTTTAATTGGTAATGGGTTGAAAAGTTATGGGGAGAAGGCAGGAAAATGGGGATGAGGAGCATATCAGCCATGATCAAATGGCAGAGTGGGCTTGATGGGCCAAATGGCCTAATTCTGTTCCTATATCTTATGAACTTAGAATCAGGTCCTGAGTGATAGAGCAAAGTGTGAAGAGGACACTGCAAAGGGATATAGATAGTCTAAGTGAGCTAGCAAAGGTCTGGCAGATGGAGTGTATTGTTGGTAAATGTGAGGTCATCCATTTTGGTAGGAATAATGGAGATGGAGATGAAGATGGAGGAGGCGAAAGTGGGTTCCCGGACACGCGTACTTTGTTTGAATAGAGGGGAGTATGGTAGGATGAGAGAAGAATTGGCTAATATGGACTGGGGGAGTGCGTTGGAAGGTAGGTCTGCTGAGGAGCAGTGGAGGATCTTTAAGGAGATCTTTCTTGGTGCTCAGCAGAAATTTATTCCGATGGTTAAAAAGGACAGTAGGAGGAGAGGGAATAAGCCGTGGATAACGAAGGAGGTGAAGGAAAGTGTTAAATTAAAAGTGGAGGCATTTAGAGTAGCTAAGAGCAGTGGGCGAGAAGAGGATTGGGAAAGGTTTAAATGTCAACAAAAATTGACAAAGAAGTTGATAAAGGAGGGTAGGAGAAGCTATGAGGCTGGGCTAGCACTTAATATAAAAAAGGATAGCAAGAGTTTTTATAAATATATAAAAAGGAAGAGGCTGGCTAGGGTGAACGTTGATCTTTTAGAGGATGAGAAAGGGGAGCTAGTGGTAGGGGATGGGGATATGGCTAAGGTCTTGAATAACTTTTTTGTTTCTGTCTTCACGGAGGAGGACGTGAATAATTTGCCGGGTGTTAGCGATGGAAAGGTGGTAGGAATGGAGGGTCTTAATGACATTACTGTTACTAGAGAGGTGATGCTCGACAGACTGGAGGGGCTGATTGTGGACAAGTCCCCAGGACCAGATGGAATGCATCCGAGGGTTCTGAAAAAAATGGCGGAGGTTATAGTGGATGCCTTGGTGGTTATTTTCCAGACGTCGCTGGATTCCGGGGAAGTGCCGGAAGATTGGAAAACGGCTAATGTTACGCCGTTGTTTAAGAAGGGTGCCAGGCAAAAGGCGGGGAATTATAGGCCGGTTAGTTTAACGTCTGTGGTAGGTAAAATGTTAGAATCCGTCATTAAAGAGGAAATTGCGAGGCATCTTGAAGGGAATTGCTTGATAGGGCGGACGCAACATGGTTTCATTAAAGGGAAGTCGTGTCTGACAAATTTACTGGAGTTCTATGAGGATGTGTCTAGGGCAGTGGATAGAGGAGAGCCGGTGGATGTGGTCTTTCTGGATTTTCAGAAGGCGTTTGACAAGGTACCTCACAAGAGGTTATTGCAGAAGGTCAGGGGACATGGAGTTGGGGGTAGGGTGTTAGTGTGGATAGAGGATTGGTTGTCAAATAGGAGGCAGAGAGTGGGGGTCAACGGGTGCTATTCGGATTGGCGGTTGGTGACTAGTGGGGTGCCCCAGGGGTCGGTGCTGGGGCCTCAGCTATTTACCATTTATATAGATGATCTGGAGGAGGGAACTGAGTGCAGGGTGTCGAAATTTGCTGATGACACCAAGATTGGGGGAAAGGCAAATTGTGCGGAGGGTGTAGAGAGTCTGCAGAAGGATCTAGATAGGCTGGGCGAATGGGCCAAGAAATGGCAAATGGAATTTAATGTTGGCAAGTGTGAGGTGGTCCACTTTGGTCGGAAGAATGGTAGGAAGGACTATTACTTATGTGGCGAAAAACTGTAGCAGGCGACGGTGCAGAGGGACCTCGGGGTCCTTGTGCATGAGTCGCAAAAACCCAGCTTGCAGGTGCAGCAGGTGGTCAGGAAGGCGAATGGGATGCTGGCCTTCATAGCGAGGGGGATTGAATATAAAAGTAGGGAGGTCTTGCTGCAGCTGTGTAGGGCGTTAGTGAGGCCACAGCTGGAGTATTGTGTGCAGTTTTGGGCGCCGCACCTGCGCAAGGACATTTTGGTCCTGGAGGGAGTGCAGAGGAGGTTTACTAGGCTGATACCGGAGTTGAGGGGATTGAGATATGAGGAGAGGCTGAACAAACTAGGCTTGTATTAATGATCTGGATGAGGGTATAGTTGGGTGGATTAGTAAGTTTGCTGATGACACCAAAGTCGGAGGTGTGGTAGATTGTGAGGAAGGGTGTCATAGTTTGCAGGATGACTTAGAAAGGTTGCAGAGCTGGGCTGAGAGGTGGCGGATGGAGTTTAATGTGGAGAAGTGTGAGGTAATTCATTTCGGTAGGAATAACAGATGTGTTGAGTATAGGGCTAACGGGAGGACTTTGAATAGTGTGGAGGAGCAGAGGGATCTAGGTGTATGTGTACATAGATCCCTGAAAGTTGGGAATCAAGTAGATAAGGTTGTTAAGAAGGCATACGGAGTCTTGGCGTTTATTGGTAGGGGGATTGAATTTAGGAGTCGCAGCGTCATGATGCAACTGTACACAACTCTGGTGCGGCCGCACTTGGAGTATTGTGTGCAGTTCTGGTCCCCGCATTACAGGAAGGATGTAGAGGCTTTGGAGAGGGTGCAGAGGAGGTTTACCAGGATGTTGCCTGGTATGGAGGGGAGATCCTATGAGGAGAGACTGAGAGATTTGGGGTTGTTTTCGCTGGAAAGAAGGCAGCTAAGAGGGGATCTCATTGAAACATATAAGATGATTAGAGGTTTAGACAGGGTAGATAGTGATAGCCTTTTTCCTAGGATGGAGAAAGCTAGCACGAGGGGGCACGATTTTAAATTAAGGGGGGGTAGTTATAGGACAGATGTCAGGGGTAGGTTCTTTACCCAGAGGGTGGTGAGGGACTGGAATGCCCTGCCAGCTGCAGTTGTAAATGCACCTAGTTTGGGGGCGTTTAAGAGATCTGTGGATAGGTTTATGGATGAAAAGGGATTGGTTTAGGCTAGTGGGTCATTGTTTTGTAACTGGTCGGCGCAACATCGTGGGCCGAAGGGCCTGTTCTGCGCTGTAATGTTCTATGTTCTATGTACTCGTTAGAGTTTAGAAGAATGAGGGGAGATCTCATTCAGACATATAAGATGATGAATGGGATGGATAGGATAGAGGTGGAGAGACTCTTCCCGCTCAAAAAAGACAGTAGGACTAGGGGGCACAGCCTCAAGATAAAGGGGAGGCTGTTTAGAACGGAGTTGAGGAGGAACTTCTTCACTCAAAGGGTGGTGAATCTCTGGAATTCTCTGCCCGCTGAAGTGGTGGAGGCTGCCTCGCTAAATATTTTTAAGAAGCGGGTTGATGGGTTTTTGATAAGAGAAGGGATTAAAGGTTATGGGGAGAGGGCCGGAATGTGGAACTGAGCCACGACAGATCAGCCATGATCTTATTGAACGGCGGGGCAGGCTCGAAGGGCTAGATGACCTACTCCTGCTCCTATTTCTTATGTTCTTAATAACAGCAAAATGGACTATTACTTAAATGGTTAAAAAAAATAAAGCATGCTGCTGCGCATAGGGACCTGGGTGTCTTTATGCATGAATCACAAAGTTGGTCTGCAGGTGCAGCAAGTTATTAATGCGGCAAATGGAATTTTGTTCTTCATTGCTAGAGGGATGGCATTTAAAAACAGCGAGGTTATGTTACAACTGTATAAGGTGCTGGTGAGGCCACATCTGGGGTACTGTGGACAGTTTTGGTTTCCTTACTTGAAAAAGGATATACTGACACTGGAGGAGGTGCAGAGGAGATTTGCTAGGTTGATTCCAGAGTTGAGAGGAGAGACTGAGACGATACTCATTGGAATTCAGAAGAATGATGAGAGACCTTATAGAAACATATAAGATTATGAAGGGAATAGATAAGATAGAAGCAGGGAAGTTGTTTCTACTGGAAGGTGAAACTAGAACAAGGGGACATGGCCTCAAAATAAGGGGGAGCAGATTTAGGACTGAGTTGAGGAGGAACTTCTTCACGCAAAGGGTTGTGGAGGCGAACTCGGTGGTGGAGGCGAACTCGCTGGGGTCTTTTAAAAGACTTCTGGATGAGTATATGGGGTTTAATGGGATTGGGGGTTATAGATAGGTCTATAGATTGGTGGGGTTGATGCGATCAGCGCAACTCGAAGGCCGAAGGGCCTGTTTGTGCTGTAATGTTCTATGTTCTATGTTGTGAATCTGTGGTATTCCCCGCTGAATGATGCAATTGAGACAACCTAGTTGAATGATTTTAAGACAAAGATAGATAGATTTTTGAAAAATAAAGGAATTAAAGGCTATAGTGAGCGGGTGGGTAAGTGGAGCTGATCAGCCATGATCTCACTGAATGGCAGAGCAAACTTGAGGGGCCAGATGGTCTGCTCTTGCTCCTAGTTCTTATGTTCTTTGAATATTCTAAGTGTGAGGACCCACAATGATTTTCTTTCCTCTACTGAGGATCTTTTTTCAATGTTCTCTATGAAACAAAATCCAATCTTCACTGCCAATTTTCTTTCAGTAATTGTCCTGTTTGGGATTGGGAGTTTTAAAGGAAAGAAAAAGAATATGGTTTTGTCCATGTAGGTTCAAATTAACACAGGTTTTATTGGAAGAAATATTCTATGCGCTCCAGAATACAAAATGTAAAGTAAAACAGCAGCCTCTGCAAACACCCTAATGATATCACCATCAAATCATGTGACCAGTTCTTAAAGCAACTAGATATAACAAAAGATTTTGGGTAATCGGCTTGTAACTTACCACATTCTCACCTATTCCTGATAACACCATCTCCTTGTTAATCAAGAACCTATCTAATTCTGCCTTAAAAATATTCAAATAGTGCTTCCTCTGCCTTTTGAGAGGAAGTTCAGAGACACTAAACCCTCAGAGAAAAGATTTATTCTCAGAATCACAGAATATTACAGTGCAGAAGAGGCTCTTTGGCACATCGAGTTTGCATCGATGCATGAAATGCCCGAACCTGCCTACCTAATCCCACCTGCCAGCACTTGGCCCATAGCCTTGAATGTCACAGCATGCCAAGTACTCATCCAGGTATTTTATAAAGGATGTGAGGCATCCCGCCTCCACTACCCTCCCAGGCAGTGCATTCCAGACCATCACCACCATCTGGGTAAAAAGAGTTTTCTTCAAATCCCCCCCAAACCTCCCATCCTCACTATTAAACTTGTGTCCCCTTGTAACTGACCCTTCAGCTGAAAGGGGAACAGCTGCTCTCTATCCATCCTGTCCATGCCCCTCAATCTTGAGCACCTCATCTGTCATCTTTAGTTTTAAACAGTGAGCCCTAATTCTACATTCAACAATGGAAGCAACTTCTCCATATCTACCCTGGCAATACCTCTCAGGATCTCAAAGGTTTCGATTAAGTTGCCTCTTACTCTTCTAAACTCCAGCAGATACAAACCTAACTTTTCAATCTGTCCTCATAAGACAACCTGCCTATTCCTGGTACTAGTCTCATAACTTTCTCTAAACTGCTTCTAATGCATTTACATCTTTCCTTAAATAAAGAAACCAATACTGCACATAATTGAGATGGATCTCATCAATGCCCTGTACAACTGAAGCACTGCTAACTTGTGCAATCAATTCGCCCTCAATAAATGATAACATTTTATTAGCTTTCCTAAATACTGGCTGTAACTGTATAGCAGCCTTTTGTGATTCAAGAACGAGGACACACAGATCTCTCTGTACCTCGAGAACTGTGCAATCTCTTACCATTAGATAAGCTTCTTTTTAGTTCTTATGCCAAAACGGACCATTTCATATATACCCACATTAAAGTGCATTTGGGAGATTTTTGCCCACTCAATTAACCTATCTATATTCTTTTGTAGCCTCCTTAAGTCCTCTTTACAATTTACTTTCCTTATTTCCTTCAGCAAATTTAGCAACCAATCCTTCAGTCCCTACATCATTTGGCCCATTGTGCCTGTACTAGTTTTTTGGAAAAGCTATCCAAATAGGCCGATTCATAAGAGCACAAGATATTGGACCAAGGGTAGATCATGGGATGTTAAGGCTACTCCACCATTCAATTTAATGGTCTTGGGTTTTAACTCCACCTTCCCACCTGCTCCCCTTTTCACAGAATTCCCCAAGAAATCAAAAATCTGTCCATCAAGCCTTAAATATATTTAATAATGGCATGTACATAACCTGCTAGGACCCTTATTCCTTATTGTATTCGGCCTCAACTCATTCTGCTCACACTATGTGGTAGCAAAACCTACCTGTTTTGTAGAAGAATTCCAACTGTTAAATGAGCTTTCCCCTACAATAATTAACACTTATTAGGTATCATTTTCAATTGACAGATAACTATCTTTACCAGGTAGTTTCTATTAAACTATATGGAGATTTTTGATTTGATTCATCACTGTCACATGTATTAGTATAGTGAAAATTATTATTTCTTGCGCAATTTACAAAGCATACTGTACATACAGAAGGAAAGGAGAGAGTGCAGAATGTAGTGTTACAGTCACAACTAGGGTGCAGAAAAAGATCAACTTAATGCGAGGTAGGTCCATTCAAAAGTCTGACAGCAGCAGGGAAGAAGCTGTTGTTGAGTTAGTTGGTAGGTCACCCCAGAGTTCTGTACCTTTTTCCTGACAGAAGAAGGTGAAACAGAGTATGCCTGGGGTGCATGGGGTCCCTGATGTACTCTGGATGGAGAATTTCAATGTCCACCACGAAAGGATATAACTCCTAGACTGGGTCTGCAGCAGGTGGTGAAGGAACCAACAAGAGGAAACAACATACTTGACCTCATCCTTACCAATCTGCTGCCTGCAGATGCACCTGCCCATGACAGTATCAGTAATAGTGACCACCGCACAGTCCTTGTGGGAAATGAAATCCCGCCTTCACATTGAGAATAGTCTCCCTCGTGTTGTGTGGCACTATCACAGTGCTAAATGGGGTAGGCTTCAAAACTGATCTAGCAGCTCAGACTGGGCATCTATGAGGCGCCATGGGCCAGCAACAGCAGTGGAATTGTACTCCAGCACAACCTGCAATCCCGGCCCAGCATATCCCCCACCCAACCATTCCCATCAAGCCAGGGGATCAACCCTGGTTCAATGGAGAGTGCAGGGAGACATGCCAGGAGCAGCACCAAGCATATTTAAAAATGAGGTGTCAACCTGATGAAGCTACCAAATAGGCCAACTTACATACCAAACAGCAAAAACAGTAAGTGATAGACAAAGCTAAGCAATCCCACAACCAACAGATCAGATCTAAGCTCTACAGTTCTTCCACATCCAGTCGGGAATGGTGGTGGACAATTAAAACAACTCATTGGAGGAAGCGGCTCCACAAATATCCTCATTCTCAAATGATGGAGGAGTCCAGCACATCAGTGCAAAAGATAAAGCTAAAGTATTCGTAGCGATTTTCAACCAGAAGTGCTGAGTGGATGATCCATCTCAGCCTCCTCCAGTGGTCCCCAGTATCTCAAGATACCAGTCTCCAGCCAATTCGATTTACTCCACGTGATATCAAGAAACAGTTGGTGATACTGATACTGCAAAGGCAATGGGCCCCAATAACATTCTGACAATAGTACTGAAGACTTGTGCTCCAGAACTTGCTGCTCCCCTAGCCAAGATCTTCTAGTACAGTTACAACACTGGCATCTACCCAACAATGTGTAAAATTGCCCAGATACATCCTGTACACAAAAAGCAGGACAAATTTAACCTGGCCAATTACTGCCCAGTCTACTCTCAATCATCAGTAAAGTGGTGGAAGGGATCATCAATAGCGCTATCAAGCAGCACCTGCTCAGCAATAACCTGCTCAGTGATGCCCAGTTTGGGTTCCGCCAGGGTCAATCAGCTCCTGATCTCATTACATAAGAACATAAGAAACAGGAGCAGGAGTAGGCCATCTAGCCCTTCGAGCCTGCCCTGCCATTCAATAAGATCAAGGCTGATGTGTCGTGGCTCAGTTCCACATTCCCGCCCTCTCCCCATAACCCTTAATCCCCTCTCTTATCAAAAACCCATCAACCTGCGTCTTAAAAATATTGAGCGAGGCAGCCTCCACCACTTCAACGGGCAAAGAATTCCAGAGATTCACCACCCTTTGAGTGAAGAAGTTCCTCCTCAACTCCATTCTAAAACGCCCCCCTTTTATCTTGAGGCTGTGCCCCCTAGTCCTATTGTCTTTTTTGAGCGGGAAGAGTCTCTCCACCTCTATCCTATCCATCCCATTCATCATCTTATACGTCTCAATGAGATCTCCCCTCATTCTTCTAAACTCCAACGAGTACAAGCCTAGTTCATTCAGCCTCTCCTCATAGCTCAACCCCCTCAACTCCGGTATCAGCCTAGTAAACCTCCTCTGCACTCCCTCCAAGGTCAAAATATCTTTGCGCAGGTGCGGCGCCCAAAACTGCACACAGTACTCCAGCTACGGCCTCACCAATGCCCTATACAGCTGCAGCAAGACCTCCCTACTTTTATATTCAATCCCCTTCGCTATGAAGGCCAGCATCCCATTCGCCTTCCTGACTACCTGCTGCACCTGCAAGCTGGGTTTTTGCGACTCATGCACAAAGACCCCGAGGTCCCTCTGCACCTTCGCCTGCTGCAGTTTTTCGCCACGTAAGTAATAGTCCTTCCTACCATTCTTCCTTCCAAAGTGGACCACCTCACACTTGCCAACATTAAATTCCATTTGCCATTTCCTGGCCCATTCGCCCAGCCTATCTAGATCCTTCTGCAGACTCTCCACACCCTCCGCACAATTTGCTGTTCCCCCAATCTTGGTGTCATCCGCAAATTTCGACACCCTACACTCGGTTCCCTCCTCCAGATCATCTATATAAATGGTAAAAAGCTGAGGCCCCAGCACCAACCCCTGGGGCACTCCACTAGTCACCATCCACCAATCCGAATAGCACCCGTTGACCCCCACTCTCTGCCTCCTATTTGACAACCAATCCTCTATCCACGTTAACACCCTACCCCCAACTCCATGTCCCCTGACCTTCTGCAATAACTTCTTGTGAGGTACTTTGTCAAACGCCTTCTGAAAATCCAGAAAGACCACATCCACCAGCTCTCCCCTATCCACTGCCCTAGACACATCCTCATAGAACTCCAGTAAATTTGTCAGACACGACTTCCCTTTAATGAAACCGTGCTGCATCAGCTGTACTGTTCTAAGTTCCATCCAGGACAAAGCAGCGTGCTTGACTGGCACCACATTTACAAACATTACCACCGATGCTCAAAAGCAGCAGTGTGTACTATCTAAAAGATGCACTGTGGCAATTCACCAAAAATCCTTAGACAGCACCTTCCAAACCACTTCCATCTAAAAGGAAAGGGCAGCAGATAAATGGAAACACCACCACCTGCAAGTTCCCCTCCAAACCACTCACCATCCCAACTTGGAAATATATCGCCAGTCCTTCATAATCGCTGGGTCAAAATCCTGGAATTCCCTAACAACATTGTGGGTCAACCCACAGAACATGGACTACAGCATTTCAAGAAGGCAGCTCACCAGCACCTTCTCAAGGGCAACTAGGGATGGGCAATAAATGCTGGCCAGCCAGCCCATGTCCCACAAATGAATAAAGAACAAGAAAAAGTAATTAACACCTATTAGCAATCACTTTCAATTAGTTGACTGATAATCATTACCAGATAGTTTCTATTAAACTATGTGGAGTTTTTTGATTTGATGTATTATTGTCATATGTATTATTATACAGTGAAAAGTATTGTTTCTTGCGCTGTATATGACTCAGCACACCGTTCATAGAGAAAGTAAAGAGTGCAGAATGTAGTGTTACAGTCATAACCGGGATGCAGAAAAAGATCAATTTAATGCAAGGTAGGTCCATTCAAAAGTCTGATGGGAGTCTGGCAGCAGGAAAGAAGCTGTTCTCGTGTTGGTTGGTATGCAGCCTCAGACTTTTGTATCTTTTTCCCAAAGGAAGAAGGTGGAAGACAGAACATCTGGGGACGTGGGATCCTTAATCATGTTGACTGCTTTTCCAAGGCAGCAGGAGGTATAGACAGAGTCGATGGATGGGAAGCTGGTTTGCATGATGGACTGGGCTTCATTCATGACCCTTTATAGTTTCTTGCAGTTTTGGGTAGAGCAGGAGCCATACCAAGCTGACAAACAACCAGAAAAGAATACTTTCTATGGTGCATCTATGGTGAGAGTTGTAGTGGAAACGCAAATTTCCTTAGCCTCCTGAGAAAGTACAGGCATTGGTGGGCTTTCTTAACTATAGCATCAGCGTGGATGGATCGGGACAGGTTGATGATGATCTGGATACTCAAGAACTTGAAGCTCTTGACCCTTTCTATTTCATCTCCATTGATGTAGACAGGGCCATGTTCTTCTTTACACTTCCTGAAGTCGATGACAATCTCCTTTCTTTCACTGATATCAAAGGAGATTATTGTCGTCACACCAGCTCACCAGATTTTCTATTTCATTCCTGTACTCTGCCTTTTCATTGTTTGAGATCTGACCCACTATGGTGGTGTCATCAGCAAACTTGAAAATTGAGTTGGAGGGGAATTTGGCCACACAGTCGTAGATCTAAGGAGTGGAGTAGTGGACTGACAACACAGCCTTGTGGGGCACTGGTGTTCAGGATGATCATGGTGCAGGTGTTGTTGCCTATCCTTACTGACTGTGGACAGGGAATTAGGAAATTCAGGATCCAATCGCAGAGGGAGAAGCCGAGGCTCAGGCCATGGTTTTAGAGATGAGTTTTGTGGGAATTCTAAAATTCCAAATCAGAGTTTGACTATTAATCTAAATTATAGCTTGGGAAAAACTTACCAGAGATTCTCTACCCATACTAGAACCTTGATTTAACTCTCACTCCTCACCACACTCCCTTGGTTCATTCTTCATTGCTCTGCAAACCTTTTCTCTCCAAACAGATACCCAATTTCACTTTGGTAGTTAGTATTGAATCTGCCTCTACCATACTTTCGGATCATCATATTTCTGTGAAAACAATGCTTCCTCACGCTAACCTTGATTCTTTTTTCAATATCCTTAAACGCATCTGTGCTCTCTGGTTACCAATCCTTCCGAGTGTTGAAAACCTTTCTTTACTCTATCAAACCCTTTCATGATTTGAAACAATTCCATTAAATCTTGTCTACTTCTGCTCCTGATTTGTATGTTTGTACTACTCCAGCTTCTGCATATTACTGAACTCACTTATCTAGTAAATTTCTAACAAATCTGCCCTGCAACTTTCTGGCTGGTTACACTGCAACAACTTGCCAAGGCTTCTTCAACAACACCTCCCAAACCAGCAACCTCTACCACCTAAAGGACAAGGGTGGCAGTTTGTGGACACTTCAGCTGCAAGACAGAGATTCCAGACTCAATATTATTACTGTTGGCTCACTGTTGCAGGAGTGGAGAAATACAACATCCACCACCAAAGGTGGCCTGAAAGCATTATTTATTGGTCAAGTTGGCTGAACCCTCAAGGACAAATTTGCCAAACTGGGTCTATGGCAGATGGCATGAGAACCCAACAGGAGGAAGAAAAAAGTACTTAATCTCATTCTTACCCTAATCTATCTGACACAGTCATCTGCCCAAGACAGATTTGGTGACTATCATACAACATTGGTGATGATACAGTGCTCTGAAAGCTCGTGCTACCAAATAAATCTGTTGGACTTTAACTTGGTGTTGACAGACTTCTTGCTGTGCCTATCCCAGTCCAACACCGGCATCTTCACATCAACTTGTGCACCTATGAAATACTGTGGGCAATCAGCAGCAGTTACCATTTCATCACAATCCATAACCTCACAGGTCAGATTTTCTTCACTTTACCAGTACCAAAAACCAAAGTTCAAACCTTTTCCATCAATGGAGTGTGCAAGAGCATGGTAGAAGCTAAAAATTAGATGCCAACTTGGTGAATCTATAACACAAGATTCCTCCTCATTGTTCCTGTGGAGCAGAGTTGAGAGGCAGCGATTTTTGGGCGAGTGAGGAGGCAGCAATAAGGTAGCAAAAAGTTTATACTGGGTAACTTTTTATTTTAGTTTTAAAGTCGCGAGTTTCGGCGGTTTTTTTTAAATTAAGTTAGAAACCGGAAGTCGTCACTAGGGCGCTTGCCGGTACTTGTAGTTTTTTTTTCGGGTCCCTAACCCTATAAATTAGCGCAGAGAGGATACCCGATTCTCTACACTGGTAGAGAATCCCACCCTTCCACCTCCTCTAACCTAATTATAAGTGTGGGGGAAGGTTTTTTTTTTATATATTTTTATTTTTCTGCTGGGAATAGTTTCAGGGATGGCAGTTCAGGCTGTAAGCTGCATCTCCTGTGGGATGTATGTAGTGAGGGAGTCCAGCAGTGTTTCAGGTGGTTTTACTTGTGGGAAGTGTGTAAAAGTGCAGTTTCTGGAGGAGCGTGTAAAGGAGCTGGAGGTGGAATTAGAGGAGCTCCGCATAATCCGGAAAGTGGAGGAGGACTTAGAAAGGAGTTATAAGGAGATAGTTACTCCTAGAAATGAGTCTTGGGTCACTGTCAGGAAGAGGGGAAAGAAGCAGTTGGGGGGTCAATCCCCTGGGGCTGTTCCCCTCCAAAATAGGTTTTCGGTCCTGGAGGCTACAGTTGAGGAGGAATCAACTGGGGGTAGCCAAAGGGAGCAGGTCTCTGGGGGTGAGCCTATTGGGAAATCTCAGGTGGTTAGGGGTAAGAGGTTGGGCCTCGTGATTGGGGACTCCACAGTCAAGGGGACGGATAGGAGAGTTGGAGGTAAGGGTAGGGACTCGGGGCTGGTGTGTTGCCTACCTGGGGCTGGGGTCCGGGATGTATCAGGCAAAAGGCGGGGAATTATAGGCCGGTTAGTTTAACGTCTGTGGTAGGTAAAATGTTAGAAACCGTCATTAAGGAGGAAATAGCGAGGCATCTTGAGGGGAATTGCTTGATAGGGCGGACGCAACACGGTTTCATTAAAGGGAAGTCGTGTCTGACAAATTTACTGGAGTTCTATGAGGATGTGTCTA
The DNA here is from genome assembly GCA_037974335.1 of Prionace glauca. Classification (NCBI taxonomy): domain Eukaryota; kingdom Metazoa; phylum Chordata; class Chondrichthyes; order Carcharhiniformes; family Carcharhinidae; genus Prionace; species Prionace glauca. The sequence continues at coordinate 102,114,824 of CM075732.1, read as the reverse complement.
GGGCAGTGGATGGAGGAGAGCCGGTGGATGTGGTCTTTCTAGATTTTCAGAAGGCGTTTGACAAGGTACCTCACAAGAGGTTATTGCAGAAGGTCAGGGGACATGGAGTTGGGGGTAGGGTGTTAGCGTGGATAGAGGATTGGTTGTCAAATAGGAGGCAGAGAGTGGGGGTCAATGGATGCTATTCGGATTGGCGGTTGGTGACTAGTGGGGTGCCCCAGGGGTCGGTGCTGGGGCCTCAGCTATTTACCATTTATATAGATGATCTGGAGGAGGGAACCGAGTGCAGGGTGTCGAAATTTGCTGATGACACCAAGATTGGGGGAAAGGCAAATTGTGCGGAGGGTGTGGAGAGTCTGCAGAAGGATCTAGATAGGCTGGGCGAATGGGCCAGGAAATGGCAAATGGAATTCAATGTTGGCAAGTGTGAGGTGGTCCACTTTGGTAGGAAGAATGGTAGGAAGGACTATTACTTACGGGGCGAAAAACTGCAGCAGGCGACGGTGCAGAGGGACCTCGGGGTCCTTGTGCATGAGTCGCAAAAACCCAGCTTGCAGGTGCAGCAGGTGGTCAGGAAGGCGAATGGGATGCTGGCCTTCATAGCGAAGGGGATTGAATATAAAAGTAGGGAGGTCTTGCTGCAGCTGTATAGGGCATTGGTGAGGCCGCAGCTGGAGTACTGTGTGCAGTTTTGGGCGCCGCACCTGCGCAAGGATGTTTTGGCCCTGGAGGGAGTGCAGAGGAGGTTTACTCGGCTGATACCGGAGTTGAGGGGATTGAGCTATGAGGAGAGGCTGAATAAACTAGGCTTGTACTCGTTAGAGTTTAGAAGAATGAGGGGAGATCTCATTGAGACGTATAAGATGATGAATGGGATGGATAGGATAGAGGTGGAGAGACTGTTCCCGCTCAAAAAAGACAGTAGGACTAGGGGGCACAGCCTCAAGATAAAGGGGGGGCGGTTTAGAACAGAGTTGAGGAGGAACTTCTTCACTCAAAGGGTGGTGAATCTCTGGAATTCTCTGCCCGTTGAAGTGGTGGAGGCTGCCTCGCTAAATATTTTTAAGAAACGGGTTGATGGGTTTTTGATAAGAGAAGGGATTAAGGGTTATGGGGAGAGGGCGGGAAGGTGGAGCTGAGTCACGACAGATCAGCCATGATCTTATTGAATGGCGGGGCAGGCTCGAAGGGCCAGATGGCCTACTCCTGCTCCTATTTCTTATGTTCTTATGTTCTTATGTATCGGACAGGGTATTCAGGACTCTTAGGGGAGAGGGAGATCAACCCCAAGTTATAGTTCATGTGGGGACACATGACATAGGGAGATTAAGGGAAGGGGAAATTAAACAAAGATTTATGGAGTTGGGGTGGAAACTAAAGGCCAAGTCTGGAAGAATAGTTATATCCGGACTCTTGCCTGTGCCACGGGATAGTTTAGAGAGGAATGGAGAGAGGGAAAGTTTGAACTCGTGGCTGAGGGGATGGTGCAGGAGGGAGGGGTTCAGGTACTTAAGCAATTGGGGCTCATTCTGGGGAAGGCGGGACCTCTATATGAGTGATGGTTTACACCTGAACCAGAGGGGAATCAATATCCTGGGGGGTAAATTTGCAAAGGCTATGCGGGGAGATTTAAACTGATTTGGGGGGGGGGGGTGGGATATTGAGTAGAGGGGGTGAAAGGGAGAGGGGCATAGATGGGGAATGCAAGGCACGGCGTAGTGGGGGTGGGGCGGAGCAGGGTTTGAAATGCACGTGCTTTAATACTTTAAAGGTAGGGGAGGACCGCAGGAAACATGGGAGGGAGGTTAGACAGGAGGTGGAGAAGGGAAATGCCCAGACTGAGGGGCTGAAGTGTGTATATTTTAATGCAAGGAGTATAGTAAATAAGGTAGATGAGCTTAGGGCGTGGATAGCTGCTTGGGAATGTGATGTAGTGGCCATTACGGAGACTTGGATGTCTCAGGGACAGGACTGGGTACTTCAGGTGCCAGGTTTCAGATGTTTCAGGAAGGACAGGGAGGCTGGCAGAAGAGGTGGTGGAGTGGCACTGTTAATAAGGGACAGTGTCATGGCTGCAGAGAAAGAGGATGCCGTGGAGGGACTTTCTACAGAGTCTCTGTGGGTGGAAGTTACGAACAGCATAGGGTCGAAAACTTTGCTGGGTGTATTCTATAGGCCGCCCAATAGTGACAGGGAAGTTGAAGTGCAGATAGGGAACCAGATTCTGGAGAAATGTATTAAAAACAGAGTGGTCGTGATGGGAGACTTCAATTTCCCAAACATCGACTGGAATATCCCTAGAGTAAGGGGTTCGGCTGGAGAGGAGTTTGTTAGGTGTGTTCAGGAAGGTTTCCTGACACAGTATGTGGACAAGCCTACGAGGGGTGAGGCAGTACTTGACCTGGTACTGGCGAATGAACCAGGGCAGGTGATGGATCTCTCGGTAGGAGAGCATCTTGGGAATGGAGATCATAATTCTATCTCCTTCACAATTGCATTGGAACGAGATAGGATCAGACAGGCTAGGAAGGTGTTTGTCTGGAGTAAGGGGAGATACGAAGAAGTCAGGAAGTTACTTGGACAAATAAACTGGAAGGAGGCATTCTTAGGGAAGAGTACCGAAGGAAGGTGGCGGATATTCAAGGAATGTTTGTCTAGCGCTCTGCATGACAATGTTCCGATAAGGCAAGGGGGTTTTGGTAGGTCGCGGGAACCGTGGTGCACGAAGGCTGTGTTGAACCTAGTCAGGAGGAAAAGGAAGGTATACAAAAGGTTCAGGGAACTAGGAGAGGTTAAGGATCTTGAAGAATATAAGGACTGTAGAAAGGAGGTTAAAAGGGAAATTAGGAGAGCCAGAAGGGGTCATGAGAAGACCTTGGCGGGTAAGATTAAAGAAAATCCCAAGGCCTTCTGTAAGTATGTGAAAGGTAAAAGGGTGAGAAGGGAAAGGATAGGACCTATAAAAGATGAAGGGGGAAAGGTCTGTGTAGAACCAGAAGAAATGGCGGAGGTGCTTAATGAGTACTTTGCATCAGTATTCACAGTGGAAGCTGATTTGGGAGATCTTGCTATGGACTTGCAGCAGGTGGAAAAGATTGAGTACATGGACATTAAAGAGGAGGATGTGTTAGAACTTTTGAATTCTATCAAGGTAGATAAGTCGCCGGGACCAGATGGGATGTACCCCAGGATACTGTGGGAGGCCAGGGAAGTGATTGCAGAGCCCTTGGCGATGATCTTTGCGTCGTCAATGGAGACGGGAGAGGTTCCGGAAGATTGGAGGATTGCGGATGTAGTCCCTATTTTCAAGAAAGGGAACAGAGATAGCCCGGGAAATTACCGCCCGGTGAGTCTGACCTCAGTGGTTGGTAAGCTGATGGAGAGGCTTCTGAGGGACAAGATTTACGACCATTTGGAGAGGTTTGACATGATCAGGAATAGTCAGCATGGATTTGTCAAGGGCAGGTCGTGCCTTACGAGCCTAGTTGAGTTCTTCGATAATGTGACTGAACACATTGACGAAGGAAGTGCCGTGGACGTAGTGTACATGGACTTCAGCAAGGCTTTTGATAAGGTCCCCCATGCAAGACTTCTTGAGAAGGTGAGAGGGCATGGGATCCAAGGGCCTTTGGCCTTGTGGATCCAGAACTGGCTTGCCTGCAGAAGGCAGAGAGTGGTTGTGGATGGGTCTTTTTCGGAATGGAGGTCAGTCACCAGTGGGGTGCCCCAGGGATCTGTTCTGGGACCCTTGTTGTTTGTCATTTTCATAAATGACCTGGATGAGGAAGTGGAGGGATGGGTTAGCAAGTTCGCTGATGACACGAAGGTCGGCGGTGTTGTGGATGGTCTGGAAGGATGTCAAAAGTTGCAGCAGGACATAGATAGGATGCAGGAATGGGCGGAGAAGTGGCAGATGGACTTCAACGCGGATAAATGTGTAGTAGTCCATTTCGGCAGAACCAACGGGATGAACGAGTACACTATTAAGGGCAGGGGTCTTAGTAGCGTTGAAGAGCAGAAGGATCTCGGGGTCCGGGTTCACAGGACTCTTAAATCGGCCTCGCAGGTGGAGGAGGTGGTCAAGAAGGCGTATGGTGTACTGGCCTTCATTAATCGAGGGATTGAGTTTAGGAGTCGGGAGGTAATGCTGCAACTTTACAGGACCCTTGTCAGGCCTCATTTGGAGTACTGTGCGCAGTTCTGGTCGCCTCACTATAGGAAAGATGTAGAAGCTATTGAAAGGGTGCAGAGGAGATTTACAAGGATGTTGCCTGGACTGGGAGGCATGCCTTATGAAGATAGGTTGAGGGAGCTGGGACTCTTTTCCCTGGAGAGGCGAAGGTTGAGAGGCGACCTGATAGAAGTTTATAAAATGTTGAGAGGAATAGATAGGGTGGACTCTCAGAGGCTATTTCCCCGGGTTGAAATGGTCGCTACGAGGGGACACAGATTTAAGGTGCGGGGAGGGAGGTACAGAGGTGATGTTAGGGGTAAGTTTTTCACTCAGAGGGTGGTGAGTGATTGGAATCGGCTGCCGTCGTCGGTGGTGGAGGCGAACTCGCTGGGGTCTTTTAAAAGACTTCTGGATGAGTATATGGGGTTTAATGGGATTGGGGGTTATAGATAGGTCTATAGATTGGTGGGGTTGATGCGATCGGCGCAACTCGAGGGCCGAAGGGCCTGTTTGTGCTGTAATGTTCTATGTTCTATGTTCTATGAATGCTAAACAACATTTAAGGATGGGAGAGGCAAGCAATCCCACGCCAATTGATCAAAGTGATGCCACATCTAATATGATGGGCAGCACAGTGACAGTGGTTAGCACTGCTGCCTCACAGCGCAAGACATCTGGGTTCAATTCTAACCTTGGGTCACTGTCTGTGTGGAGTCTGTACATTCTCCCCGTGTCTGTGTGGGTTTCCTCCAGGTGCTCCAGTTTCCAACCATTGTCTAAAACTGTGCAGTTTAAGTGGAATGGCCCCTTAAGTGTCCCAGATGTGTGGGTTAGGGGGATCAGCAGGGTAAGTATGTGGGAATAGGGGCTGGGTGGGATGCTCTGTTGAAGAGTCGGTGCAGACTCAATGGGCCAAATTACCATAGAACATAGAAAAACTACAGCACAAACAGGCCCTTTGGCCCACAAGCTGCACCGATCATATCCCTACCCACTAGGCCTATCTATAACCCTCAATCCTATTAAGTCCCATGTACTCATCTAGAAGTGTCTTAAAAGACCCCATCGAATTTGTCTCCACCACCACCGACAGCAGCCAATTCCACTCATTCACCACCTCAGTGAAAAACTTATCCCTAATATCTTCTCTGTACCTACTCCCCAGCACCTTAAACCTGTGTCCTCTCGTGGCAACCATTTCAGCTCTGGGAAAAAGCCTCTGAGAATCCACCCAATCTATGCCTCTCAACATTTTATAAACCTCTATCAGGTCACCACTCATCCTTCGTCTCTCCAGGGAGAAAAGACCAAGCTCCCTCAACCTATCCTCATAAGGCATGCCTCCCAATCCAGGCAACATCCTTGTAAATCTCCTCTGCATCCTCTCAATAGCTTCCACATCCCTCCTGTAATGAGGCAACCAGAACTGAGCACAGTACTCCAAGTGGGGTCTGACCAACGCCTTATAAAGCTGCAGCATCATCTCCCGACTCCTAAACTCAATCCCTCGATTAATGAAGGCCAGTATACCATATGTCTTCTCTCCACCTGCGAGGCCGATTTAAAAGTCCTATGGACCCCAACCCCAAGGTCCTTCTGATCCTCTACACTGCTAAGAGTCTTAACTTTGATATTATACTCCTTCATCCCATTTGACCTGCCAAAATGGACCACTACACATTTATCCGCGACAAAATCCATCTGTCACTTCTCCGCCCAGCCTTGCATCCTATCTATGTCACGCTGCAACTTCTGACATCCCTCCAGACTATCCACAACACCACCAACCTTCGTGTCGTCGGAAAACTTACCAACCCATCTCTCCACTTCCTTATCCAGGTCATTTATGAAAATTACAAACAGCAAGAGTCCTAGAACAGATCTCTGGGGCACTCCACTGGTGACTGACCTCCATGCAGAAAAAGGCCCATCCACAACCACTCTCTGTCTTCTGTGGGTAAGCCAGTTCTGGATCCACAAGGCAACAGCCCCTTGGATCCCATGCCCTCTCACCTTCTCAAGAAGTCTTGCATGAGGGACCTTATCGAACGCCTTGCTGAAGTCCAAATAAACCACATCAACCACTCTTCCTTCGTCAATGTGTTTACTCACATTTTCAAAGAACTCAACCAGGCTCGTAAGGCACGATCTGCCTTTGACAAAACCGTGCTGACTACTTTTGAGCATACTAAACTTCTCTAAATGTTCATAAATCCTGTCCCTCAGGATCTTTTCCATTAACTTCCCAACTGCTGAGGTTAGACTCACCAGTCAGTAATTTCCTGGGCTATCCCCTTTCTTGAATATAGGAACCACATCCGCAATCCTCCAATCCTCCAGAACCTCTCCCGTCTCCATCAACAACGCAAAGATCATCGCCAGAGGCTCTGCAATCTCTTCCTTCGCCTCCCACAGTAACCTGGGGTATATCCCAACTGGTCCCAGCGACTTATTTACCTTGATGCTATTCAAAATTTCCAACACATCCTCTTTCTTAATGTCCACATATTCGATCTTTTCAGTCCGCCACAAGTCTGCAGTACAACCACCCAGATCGTTTTCCACTGTGAATACCGAGGTAAAGTGTTCATTAAGCGCCTCTGCTATTTCTACCGGTTCTGTACAAACTTTCCCACCATCACATTTTATAGGTCCTATTCCTTCACATCTCATCCTTTTCCTCTTGACCTTCTTCTGCATTGTAGGATTTCTATGAATTGTGGGAGACAATTAAACTAATTATGGGAAGAAGTTCCACAAGCAGTCCATCCTCAACAATGCAGGTACCCAGGATATCAGTGCTAAAAACAAGGGTGAAACTCTCCACTAGCTGGAATCATGCTGAGCACATTTTTCCACTCCTTTGAAAACCCATTTATTATTTCCATTATTGAACTTTTGGGTTCCCTGTTACATTAGCTACTGTTCCCACCTTTCTCTCGGTCCTTCAGTTGTCCTTTATCATTTTACATTTCTCTTGGTTCACAACTGTATCATGAGCCTGACAGTCATAAGCCTTTTTTACAGAACGATCAAGAAAGAGAGTGGTCTCAACTCTCCAACTAACACTGGCAATAAGGCAGAGAAAACAGAAGATGAGAAAGTAGAGTAAAGGAAGACTAAGAATGCACTTAAATTTAGAACACAATTCACCCTCAATTTGCTGTAGAATTCATCCAGGACCAGGCTCATGGAGCGTGTCAGATTGCTGGCAAATGTCGTCTCCTGGTTCAGCGCATCCTGAAAAGTTTCAAAATCTTTCATCCATTCCACGGCAAAGCAATGGTCCACAATATCAACCTACAATCACAGCAAAGTATTTATCAATCTCCAATCACAGCATTACACTTTCTTCTGCTAAGATTGGGAACAGACAGCTTTCTAGTATAACAAACTGGTCACACATGTACACATCAACTGCTCACTTCATCACATTCCTTAGCTCAACCTCTCAACATATTCTTTAATCACATTTATCCACTCACTGCCTATGCTCACTTAATTTTCTTCCCATATCCTTCATCTACCCCAACAACATTGCCCCCTCAAACACTCCCAGGGCAAGTAGAACATAGAACATTACAGCGCAGAACAGGCCCTTCGGCCCACGATGTTGCGCCGACCAGTTACAAAACAATGACCCACTAGCCTAAACCAATTCCTTTTCATCCATAAACCTATCCACAGATCTTTTAAACGCCCCCAAACTAGGTGCATTTACAACTGCAGCTGGCAGGGCATTCCAGTCCCTCACCACCCTCTGGGTAAAGAACCTACCCCTGACATCTGTCCTATAACTACCCCCCCTTAATTTAAAATCGTGCCCCCTCGTGTTAGCTTTCTCCATCCTAGGAAAAAGGCTATCACTATCTACCCTGTCTAAACCTCTAATCATCTTATATGTTTCAATGAGATCCCCTCTTAGCCGCCTTCTTTCCAGCGAAAACAACCCCAAATCTCTCAATCTCTCCTCATAGGATCTCCCCTCCATACCAGGCAACATCCTGGTAAACCTCCTCTGCACCCTCTCCAAAGCCTCTACATCCTTCTTGTAATGTGGGGACCAGAACTGCACACAAAACTCCAAGTGCGGCCACACCAGAGATGTGTACAGTTGCATCATGACGCTGCGACTCCTAAATTCAATCCCCCTACCAATAAACGCCAAAACTCCGTATGCCTTCTTAACAACTTTATCTACTTGATTCCCAACTTTCAGGGATCTATGTACACATACACCTAGATCCCTCTGCTCATCCACACTATTCAAAGTCCTCCCGTTAGCCCTATACTCAACACATCTGTTATTCCTACCGAAATGAATTACCTCACACTTCTCCACATTAAACTCCATCCGCCACCTCACAGCCCAGCTCTGCAACCTTTCTAAGTCATCCTGCAAACTATGACACCCTTCCTCACTATCTACCACACCTCCGACTTTGGTGTCATCAGCAAACTTACTAATCCACCCAACTATACCCTCATCCAGATCATTAATAAAAATTACAAACAGCAGTGGCCCCAAAACAGATCCCTGAGGCACACCACTCGTAACCGAACTCCATGACGAATATTTACCATCAACCACCACCCTCTGTCTCCTATCCGCTAGCCAAGTTAGTTAGATCCAAAGCAAGACTCCCCAAGTATGCCCAACACCCATCTTTCAAAAGCTGATCCACTACCATCCAGCTCAGTATTTCCTGTTATCCACACCAGCCATTTTGTAGCCTTATTAACTGGGGTGAAACTTCATTGGACCCAGTCACTATTGGTTCTTTATAGCCAGTAGAAGGCTTTAACTCTGACACCTCTGAACACAAGCCAAGGGGTGAAAGAGGTCATTCCTACATGGACCCAACTGGGTAAAGGTAATTCTTACCTTATTCATGATGACAATGAATGGCAGTCTGGTCTTGTAGAGAATACTAAAAGAGGAGAGAGTGACATTACAATTTAACTCAGTGTTATTGTATATCCATTAACAGACAATCCAATGCACTTACTGAAGGGATGTTCCCAGGTATCTGCTGCCTTTGTCCTTCTAGATGGTTATGGCTGTAGGTTTGGAAAGCACTAAGGAACCTAGTTGGTTCCTGCAGTGCATCTTGTCGATGGCACACACGGTTACTCAGCTCCTGCCCACTCACCATAACCGTTAATTCCTTTAGTGTTCAAAAATTTATTCATCCTTGTCTAAAAAACATTCAATGAGGTAGCCACAACTGCTTCGCTGGGCAGGGCATTCCACAGATTCACAACCTTTGTGTGAAGAAGTTCCTCCTCAACTCAGTCCTAAATCTGCTCCCTCTTATTTTGAGGCTATGCCCCCTAGTTCTAGTTTCACCTGCCAATGAAAACAATTTCCCTGCTTCTATCTTATCTATTCCCTTCATAATCTTATGTGTTTCTTTAAGATCGCTCCTCATTCTTCTGAATTCCAATGAGTATAGCCTCAGTCTCTCTTCATAAGCCAACCCTCTCAACTCCAGAATCAACCTAGTGAATCTCCTCTGCAACCCTTCCAGTGCCAGTATATCCTTTCTCAAGTAAGGGGAACAAAAGTGTACACAGTACTCCAGGTGTGGCCTCACCAACACCTTATTCAGCTGTAACATAACCTCACTGTTTTTAAACTCCATCCCTCTAGCAATAAAGGACAAAATTCCATTTGCCTTCTTAAGTACCTGCTTCACCTGCAAACCAACTCCTTGAGATTCCTGCACAAGGACACCCAGGTCCTTCTGCACAGCAGCATGTTGCAATTTTTTACCATTTAAATAATAATCCATTTTGCTGTTATTCCTAATGAAATGGATGACCTCACATTTGTTGTTGGAGCTGTACTCATCCAGGAAACTGGAGAGTGTTCCATCATACTCCTGACTTGTGGACAGGCTTTGGGGAGTCAGGAGGTGAGTTACTCACTGCAGGATTGCTAGTCTTTGACCTGTGCTTGTAGCCACATTACTTATATGACTACCCCTCTTTAGGGGTAGGTGGGACCTGTATAATAAGGACGGGTGGCACTTAAATACCAGGGGGACTAATATCTTGGCGGGAAGATTGGCTAAGGCTACCGGGGGGACTTTAAACTAGAAAGGATGGGGGGAGGGAACTGTGATGGGGAGACTGGGACGGAGGAGGTTCGCTCCCAGGTAGGGGAGGACCGTAGGCAGTATGGGAGGGAGGTTAGACAGGCGGTGGAGATGGGAAATGCCCAGACTGAGGGGCTGAAGTGTATATATTTTAATGCAAGGAGTGTAGTGAATAAGGTAGATGAGCTTAGGGCGTGGATTGCTGTTTGGGAATGTGATGTGGTGGCCATTACAGAGACTTGGATGTCTCGGGGACAGGACTGCGTACTTCAGGTGCCAGGCTTCAGGTGCTTCAGGAAGGACAGGGAGGGTGGCAGAAGGGGTGATGGAGTGGCACTGTTAATCAGGGACAGTGTCATGGCTGCAGAGAAAGAGGACATTGTGGAGGGAATGTCTACAGAATCTCTGTGGGTGGAAGTTACAAACAGCAAAGGGTCGAAAACTTTGCTGGGTGTATTCTATAGGCCGCCCAATAGTGACAGGGAAGTTGAAGTGCAAATAGGGAAACAGATTCTGGAGACATGTTTTAATAACAGAGTTGTCGTGATGGGAGACTTAAATTTCCCAAACATCGACTGGAATATCCCTAGGGTAAGGGGTTTGGATGGGGAGGAGTTTGTTAGGTGTGTTCAGGAAGGTTTCCTGACACAGTATGTGGATAAACCTACGAGGGGAGAGGCTGTACTTGACCTGGTACTGGCGAATGAACCAGGGCAGGTGATGGATCTTTCGGTAGGAGAGCATCTTGGAAATGGTGACCATAATTCTATCTCCTTCACAATTGCATTGGAACGAGATAGGATCAGGCAGGCTAGGAAGGTGTTTGTCTGGGGTAAGGGGAGATACGAAGAAGTCAGGAAGTTACTTGGACAAATAAACTGGAAGGAGGCGTTCTTAGGGAAAAGTACCGAAGGAAGGTGGCAGATATTCAAGGAATGTGTGTCTGGAGCTCTGAATGACAACGTTCCGATGAGACAAGGGAGTTTTGGTAGGTCGTGGGAACCGTGGTGCACAAAGGCTGTGTTGAACCTAGTCAGGAGAAAAGGGAAGGTGTATAAGAGGTTCAGGGAATTAGGAGAGGTTAAAGATCTTGAGGAGTATAAGGACTGTAGGAAGGAACTTAAAAGGGAAATTAGGAGAGCCAGAAGGGGTCATGAGAAGACCTTGGCGGGTAAGATTAAGGAGAATCCCAAGGCCTTCTATAAATATATGAAAGGTAAAAGGACAAGAAGAGAAGGGATAGGACCTATAAAAGGTGAGGGGGGAAAGGTTTGTGTGGAACCAGAAGAAATGGCAGAGGTGCTTAACGAGTACTTCGCCTCAGTATTCACAGTGGAAGCTGATCCGGGAGATTTTGTTATGGATTTGCAGCAGATGGAAAAGATTGAATACGTGAATATTAAGGAGGAGGATGTGTTGGAGCTTTTGAATTCTATCAAGGTAGATAAGTCGCCTGGACGAGATGGGATGTACCCCAGGATACTGTGGGAGGTGAGGGAAGAGATTGCGGAGCCCCTGGCGATGATCTTGGCGTCATCAATAGAGACGGGAGAGGTTCCGGAAGATTGCGGATGTAGTTCCTATTTTCAAGAAAGGGAACAGAGATAGCCCGGGAAATTACCGACCGGTGAGTCTGACCTCAGTGGTTGGTAAGCTGATGAAGAGGCTTCTGAGGGACAAGATTTACGAACATTTGGAGAGGTTTGACATGATCAGGAATAGTCAGCATGGATTTGTCAAGGGCAGGTCGTGCCTTACAAGCCTAGTTGAGTTCTTCGATAATGTGACTGAACACATTGACGAAGGAAGTGCCGTGGACGTAGTGTACATGGACTTCAGCAAGGCATTTGATAAGGTCCCCCATGCAAGACTTCTTGAGAAGGTGAGAGGGCATGGGATCCAAGGGCCTTTGGCCTTGTGGATCCAGAACTGGCTTGCCTGCAGAAGGCAGAGAGTGGTTGTGGATGGGGCTTTTTCTGAATGGAGGTCAGTCACCAGTGGAGTGCCTCAAGGATCTGTTCTGGGACCCTTGTTGTTTGTCATTTTCATAAATGACCTGGATGAGGAAGTGGAGGGATGGGTAAGTAAGTTCGCTGATGACACTATGGTCGGTGGTGTTGTGGATGGTCTGGAAGGATGGCAAAAGTTGCAGCAGGACATAAATAGGATGCAGGACTGGGCGGAGAAGTGGCAGATGGACTTCAACGCGGATAAATGCGTAGTCGTCCATTTTGGCAGAACCAACCGGATGAACGAGTACACTATCAAGGGCAGAAGTCTGAGTAGTGTTGAAGAGCAGAAGGATCTAGAGGTCCGGGTCCACAGGACTCTTAAATCGGCCTCGCAGGTGGAGGAGGTGGTCAAGAAGGCGTATGGTGTACTGGCCTTCATTAATCGAGGGATTGAGTTTAGGAGTCGGGAGGTAATGCTGCAACTTTATAAGACCCTTGTCAGGCCTCATTTAGAGTTTTGTGCGCAGTTCTGGTCGCCTCACTATAGGAAAGATGTAGAAGCTATTGAGAGGGTACAGAGGAGACTTACAAGGATGTTGCCTGGACTGGGAGGCATGCCTTATGAAGTTAGGTTGAGGAAGCTGGGACTCTTTTCCCTGGAGAGACGAAGGTTGAGAGGCGACCTGATAGAAGTTTACAAAATGTTGAGAGGAATAGATAGGGTGGACTCTCAGAGGCTATTTCCCCGGGTTGAAATGGTTGCTACGAGAGGACATAGATTTAAGGTACATGGAGGGAAGTTCAGAAGTGACGTTAGGGGTAAGTTTTTCACTCAGAGGGTGGTGAGTGAATGGAATCGGCTGCCGTCAGTGGTTGTGGAGGCGAACTCGCTGGGGTCTTTTAAAAGACTTCTGGATGAGTATATGGGGTTTAATGAGATTGAGGGTTGTAGGTAGGTCTGTAGGTTGGTAGGCGTTGATGTGATCGGCGCAACTCGTGGGCCGAAGGGCCTGTTTGTGCTGTATTCTATATTCTGTGTTCTAATCCAGTTCAGTTTCTGATCAATGGTAACCCACAGAATTTTGATATTGGGGGAATCAGCGATGGTAATGTCACTGAAAGTCAAGAGGTGATAGTTAGATCTCTCTTGTTGGAGTTGGTCATTCCCTGGCACTTGTGTGGCACAAATATTATTTGCCACTAGTCAGCCCAAACCTGGATATTGTCCAGGTCTTTCTGAATTTGGACACAGACTGCTTCAGTATCTGAGGAGTCACTAATCATGCTGAACATTGGACAATTACCTGCAAACCCCATTTCTCACCTTAAGATGGAAAGAAGGTCATTGATGAAGCAGCTGAAGATGACTGGGCCTAGGACACTGCCCTGAGGAACATAGGAATTAGGAGCAGAGATAGACAAATTCAGCCCTACGAGCCTGCTCCACCATTCAATCAGATCGTGGCTGACCTCTCCCTGGTCTCAAATACATCTCTCTACCTGTTCTCCATATCTCCTTATCCCTTTATTAGAAATATATCTATCTCCTCCTTGAAACCATTCAATGATTCAGACTCCACTGTACTATGGGGCAGCGAGTTCCACAATTTCACTACTGTCTGCGAGAAGTAGTTCTTCCTCATCTCAGTTTTAAATCTATTACCGCTTGTTGCAGGTTGCTCCATAAAAGGAAACATTTGGTCTACATTTACACTATCAATCCCTTTTAAAATTTTATATACCTTGATCAGATCCCCTCTTATCCTTCTAAATTCCAGCAACTATAAGCACAAACTATTTAATGTCTCCTCATACGTTATCCCTTTCATCCCCGGAATCAATTTGGTGAACCTCCTCTGAAGTGCCTTCAATGCCACAACATCCTTCATAGAACATAGAACATAGAACATTACAGCGCAGAACAGGCCCTTCGGCCCACGATGTTGCGCCGACCAGTTACAAAACAATGACCCACTAGCCTAAACCAATCCCTTTTCATCCATAAACCTATCCACAGATCTTTTAAACGCCCCCAAACTAGGTGCATTTACAACTGCAGCTGGCAGGGCATTCCAGTCCCTCACCACCCTCTGGGTAAAGAACCTACCCCTGACATCTGTCCTATAACTACCCCCCCTTAATTTAAAATCGTGCCCCCTCGTGTTAGCTTTCTCCATCCTAGGAAAAAGGCTATCACTATCTACCCTGTCTAAACCTCTAATCATCTTATATGTTTCAATGAGATCCCCTCTTAGCCGCCTTCTATCCAGCGAAAACAACCCCAAATCTCTCAATCTCTCCTCATACGATCTCCCCTCCATACCAGGCAACATCCTGGTAAACCTCCTCTGCACCCTCTCCAAAGCCTCTACATCCTTCTTGTAATGTGGGGACCAGAACTGCACACAAAACTCCAAGTGCGGCCGCACCAGAGATGTGTACAGTTGCATCATGACGCTACGACTCCTAAATTCAATCCCCCTACCAATAAATGCCAAAACTCCGTATGCCTTCTTAACAACTTTATCTACTTGATTCCCAACTTTCAGGGATCTATGTACACATACACCTAGATCCCTCTGCTCCTCCACACTATTCAAAGTCCTCCCGTTAGCCCTATACTCAACACATCTGTTATTCCTACCGAAATGAATTACCTCACACTTCTCCACATTAAACTCCATTCGCCACCTCTCAGCCCAGCTCTGCAATCTTTCCAAGTCATCCTGCAAACTATGACACCCTTCCTCACAATCTACCACACCTCCGACTTTGGTGTCATCAGCAAACTTACTAATCCACCCAACTATACCCTCATCCAGATCATTAATAAAAATTACAAACAGCAGTGGCCCCAAAACAGATCCCTGAGGCACACCACTTGTAACCGAACTCCATGACGAATGTTTCCCATCAACCACCACTCTCTGTCTCCTATCTGCTAGCCAATTCCTGATCCAATTACCTAGATCACCCCCAATCCCATACATCTGCATTTTCTGCAGAAGCCTACCATGGTGAACCTTATCAAACGCCTTGCTAAAATCCATATACACCACATCAACTGCCTTACCCCTATCCACCTCTTTGGTCACTTTCTCAAAGAACTCGATAAGGTTAGTAAGGCATGACCTACCCGCTACAAAACCATGCTGACTATCTCTTATCAACTCATTACTTTCCAAATAACTATAAATCCTGTCTCTAATAATCCTTTCCAAAACCTTACCCACCACAGAAGTAAGACTCACCGGTCTATAATTCCCAGGGAAGTCCCTTCTCCCCTTCTTAAACAATGGGACAACATTTGCTGTCCTCCAATCTTCTGGTACTATACCAGAGACTAACGACGACCTGAAGATCAGAGCCAGAGGCTCCGCAATCACCCCTCTTGCCTCCCAAAGAATCCTCGGGTAAATCCCATTTGGGCCAGGGGACTTATCTATTTTCAAACCCTCTAAAATATCCAGCACATCCTCCGTATCAACTGCAATACTATCTATTTCACACCCCTGCACCCCAGTGTCCTCCTCAGCTACATTCCTGTCCCCTTGCGTGAACACCGAAGAGAAATATTGGTTCAACGCCTCTCCAATCTCCTCCGGTTCCACACACAACTTCCCTCTACTGTCTGTAACTGGCCCTAATCTTGTCCTAACCAACCTTCTGTTCTTGACATACCTGTAAAACGCCTTAGGGTTCTCCTTAATCCTATCAGCCAAAATCATCTCATGCCCTCTTTTGGCCCTTCTTACCTCCCTCTTCAACTCCCTCCTAGCCAATCTAAAACTTTCTAATGCACTACCTGAGCCCTCAAGCCTCATCCGAACATAAGCCTCCTTTTTCTTCCTAACCAACGAATCAACTTTTTTGGTGCACCATGGTTCCCTGGGCCTACCAAATCCTCCTTGCCTGACAGGGATATACTTATCACAGACCCGCAATAGTTGCTCCTTGAAAAATCTCCACATCTCGGATGTTCCCAGTCCCTGTAATCTCCCATTCCAACCAATGCTTCCTAATTCTCTCCTAATAGCTTCATAATTACCCTTCCCCCAGCTGAAACTACTGACCCGAGGTTCATGCCTATCCCTTTCCATCACTAAGGTGAACGTAATCGAATTGTGATCACTATCCCCAAACTGTACACCAACTTCCAAGTCTAGCACCTGGTCTGGCTCATTACCGAGCACCAAATCCAATATAGCCTCACCTCTCATCGGCCTATCTACATACTGAGTCAAAAAACCTTCTTGCACACTTTGAACAAAAACTGACCCCTCTAACGAGCCAGAGCTGTAGCAATTCCAATCTACATGAGTAAAGTTAAAGTCCCCCATAACAACTACCCTATTACTTTCACTCCTAACAAGGATCGTCTCCGCAATCCTTTCCTCAACCTCTCTAGAACTTTTTGGAGGTCTATAAAAGACTCCCAACAGGGTGACCTCTCCTCTCCTATTTCTAATCTCCGCCCATATTACCTCAACAGACAAGTCCTCGTCAAAGTTCCTCTCTGACACTGAGATACAGTCCTTGACCAATAATGCTACCCCACCCCCCCTTCTACCTCCTTGTCTACTCCGATTAAAGCATTTGTACCCCGGGACCTGCAACATCCATTCCTGACCCTGCTCTATCCAAGTCTCTGAAATGGCCACAACATCGAAGTCGCAGGTACTGGTCCACGCTGCAAGTTCATCCACCTTATTGCGAATACTCCTCGCATTAAAGTATACACATTTCAAACCACATTCCAAACCCTGTTCCGCCCCTCCCCCGCAATGCCGGGCATTGCAGTCCCCATCTACGCCCCCCTCACTTTCACCCCCTCTACTCAGGATCCCACCCCTCAAATAGGGAGGCCAAAACTGGACATAATACATAAGAACATAAGAAATAGGAGCAGGAGTAGGCCATCTGGCCCTTCGAGCCTGCCCCGCCATTCAATAAGATCATGGCTGATCTGTCGTGACTCAGCTCCACCTTCCCGCCCTACTCCAGATGTGATGTCACTAACACCCTATACAATTGCAACAACACTTCTCTGCTTTTACAGTCCAGTCCTTTTGCAATAAACGTCAACATTCCATTTCCTGCATACTAACTTTGCGCAATTCATGAACATAAACATCCAGATTCCTCTACTGGGACACATTTTGAATCTGCTTTCCATTTAGATAATAATTTGCCTATACTTTCTGCCAAAATGGACAACCTCATACTTATCCACATTAAACTCCATCTGCTAAATTTTCACCCCTTCTCCTTGCTTATCTATATTCATCTGAGAGACTCTTCCCGCTCAAAAAAGACAGTAGGACAGTTGAAGTGGTGGAGGCTGCCTCGCTAAATATTTTTCAGACGCGGGTTGATGGGTTTTTGATAAGAGAGGGGATTAAGGGTTATGGGGAGAGGGCAGGAAGGTGGAACTGAGCCACGACAGATCAGCCATGATCTTATTGAATGGCGGGGTAGGCTCGAAGGGCTAGATGGCCTACTCCTGCTCCTATTTCTTATGTTCTTATGAAATCTTTATATTCTCTTCGCTGACTGCTTTCCCACCTATTTTAGTATAATCCACAAACTTTGCTATGTTGCAATCTGTCCCTGCTTGCAGATTGTTTATGTAGATTGTGAACAGTTGAGATCCGAGGACTGACCCCTGCGGCACCCCACTAATTACACTTTGTCAACCAGAGAAGTTCCCATTTATCCCAAATCTCTGCTTTCTGTCAGTCAGCCAATCCTCAATCCAATCCAGTACTCTACCCCAATCCTCTGTGATCTCAAGTTCTGGATCAGTCTTTTATGCTGCACCTTGTCAAACACTTTCTGGAAATCTAGATATACCACATCCACAGATTCCTCACATCATTGTATTAATGTTCCTTTGCAGCTTCCTTTGGTTCTCAGTTATTTATTATCCCTTCATGTTACAATTATCTACAACCACACCTAAAATCCAAATCACTCAATTCAGAGTGACAAGTTTCTCAGAGTCTGGGACCATACCTGCATGCGTACAGCATGTTAGACATAAAGGTAACTGGGTTTGTGCTGCGCGATGTGTCCATCACATAGACGACAACTGTGGAGAAGGTGGAGGCCTGTGAGGAAGATCAGTGTTAATGTAAGATACAGAAGTATAATTAGGCTACAACACAAAACCTAGAAAAAGGCTGGAAGGACATTCGGCCTTTGAACTGACACTAAATACGGACAGATGCGTAGGTGGGACTGGGGAATATAGAACACAGAACATTACAGCTCAGTACAGGCCCTTCGGCTCTCAATGTTGCACTGACCAGTGGAACGAATTTAATGACCCTCAAACCTAAACTATTCCAATGTTATCCATATGCCTATCCACTGACCATTTGAATGCCCTTAAAGTTGGCGAGTCCACAACTGCTGCAGGCAGGGAATTCCACACCCTTACTACCCTCTGAGTAAACCTACCTCTGACATCCGTCCTATAATTATCACCACTCAATTTAAAGCTACGTCCCCTCGTGTTAGCCATCACCATCCGAGGAAGAAGGCTCTCACTGTCCACCCTATCTAATCCTCTGATCATCTTGTATGTCTCAATTAGGTCACCTTATAACCTTCTTCTCTCTAACGAAACCTCCTCTGCACCCTTTCCAATGCTTCCACATCTTTCTTATAATGCAGTGACCAGAACTGTACATGATACTCCAAGTTCGGCCGCACCAGAGCTTTGTACAGTTGCAACATGAACTCACGGCTCCAAAATTCAACTCCTCTACCAATAAAAGCTAACACACCGTATGCCTTCTTAACAACCTTAAGGAAGGTGTACAAAAGGTTCAGGGAACTAGGAGAGGTTAAGGATCTTGAAGAGTATAAAGACTGTAGAAAGGAGGTTAAAAGGGAAATTAGGAGAGCCAGAAGGGGTCATGAGAAGACCTTGGCGGGTAAGATTAAGGAAAATCCCAAGGCCTTCTATACATATGTGAAAGGTAAAAGGATGAGAAGGGAAAGGATAGGACCTATAAAAGGTGAAGGAGGAAAGGTCTGTGTGGAACCAGAAGAAATGGCGGAGGTGCTTAATGAGTACTTTGCCTCAGTATTCACAGTGGAAGCTAATCTGGGAGATCTTGCTATGGACTTGCAGCAGATGGAAAAGATTGAGTACGTGGACATTAAGGAGGAGGATGTGTTAGAACTTTTGAATTCTATCAAAATAGATAAGTCGCCGGGACCAGATGGGATGTACCCCAGGATACTGTGGGAAGCAAGGGAAGTGATTGCAGAGCCCTTGGCGATGATCTTTGCGTCGTCAATGGAGACGGGAGAGGTTCCAGAAGATTGGAGGATTGCGGATGTAGTCCCTATTTTCAAGAAAGGGAACAGAGATAGCCTGGGAAATTACCGACCGGTGAGTCTGACCTCAGTGGTTGGTAAGCTGATGGAGAGGCTTCTGAGGGACAAGATTTACGAGCATTTGGAGAGGTTTGTCATGATCAGGAATAGTCAGCATGGATTTGTCAAGGGCAGGTCGTGCCTTATGAGTCTAGTTGAGTTCTTCGATAATGTGACTGAACACATTGACGAAGGAAGTGCCGTGGACGTAGTGTATATGGACTTCAGCAAGGCATTTGATAAGGTCCCCCATGCAAGACTTCTTGAGAACATAGAACATAGAACATTACAGCACAAACAGGCTCTTCGGCCCTCGAGTTGCGCCGATCACATCAACCCCACCAATCTATAGGCCTATCTATAACCCCCAATCCCATTAAACCCTATATACTCATCCAGAAGTCTTTTAAAAGACCCCAGCGAGTTCGCCTCCACCACCGACGACGGCAGCCGATTCCATTCACTCACCACCCTCTGAGTGAAAAACTTACCCCTAACATCACCTCTGTACTTCCCTCCCCGCACCTTAAATCTGTGTCCTCTCGTAGCGACCATTTCAACCCGGGGAAATAGCCTCTGAGAGTCCACCCTATCTATTCCTCTCAACATTTTATAAACTTCTATCAGGTCACCTCTCAACCTTCGCCTCTCCAGGGAAAAGAGTCCCAGCTCCCTCAACCTATCTTCATAAGGCATGCCTCCCAGTCCAGGCAACATCCTTGTAAATCTCCTCTGCACCCTTTCAATAGCTTCTACGTCTTTCCTATAGTGAGGCGACTAGAACTGCACACAGTACTCCAAATGAGGCCTGACGAGGGTCCTGTAAAGTTGCAGCATTACCTCCCGACTCCTAAACTCAATCCCTCGATTCATGAAGGCCAGTACACCATACGCCTTCTTGACCACCTCCTCCACGTGCGAGGCCGATTTAAGAGTCCTGTGAACCCGGACCCCGAGATCCTTCTGCTCTTCAACGCTACTAAGACCCCTGCCCTTAATAGTGTACTCGTTCATCCCGTTGGTTCTGCCGAAATGGACGACTACACATTTATCCGCGTTGAAGTCCATCTGCCACTTCTCCGCCCATTCCTGCATCCTATCTATGTCCTGTTGCAACTTTTGACATCCTTCCAGACCATCCACAACACCGCCGACCTTCGTGTCATCAGCGAACTTGCTAACCCATCCCTCCACTTCCTCATCCAGGTCATTTATGAAAATGACAAACAGCAAGGGTCCCAGAACAGATCCCTGGGGCACCCCACTCGTGAGAGGGCATGGGATCCAAGGGCCTTTGGCCTTGTGGATCCAGAACTGGCTTGCCTGCAGAAGGCAGAGAGTGGTTGTGGATGGGTCTTTTTCGGAATGGAGGTCAGTCACCAGTGGGGTGCACCAGGGATCTGTTCTGGGACCCTTCCTTGTTTGTCATTTTCATAAATGACCTGGATGAGGAAGTGGAGGGATGGGTTAGCAAGTTCGCTGATGACACGAAGGTCGGTGGTGTTGTGGATGGTCTGGAAGGATGTCAAAAGTTGCAGCAGGACATAGATAGGATGCAGGAATGGGCGGAGAAGTGGCAGATGGACTTCAACGCGGATAAATGTGTAGTCATCCATTTCGGCAGAACCAACGGGATGAACGAGTACACTATCAAGGGCAGAAGTCTTAGTAGCGTTGAAGAGCAGAAGGATCTCGGGGTCCGGGTTCACAGGACTCTTAAATCGGCCTCGCAGGTGGAGGAGGTGGTCAAGAAGGCGTATGGTGTACTGGCCTTCATTAATCGAGGGATTGAGTTTAGGAGTCGGGAGGTAATGCTGCAACTTTACAGGACCCTTGTCAGGCCTCATTTGGAGTACTGTGCGCAGTTCTGGGCGCCTCACTATAGGAAAGACGTAAAAGCTATTGAAACGGTGCAGAGGAGATTTACAAGGATGTTGCCTGGACTGGGAGGCATGCCTTATGAAGATAGGTTGAGGGAGCTGGGACTCTTTTTCCTAGAGAGGCGAAGGTTGAGAGGTGACCTCATAGAGGTTTATAAAATGTTGAGTGGAATAGATAGGGTGGACTCTCAGAGGCTATTTCCCCGGGTTGAAATGGTCGCTACGAGAGGACACAGATTTAAGGTGTGGGGAGGGAAGTACAGAGGTGATGTTAGGGGTAAGTTTTTCACTCAGAGGGTGGTGAGTGAATGGAATCGGCTGCCGTCATCGGTGGTGGAGGCGAACTCGCTGGGGTCTTTTAAAAGACTTCTGGATGAGTATATGGGGTTTAATGGGATTGGGGGTTATAGATAGGTCTGTAGATTGGTGGGGTTGATGTGATCGGCGCAACTCGAGGGCCGAAGAGCCTGTTTGTGCTGTAATGTTCTATGTTCTATGTTCTAAGTCACCGGGACCAGATGGGATGTACCCCAGGTTACTGTGGGAGGCGAGGGAAGAGATTGCAGAGCCTCTGGCGATGATCTTTGCATCATCAATGGAGACAGGAGAGGTTCCAGAGGACTGGAGGATTGCGGATGTTGTTCCTCTATTCAAGAAAGGGAGAAGAGATAGCCATTTTCATAGAAATTACAGACCAGTGAGTCTAACCTCAGCGGTTGGTAAGCTGATGGAGAAGATCCTGGAAGGCAGGATTTATGAACATTTGGAGAGGTATTGTATGATTAAAAATAGTTAGCACGGCTTGGACAAAGGCAGATCGTGCTTTACGAGCCTGGTTGAGCTTTTTTGAAGATGTGACTAAACACACTGACAAAGGAAGAACAGTAGATGTGGTTTATATAGACTTCAGCAAGGCGTTCAATAAGGTGCCCCATGCAAGGCTTATTGAGAAAGTGAGGGGGCATGGGATCCAAGGGGACATTGCTTCGTGGATCCAGAACTGGCTTGCCCACAGAAGGCAAAGACAGGTTATAGATGGGTCATATTCTGCATGGAGGTCGGTCACCAGTGGAGTGCCCCAGGGGTCTGTTCTGTGACCTTTACTGTTTGTGATTTTTATAAATGACCTGGATGAACATAGAACATTACAGCGCAGAACAGGCCCTTCGGCCCACGATGTTGCGCTGACCAGTTACAAAACAATGACCCACTAACCTAAACCAATCCCTTTTCGTCCATAAACCTATCCACGGATCTCTTAAACGCCCCCAAACTAGGCGCATTTACAACTGTAGCAGGCAGGGCATTCCAATCCCTCACCACCCTCTGGGTAAAGAACCTACCCCTGATATCCGTCCTATAACTACCAACCCTTAATTTAAAGCTATGCCCCCTCGTGCTAGATTTCTCCATCAGAGGAAAAAGGCTATTACTATCCACCCTATCTAAACCTCTAATCATCTTATATGTTTCAATAAGATCCCCTCTTAGCCGCCTTCTTTCCAGCGAAAACAACCCCAAATCCCTCAGCCTCTCCTCATACGACCTCCCCTCCATACCAGGCAACATCCTGGTAAGCCTCCTCTGCACCCTCTCCAAAGCCTCTACATCCTTCCTGTAATGTGGGGACCAGAACTGCACACAGTACTCCAAGTGCGGCCGCACCAGAGTTGTGTACAGTTGCATCATGACGCTGCGACTCCTAAATTCAATCCCCCTACCAATAAACACCAAGACTCCGTATGCCTTCTTAACAACCTTATCTACTTGACTCCCAA
Source organism: Prionace glauca (assembly GCA_037974335.1). NCBI lineage: Eukaryota > Metazoa > Chordata > Chondrichthyes > Carcharhiniformes > Carcharhinidae > Prionace > Prionace glauca. The sequence goes on along the minus strand of CM075732.1, from coordinate 102,091,550 downwards.
CTTTCAGGGATCTATGTACACATACACCTAGATCCCTCTGCTCATCCACACTATTCAAAGTCCTCCCGTTAGCCCTATACTCAACACATCTGTTATTCCTACCAAAGTGAATTACCTCACACTTCTCCACATTAAACTCCATCCGCCACCTCTCGGCCCAGCTCTGCAACCTGTCTAAGTCTTCCTGCAAACTATGACACCCTTCATCACTATCTACCACACCTCCGACTTTGGTGTCGTCAGCAAATTTACTAATCCACCCAACTATACCCTCATCCAGATCATTAATAAAAATTACAAACAGCAGTGGCCCCAAAACAGATCCCTGAGGCACACCACTCGTAACCGAACTCCATGATGAATATTTACCATCAACCACCACCCTCTGTCTCCTATCTGCTAGCCAATTCCTGATCCAATTCCCTAGATCACCCCCAATACCATACGTCTGCATTTTCTGCAGAAGCCTACCATGGTGAACCTTATCAAACGCCTTACTAAAACCCATATACACCACGTCCACTGCCTTACCCCCATCCACCTCTTTGGTCACTTTCTCAAAAAACTCAATTAGGTTAGTAAGGCACGACCTACCCGCCACAAAACCATGCTGACTATCTCCAATCAATTCATTACTCTCCAAATAACTATAAATCCTATCACGAATAATTTTTTCTAAAACCTTGCCCACAACAGAAGTGAGACTCACCAGTCTATAATTTCCGGGGAAGTCTCTGTTCCCCTTCTTAAACAATGGGACAACATTCGCTAACCTCCAATCTTCTAGTACTATACCAGAGGCCAACGACGACCTGAAGATCAGAGCCAGAGGCTCTGCAATCACTTCTCTTGCCTCCCAGAGAATCCTGGGGTAAATCCCACCCGGAACATAGAACATAGAACATTACAGCGCAGAACAGGCCCTTCGGCCCACGATGTTGTGCCGACCAGTTACAAAACAATGACCCACTAGCCTAAACCAATCCCTTTTCATCCATAAACCTATCCACAGATCTCTTAAACACCCCCAAACTAGGTGCATTTACAACTGCAGCAGGCAGGGCATTCCAGTCCCTCACCACCCTCTGGGTAAAGAACCTACCCCTGACATCAGTCCTATAACTACCCCCCCTTAATTTAAAGTCGTGCCCCCTCGTGCTAGCTTTCTCCATCCTAGGAAAAAGGCTATCACTATCTACCCTGTCTAAACCTCTGATCATCTTATATGTTTCAATGAGATCCCCTCTTAGCCGCCTTCTTTCCAGCGAAAACAACCCCAAATCTCTCAGTCTCTCCTCATAGGATCTCCCCTCCATACCAGGCAACATCCTGGTAAACCTCCTCTGCACCCTCTCCAAAGCCTCTACATCCTTCCTGTAATGTGGGGACCAGAACTGCACACAAAGCTCCAAGTGTGGCCGTGAGTTGTGTACAGTTGCATCATGACGCTGCGACTCCTAAATTCAATCCCCCTACCAATAAACGCCAAGACACCGTATGCCTTCTTAACAACCTTATCTACTTGATTCCCAACTTTCAGGGATCTATGTACACATACACCTAGATCCCTCTGCTCCTCCACACTATTCAAAGTCCTCCCGTTAGCCCTATACTCAACACATCTGTTATTCCTACCGAAATGAATTACCTCACACTTCTCCACATTAAACTCCATCCGCCACCTCACAGCCCAGGGGACTTATCTATTTTCAGACCCTCCAGAATATCTAGCACATCCTCCTTATCAACTGCAACACTGTCAATTCTACTCCCCTGCAATCCAGTGTCCTCCACAGCTATATCCATATCCCCCTGCGTGAACACCAAAGAGAAATCTTGGTTCAATGCCTCTCCAATCTCCTCCGGTTCCACACATAATTTCCCTCTGCTGTCTATAACTGGCCCTAATCTTGCCCTAACCAACCTTCTGTTCTTAACATATCTATAGAACGCCTTAGGATTCTCCTTAATCCTATCAGCCAAAGTCTTCTCATGTCTTCTTTTAGCCCTTCTTAGCTCACTCTTCAACTCCCTCCTAGCCAATCTAAAGTTTTCTAGTGCACTACCCGAGCCCTCATGTCTCATCCGAACATAAGCCTCCTTTTTCCTCTTAACCAACGAAAAATTTTTTTGGTGCACCACGGTTCCCTAGCCCTACCAATTCCTCCTTGCCTGACAGGGATATACCTATCACGGACTCACAGTAGCTGCTCCTTGAAAAAACTCCACATTTCAGAAGTTCCCATTCCCTGTAATCTCCTAGTCCAACCTATGCTTCCTAATTCTCTCCTAATAGCCTCATAATTACCCTTCCCCCAGCTAAAATCACTAGCCCGAGATGAGGAAGTGGAGGGATGGGTTGGTAAGTTTCTGATGACACAAAGGTTGGAGGTGTTGTGGATAGTTTGGAGGGATGTCAGAAGTTGCAATAAGACATAGATAGAACAAAAAACAAAGAACAGTACAGCACAGAAACAGGCCCTTCGGCCCTCCAAGCCTGTACCACTCATTGGTCCAACTAGACCATTCGCTTGTATCCCTCCATTCCCAGTCTGCTCATGTGACTATCCAGGTAAGTCTTAAACGATCCCAGCGTGTCCGCCTCCACCACCCTGCTTGGCAGTGCATTCCAGGCCTCCACCACCCTCTGTGTAAAATACATCCCTCTGATATCTGAGTTAAACCTCACCCCCCTCACCTTGAGCCTGTGACCCCTGATGATCGTCACCTCCGACCTGGGAAAAAGCTTCCCACTGTTCACCCTATGCATACCCTTCATAATTTTCTACACCTCTATTAGGTCTCTCCTCATTCTCTGTCTTTCCAGGGAGAACAACCCCAGTTTACCCAATCTCTCCTCATAGCTAAGACCCTCCATACCAGAGAACATCCTGGTAAACCTCCTCTGCACTCTCTCTAAAGCCTCCACGTCCTTCTGGTAGTGCGGCAACCAGAACTGGACACAGTACTCCAAATGTGGCCTAACCAACGTTCTATACAGCTCAACATCAGACTCCAGGGCTGAAATGGCTGCTACAACAGGACACAGGTTTAGGGTGCTGGGGAGTAGGTACAGAAGAGGGGTAAGTTGTTCACTCAGAGGGTGGTGGGTGCATGGTATCAGCTGCCGGCCGCTTTCATACTCTAGGATGCAAGGCTGGGTGAGAAAAGTGGCAGATGGGCTTCAACCTAGTTCAGTGTGTGGTGATTCATTTTGGCAGGTCACATGGGATGACAGAATATAATATTAAGGGTAAGATGCTTGGCAGTGCAGAAGATCAGAAGGATCTTGGGGTCTGGGTTCATAGGACGTTCAAATCAGCTTCACAGGTAGAGGATGTGGTTAAGAAGGCGTATGGTGTACTGGCCTTCATCAATCGAGGAATTGAGTTTAGGAGTCAGGAGATAATGCTGCAGCTGTATAAGACTCTGGTCAGACCCCACTTGGAGTACTGTGCTCAGTTCTGGTCGCCTCATTACAGGAAGGATGTGGAAGCCAGAGAAAGGTGCAGAGGATATTTACAAGGATGTTGCTTGGGTTAGGTGGCATGCCTTATGAGGATACATTGAGAGAGCTCGGTCTTTTCTCCTTGGAGAGACGAAGGATGAGAGGTGACCTGATAGAGGTGTCTAAGATGTTGAGAGGTATTGATCGAGGGGATTCTGAGAGGCTTTTTCTCAGGGCTGAAATGGCGGCTACAACAGGACACAGGTTTAGGGTGCTGGGGAGTAGGTACAGAGGAGATGTCAGGGGTAAGATTTTCACTCAGAGGGTGGTGGGTGCGTGGTATCAGCTGCCGGCAGTGGTGGTGGAGGCGGTTTCGATAAGGTCTTTTCAGAGTCTTTTGGATAAGTACATGGGACTTAGTAAGATACAGCGTTATAGGTAAGCCTAGTAGGTAGGGACATGCTCGGCGCAACTTGTGGGCTGAAGGGCCTGTTTGTGCTGTGTTCTAACTGGCAAATAATTGGTAAATGTATTTCATAAATGTAAGGTAATACATAGAACATAGAACATTACAGCACAAACAGGCCCTTCGGCCCTCGAGTTGCGCCGATCGCATCAACCCCACCAATCTATAGACCTATCTATAACCCCCAATCCCATTAAACCCCATATACTCATCCAGAAGTCTTTTAAAAGACCCCAGCGAGTTCGCCTCCACCACCGACGACGGCAGCCGATTCCATTCACTCACCACCCTCTGAGTGAAAAACTTACCCCTAACATCACCTCTGTACTTCCCTCCCTGCACCTTAAATCTGTGTCCTCTCGTAGCGACCATTTCAACCCGGGGAAATAGCCTCTGAGAGTCCACCCTATCTATTCCTCTCAACATTTTATAAACTTCTATCAGGTCGCCTCTCAACCTTCGCCTCTCCAGGGAAAAGAGTCCCAGCTCCCTCAACCTATCTTCATAAGGCATGCCTCCCAGTCCAGGCAACATCCTTGTAAATCTCCTCTGCACCCTTTCAATAGCTTCTACGTCTTTCCTATAGTGAGGCGACCAGAACTGCGCACAGTACTCCAAATGAGGCCTGACGAGGGTCCTGTAAAGTTGCAGCATTACCTCCCGACTCCTAAACTCAATCCCTCGATTAATGAAGGCCAGTACACCATACGCCTTCTTGACCACCTCCTCCACCTGCGAGGCCGATTTAAGAGTTTTTTTTTTAGGAAGTTGCAGATGATTACTTATTATTTGGAAGGTGGAAGTGTAGACATGATAGAGGAAAATAGAGATCTTGGAGTACAAGTACACAAATTGCTTAAGGTTGCAAAACCATAAAAAGCAAACCAAGCACTGGATTTTATTGGTAGAGGGACAGAATTGAAAAGTAGGTAAGTTATGCATCAAACCTTGGTTAGACCACACAGATCTGGTCACCATATAATGAAAAGATAGAGACACTGAAGCAGTTCAAGATGGAAGCCAAACAAAATCCTTGAAGGCAAGGTTTGACCATATGCTGTGCAAAGATAGAGGCCTACTGTTGAAGATTGGAGATCTGGAACCTGTCAGCATCAATGATTGGGCCATTCTAATGATTCCAGTCATCAAGAAAGATGGATTTGCAAAGATTTGCAGGAATTCAAGGTCACCATAAATCCAGTGTTATGTGCTGAACAGTACCCATTACATCATATTGAAGACCTTTTTGTGGGATTGGCAATAGGCCAAAAGTTTAGCAAAACTGACCTGAGCCAAGCCTGCTGGCAAATGAACATGGATAAAAAGTCATAGGAATTTCTAACAATCATGACACAAAGGCTTGTTCCAGTACCGAAGATTGCCGTTAGATTTCATATCTGCTCCGGCAATGTTTCAAAGGCAATGGATCAGATGCTGAGCTGAGTCCAATGCTATCTGGATGACACCCTCATGCTGACTGTCCCTAATCAATCCTCAAGCCTCTAAATGCCTGTAGATCCTGTCTCTCAAAATACCTTCTTACAACTTAGCCATTTATCCATCTCAGGAAAGGATTAACAGGCTGGGTCTCTTCTCTCTTGAAAAGAAAGCTGTGGGGTGACCCAAGAGGTCTTTAAAATTATTAACTGTTTTGATAGAAAGACGATGAGAGAGTGTTTCCTCTTGTGGGGAAGAGCCTGAAAGAGACCATCAATATAAGGCAGTCACGAGCAAAAGGGATGTCTGGTAAGTGGCATGCTTTCAAAAGTGGGTTCAGGATAAGTCCCCAGGACCGGATGGAATGCATCCGAGGGTTCTGAAAGAAATGGCGGAGGTGATAGTGGATGCCTTGGTGGTTATTTTCCAGACGTCGCTGGATTCCGGGGAAGTGCCGGAAGATTGGAAAATGGCTAATGTTACGCCGTTGTTTAAGAAGGGTGCCAGGCAAAAGGCGGGGAATTATAGGCTGGTTAGTTTAACGTCTGTGGTAGGTAAAATGTTAGAAACCGTCATTAAGGAGGAAATAGCGAGGCATCTTGAGGGGAATTGCTTGATAGGGCGGACGCAACACGGTTTCATTAAAGGGAAGTCGTGTCTGACAAATTTACTGGAGTTCTATGAGGATGTGTCTAGGGCAGTGGATGGAGGAGAGCCGGTGGATGTGGTCTTTCTGGATTTTCAGAAGGCGTTTGACAAGGTACCTCACAAGAGGTTATTGCAGAAGGTCAGGGGACATGGAGTTGGGGGTAGGGTGTTAGCGTGGATAGAGGATTGGTTGTCAAATAGGAGGCAGAGAGTGGGGGTCAATGGATGCTATTCGGATTGGCGGTTGGTGACTAGTGGGGTGCCCCAGGGGTCGGTGCTGGGGCCTCAGCTATTTACCATTTATATAGATGATCTGGAGGAGGGAACCGAGTGCAGGGTGTCGAAATTTGCTGATGACACCAAGATTGGGGGAAAGGCAAATTGTGCGGAGGGTGTGGAGAGTCTGCAGAAGGATCTAGATAGGCTGGGCGAATGGGCCAGGAAATGGCAAATGGAATTTAATGTTGGCAAGTGTGAGGTGGTCCACTTTGGTAGGAGGAATGGTAGGAAGGACTATTACTTACGGGGCGAAAAACTGCAGCAGGCGACGGTGCAGAGGGACCTCGGGGTCCTTGTGCATGAGTCGCAAAAACCCAGCTTGCAAGTGCAGCAGGTGGTCAGGAAGGCGAATGGGATGCTGGCCTTCATAGCGAGGGGGATTGAATATAAAAGTAGGGAGGTCTTGCTGCAGCTGTATAGGGCATTGGTGAGGCCGCAGCTGGAGTACTGTGTGCAGTTTTGGGCGCCGCACCTGCGCAAGGATATTTTGGCCCTGGAGGGAGTGCAGAGGAGGTTTACTCGGCTGATACCGGAGTTGAGGGGATTGAGCTATGAGGAGAGGCTGAATAAACTAGGCTTGTCCTCGTTAGAGTTTAGAAGAATGAGGGGAGATCTCATTGAGACGTATAAGATGATGAATGGGATGGATAGGATAGAGGTGGAGAGACTCTTCCCGCTCAAAAAAGACAGTAGGACTAGGGGGCACAGCCTCAAGATAAAGGGGGGGGCGGTTTAGAACAGAGTTGAGGAGGAACTTCTTCACTCAAAGGGTGGTAAATCTCTGCCCGTTGAAGTGGTGGAGGCTGCCTCGCTAAATATTTTTAAGAAACGGGTTGATGGGTTTTTGATAAGAGAAGGGATTAAGGGTTATGGGGAGAGGGCAGGAAGGTGGAGCTGAGTCACGACAGATCAGCCATGATCTTATTGAATGGCGGGGCAGGCTCGATGGGCCAGATGGCCTACTCCTGCTCCTATTTCTTATGTTCTTATGTTCTTATAAATACATTCCTCTTAGAGTGAAGGGAAAGGCTGGCAGAGGTCAGGAACCCTGGATGGCTCAGGATATGGAGGCCCTGGTCAAGAAGAAGGAAGAGGCACATAACATGCATAGGCAGCTGGGATCAAGTGAATATCTTGAAGTGTATAAGGGTTGTAGGAGTAGAATTGAGAGAGAAATCAGGAGGGCAAAAAGGGGACATGAAATTGTTTTGGCAGATAAGGCAAAGGAGAATCCAAAGAGCTTCTACAAATACATAAAGGGCAAAAGACTAACAAGGGAAAACGTAGGGCCTCTTAAGGATCCACGAGAGATGGGCGAGATCCTAAATGAATATTTCTTATCAGTATTTACTGTTGAGAAAAGTATGGATGTTAGGGAACTTGGGGAAATAAATATTGCTGTTTTCAAGAGTGTACATATTACAGAGGTGGTGGTGCTGGAAGTCTTAAAGCGCATCACGGTAGATAAATATGCGGGGCTTGATGATGCATGTCCCAGGATGTCGTGGGAAGCTAGAAAGGAAATTGTGGGTCCCCTAACTGAGATATCTGAATTATCAATAGTCACGGGTGAGGTGCCTGAAGATTGGAAAGTGGTAAATGTTGTGCCTTTGTTTAAAAGGGCTGCAGGGAAAAGCCTGGGAACTACAGGCCAGTGAGCCTCAGTTTGATGGGTCAATTGTTGGAAGATATTTTGAGAGACAGAATCTACATGTATTTAGAGATGCAAGGACTGATTAGGGACAGTCAGCATGGCTTTGTGAGTGGAAAATCACGTCTCACAAATTTAATTGAGTTTTTTGAAGGAGTAACGAAGAAGGTAGATGAGGGCAGTATAGTTGATGTTGTCTCCATGGACTTTAGCAAGACCTTTGACAAGGTACTGCATGGTAGGTTGTTACATAATGTTAAATCTCTCGGGATCCAGGGTGAGTTATCTAAATGGATACAAAATTGGCTTCTTGACAGATGCCAGAGGGTAGTTGTAGAGAATTGTATTTCAAACTGGAGGCCTGTGACCAGCGGTGTGCCTCAGGGATCAGTGCTGGGCTCAGTGTTATCTGTCATTTATATTAATGATTTGGATGAGAATATAGGAGGCACAACCAGTAAGTTTGCAGATGACACCAAGATTGGTGGCATGGTGGACAATGAGGAAGATTATCTCCAATTGCAATGGGATCTTGATCAATTGGGCCAGTGGGCTGACGAAGGGCAGATGGAATTTAATTTAGACAAATGCGAGGTGATGCATTTTGGTAGACTGAACCAGGGCAGGACTTACTCAGTTAATGGTAGGGCGTTGGGGAGAGTTGCAGAACAAACAGATCTAGGGGTACATGTTCATAGCTCATTGAAAGTGGAATCACAGGTGGACAGAATGATGAAGGCAGCATTCGGCATGCTTGGTTTCATCGGTCAGAATAGTGAATACAAAAGTTGGGACGTCTTGTTAAAGTTGTACAAGACATTGTAAGACCACACTTGGAATACTATGTGCAATTCAGGTCACCTCATTATAGAAAGGATATTATTAAACTAGAAAGAGTGCAGAAAAGATTAACTAAGATGCTACTGAGACTTGATGGTTTTAGTTATAAGGAGAGGCTGAATAGACTGGGATGTTTTTCTCTGGAGCACAGAGGCTGAGGGGTAACTTTATAGAGGTCTATAAAACAATGAGGGGCATTGACAAGGTAGATTTGGCAGATGGAGTTTAATACGGAGAAGTGTGAAGTGATTCACTTCGGTAAGAATAACAGGAGTACAGAATATAGGGCTAATGGAAGGACTCTTAGTAGTGTTGAAGAGCAGAGAGATCTCGGTGTACTTGTGCATAGATCCCTGAAAGTTGGCACCCAGGTTGATAAGGTTGTTAAGAAGGCATATGGTGTGTTAGCTTTTATTGGTAGAGGGATTGAATTTCAGAGCCATGAGGTCACGATACATAAGAACATAAGAAATAGGAGCAGGAGTAGGCCATCTGGCCCTTCGAGCCTGCCCCGCCATTCAATAAGATCATGGCTGATCTGTCGTGACTCAGCTCCACCTTCCTGCCCTCTCCCCATAACCCTTAATTCCTTCTCATCAAAAACCCATCAACCCGTTTCTTAAAAATATTTAGCGAGGCAGCCTCCACCACTTCAACGGGCAGAGAATTCCAGAGATTCACCACCCTTTGAGTGAAGAAGTTCCTCCTCAACTCTGTTCTAAACCGCCCCCCCTTTATCTTGAGGCTGTGCCCCCTAGTCCTACTGTCTTTTTTGAGCGGGAAGAGTCTCTCCACCTCTATCCTATCCATCCCATTCATCATCTTATACGTCTCAATGAGATCTCCCCTCATTCTTCTAAACTCTAACGAGTACAAGCCTAGTTTATTCAGCCTCTCCTCATAGCTCAATCCCCTCAACTCCGGTATCAGCCGAGTAAACCTCCTCTGCACTCCCTCCAGGGCCAAAATATCCTTGCGCAGGTGCGGCGCCCAAAACTGCACACAGTACTCCAGCTGCGGCCTCACCAATGCCCTATACAGCTGTAGCAAGACCTCCCTACTCTTATATTCAATCCCCCTCGCTATGAAGGCCAGCATCCCATTCGCCTTCCTGACCACCTGCTGCACCTGCAAGCTGGGTTTTTGCGACTCATGCACAAGGACCCCGAGGTCCCTCTGCACCGTCGCCTGCTGCAGTTTTTCGCCCCGTAAGTCATAGTCCTTCCTACCATTCCTCCTACCAAAGTGGATCACCTCACACTTGCCAACATTAAATTCCATTTGCCATTTCCTGGCCCATTCGCCCAGCCTATCTAGATCCTTCTGCAGACTCTCCACACCCTCCGCACAATTTGCCTTTCCCCCAATCTTGGTGTCATCAGCAAATTTCGACACCCTGCACTCGGTTCCCTCCTCCAGATCATCTATATAAATGGTAAATAGCTGAGGCCCCAGCACCGATCCCTGGGGCACCCCACTAGTCACCAACCGCCAATCCGAATAGCATCCATTGACCCCCACTCTCTGCCTCCTATTTGACAACCAATCCTCTATCCACGCTAACACTCTACCCCCAACTCCATGTCCCCTGACGTTCTGCAATAACCTCATGTGAGGTACCTTGTCAAACGCCTTCTGAAAATCCAGAAAGACCACATCCACCGGCTCTCCTCTATCCACTGCCCTAGACACATCCTCATAGAACTCCAGTAAATTTGTCAGACACGACTTCCCTTTAATGAAACCGTGTTGCGTCCGCCCTATCAAGCAATTCCCCTCAAGATGCCTCGCTATTTCCTCTTTAATGACGGTTTCTAACATTTTACCTACCACAGACATTAAACTAACCGGCCTATAATTCCCCGCCTTTTGCCTGACACCCTTCTTAAACAACGGCGTAACATTAGCCGTTTTCCAATCTTCTGGCACTTCCCCGGAATCCAGCGACGTCTGGAAAATAACCGCCAAGGCATCCACTATCACCTCCGCCATTTCTTTCAGAACCCTCGGATGCATTCCATCCGGTCCTGGGGACTTGTCCACAATCAGCCCCTCCAGTCTGTCGAGCACCACCTCTCTAGTAACAGTAATGTCATTAAGACCCTCCACTCCTACCACCTTTCCATCGCTAACACCCAGCAAATTATTCACGTCCTCCTCCGTGAAGACAGAAACAAAAAAGTTATTCAAGACCTTAGCCATATCCCCATCCCCTACCACTAGCTCCCCTTTCTCATCCTCTAAAGGACCAACGTTTACCCTAGCCAGCCTCTTCCTTTTTATATATTTATAAAAACTCTTGCTATCCTTTTTTATATTAAGTGCTAGCCCAGCCTCATAGCTTCTCCTACCCTCCGTTATCAATTTCTTTGTCAATCTTTGTTGACATTTAAACCTTTCCCAATCCTCTTCTCGCCCACTGCTCTTAGCTACTCTAAACTCCTCCGCTTTTAATTTAACACTTTCCTTCACCTCCTTCGTTATCCACGGCTTATTACCTCTCCTCCTACTGTCCTTTTTAACCATCGGAATAAATTTCTGCTGAGCACCAAGAAAGATCTCCTTAAAGATCCTCCACTGCTCCTCAGCAGACCTACCTTCCAACGCGCTCCCCCAGTCCACATTCGCCAATTCTTCTCTCATCCTACCATACTCCCCTCTATTCAAACAAAGGACGCGTGTCTGGAAACCCACTTTCTCCTCCTCCATCTGCACCAGAAACTCCACCATACAATGATCACTCTCTCCAAGAAGATCCTTCACCGCAAGGTCCCTAATTCTACCCGCCTCATTACATAGCACCAGATCCAAGATAGCTCGCTCCCTCGTCGGCTCCAACACACACTGTTCAAGGAAATTATCCCGGCAGCATTCCAAGAATGCTGTCCAAGTTACAACTGTACAAAACTCTGGTGCGGCCGCACTTGGAGTATTGCGTACAGTTCTGGTCGCCGCATTATACGAAAGACATGGAGGCATTGGAAAGGGTGCAGAGGAGGTTTACCAGGATGTTGCCTGGTATGGTGGGAAGGCCTTATGAGGAAAGGCTGAGTTACTTGAGGTTATTTTCATTGGAGAGAAGAAAGTTATGAGGTGACCTGATTGAGGCATACAAGATGATCAGAGGATTGGATAGGGTGGACAGTGAGAGCCTTTTACCTCGGATGGTGATGGCTAACACAAGGGGACATAGCTTTAAATTGAGGGGTGGTAATTATAGGACGGATGTCAGAGGTAGGTTCTTTACTCAGAGGGTAGTACAGTCGTGGAATGCCCTGCCTGCAGCAGTTGTGGACTCGCCAACTTTAAGGGCGTATGGTGTACTGGCCTTCATTAATCGAGGGATTGAGTTTAGGAGTCGGGAGGTAATGCTGCAACTTTACAGGACCCTTGTCAGGCCTCATTTGGAGTACTGTGCGCAGTTCTGGTCGCCTCACTATAGGAAAGACGTAGAAGCTATTGAAAGGGTGCAGAGGAGATTTACAAGGATGTTGCCTGGACTGGGAGGCATGCCTTATGAAGATAGGTTGAGGGAGCTGGGACTCTTTTCCCTGGAGAGGCGAAGGTTGAGAGGCGACCTGATAGAAGTTTATAAAATGTTGAGAGGAATAGATCGGGTGGACTCTCAGAGGCTATTTCCCCGGGTTGAAATGGTCGCTACGAGAGGACACAGATTTAAGGTGCGGGGAGGGAAGTACAGAGGTGATGTTAGGGGTAAGTTTTTCACTCAGAGGGTAGTGAGTGATTGGAATCGGCTGCCGTCATCGGTGGTGGAGGCGAACTCGCTGGGGTCTTTTAAAAGACTTCTGGATGAGTATATGGGGTTTAATGGGATTGGGGGTTATAGATAGGTCTATAGATTGGTGGGGTTGATGCGATCGGTGCAACTCGAGGGCCGAAGGGCCTGTTTGTGCTGTAATGTTCTATGTTCTAAGGGCGTTCAAATGGTCAGTGGATAGGCATATGGATAACATTAGAATAGTTTAGGTTAGAGGTCATTAGATTGTTGCACCGACCAGTGGAACCATCGAGGGCTGAAGGGCCTGTACTGCGCTGTAATGTTCTATAGTCAATATTTTATCGCAAAGGTAGAGTAGTCTAATATTAGAGGGCACAGGTTTAAGGTGACAGGGGAGAGATACAAAAATGTCCATAGGGGCAATTTTTTCCACACAAGAGGTGGTGAGTATCTGGAGCAAGCTGCCAGAGGTAATAGTAGAGGCGGGTACAATTTTGTCTTTTAAAAAGCATTTAGATAGTTACATTGGTATGACGGATATAGAGGGATATGGGCCAAATGCTGGCAATTGGGATTAATTTGGGGTTTTAAAAAAAAAAGGGCAGCATGGACAAGTTGGGCCGAAAGGCCTGTTTCTTTGCTGTAAACCTCTAAGATTCTAAATCCAATATGGAAATCTGAAGAAACTTCTCCACCCAAAGACTTATGAAAAGATGGAACTTGCCACCTCAGAATATCTCTATGACTACTACAAGTAGATAGAATAAATTCATTTAAGGGGGAAACATAGGCTGGGCTATAGATTGGATACAGGACTCTGAAACAAGCAAATAAAGGAAAAGGGAACAGATGACTATTTGATAAATTGAGATTAAAAAATGGCACGAGGCTCAAGTTGAGCTTAACCTGAATAGTTTGTTTCAATGTTGTAAAATCACCATTCCAAACAAAACACTTGCCCAGCAGCATCTTCCCAGCTTTCCCCATAAACCCATCTCCACATCACACCTTCTCCCTGTTGCCCCATTCAGAACTGCCAAGCTGTCCTATCAGCAATTCTAGGGCATAAACTAGAGATAAAGAATAAAGCTAGTCAATGTAACCAGAATGATAGGGAGTGGGATAGCTTGACCTTGGGTTTGGACATAGCTCAGCACAACATTGAGGGCTGAAGGGCCTGTATGTGTGCTGTACTATTCTATGTAATGTAAAAGATTCTGAATGAGTTTGAAAGGGTAGAGTCAGAGGTTGGGTTGGAATTTAAGCTCAGGGTAGGTGCCCCACATCCCAGCAGAAATTTCAGGACTGACCCCAATTCCATTTAGCTGATTCACCTTGCTTTATTTTTTCATGCAATGAAGCTTTAATTATTATGAGGCAAGACTTCAGGAGGAAGTCCCACCTTACAGATCTGCTAGCCAATGGAGAACAGCAGCTCTGACATTGGGAGGAGGAGTGATCACTGCTGGTAATGAAGGTATACCAAGGAAGGGTCATTCAGCAATGGACAGTCAAGTCAGTTAGAGATCTTGCTGGGACAAAGTGACAAGCTCTAGCAAAGGACATTTTGGAATCTAACAAAGGGTCATCCAGACTCAAAATGTTGGCTCAATTCTCTCCCCACAGATGCTGTCAGACCTGCTGAGATTTTCCAGCATTTTCCGTTTTTGTTTCAGATTCCAGCATTCACAATATTTTGCTTTTATCAGAAGAGGGTGGACTTGGGAAGGCAAAACAATGGGAGTCAAGCATCTAACAGAAGCCTAGGGAGGAGCTATTCCCTCACCATTTTGTAAATCACAGCTTGCAGAGTTAAACTTGATGGGTTACATATTGGGTGCAAGTCTCTCCCAGCACTTGCTACATCGGGATCAGTGGGAGATAAGGACATTAATTTCACATTGATTGGCACTTAAGGACCTCAATTAAATGACCAAGGATGGGTCATTCAGCAATGGATAGTCAAGTCAGAGATCTTGCTGGGACAAGCAGACAAGCTCAGGGGTGGGGTGGGGTGGGGCGGGCTAACCCTAAAGGCTGAATGGCCCCCATTTGCACGAGTGATTCTATGGATTTGGGGCAGCATGGAGAACACAGGTTTGATTCCAGTTTTGGGTGACTGTCTATGTGGAATTTGCACATTCTCCTCATGTCTGAGTAGGTTTCTCTGGGTGTTCAGATTTCTTCCCATTGTCCAAAGATGTGTGGGTTAGGTTGATTGGCCATGATAAGGAGAGGATTGCAATGAGGAGAATTTTCTTCCCTCAAAGTGTTGTCAATATTGGAATTCTCTACAATTCCATCAATGAATGCAGCTTTCTGCTGTCTTTCTCCATTTAAAAATATTCAGCTCCTTTATTCTTCCTACCAAATTGCATAATTTCACATTTTCCAACATTATATTCCATCTGCCAAGTTTTTGCCCACTTACTTAACCCATCCATATCTCTCTCTAGACTTTGCATTATCCTTACCACTTGCCTTTCCATTTCTTTTTGTGTCAACTGCAAACTTGGCAATAGTATATTCACTTCCCTTGTCCAAATCATTAACATATATTGTAAATAATTATGGACTCAGCATTGGATCCTGTGGTACTCTGCTAGTTACAAGTTGCCATCCTGAAAATGCCACTCTTACCTTCCAATAGTTAGTCAATCCATACTAACTACCCCAACACCATGGGCCATCTTAAGTAGCCTTTGTGAGGCTCCTTATCAAATGCTTTTAATCCAAGTATATTACAGATATTGGTCCCTCATGAGGTTAGAAACAGAATAAAGCTCCCTCTGCACTGTCCCCATCAAATACATATTCCAGGCAGTTCAGCACAGGTAGATGGATTGTCCTTAGGGATAAGAACTAATCAGACATGAGCTCTCAGGATTTGCAACAACATTTAAAAGCTTCATTCCAGGTTTTAATACCTACCAAAGCTTCTGTGATGATGGTTCCAGATGCAGACCAGGTGAATACCTCAATCTGTCCAGGAGTGTCTATCAGAACAAACCTTCAAATAAAAGATGATACAACTCAATAGTCTAAGAAGAATAATCCCAGTTTCTTCAGTCTCTCTTTGTCATAGATATTCCTCATTTTTGATATAATTCTAGTAAATCTCCAGAGCCCTTACCAAGCTCTGATAGCCTTCTGAAAATGTGGGAAACAATTGTTAACAGTATATTAATTGCATGTTTAATTATATTCAGGTAATGGGCTCTAAGTGGAGATTCGCTTGTGCCCCCATAGTGGCAAAGTGTGAACTAGTAGTCTAGGTCACTAAACTGAGAATCTATAAACCTAGAGCAATGTGCTGGGATTCTTGGCTTGAATCCCACCACAGTAGATGGTAAGTCACTGTGTGGCAGGCTTGGGTGAGCTAACATATTTACAAAGGAGAAGGCTTAAAGTATGGTTGTTTGATTGGGAGTGCGTGCTTATAATATTCTTTCTAAATAACAGCTTATATTGTGTTTTTTAAGGCAAGGATAGATGGATAGATACTTTTTGGACGATGAAGGAATTAAGGGTTATGGTGGCCAGGTGGGTAAGTGGAGCTGAATCCACAAAAAGATCAGCCATGATCTTACTGAATGGCGGAGTAGACTCAAGGGACCAAATGGCCTACTCCTGCTCCTAGTTCTTATGTTTAAATCTTCAGCTCCAGTTCTATCACTCATTGCCTTGTTTTCTTAAAATAGAGCAATACTCCAGCTGAGGCATAACCAGTTTATTATACAGGTTTGGCAAACCATCCCAACTTTTATGGCTCTATTTATAAGGCCAAGGATTCCTCAATATTTCTTTTCAAGAAAAACTTATTGTTGAGAAAGGGTTTATCAAATGAAACTGCTATAAATTTTGAAATAAAAATGAGAAAATAGGGAATCAAAGATAGCACTGGTGTGAGAAGCATGATCTACAGGTGGCAAGATCCTTCTTAAAATCTGGCTGTTGGTTGAGGTCTGGAGAGAGGTTAATGTACACAAAGCAAACTTTAAATATACCTGGAGGGCAGTTGCAAAGAGAGAACTTCAAAAGTCTAAGAGAAAAGGTTTATTTTTAAGATTCCTTCCTGCTGGTTGGAATTCATTGTGTGCTCTCAGTGGGGAGGGAGCTGTGGATTGCAGCTCAGTCTGCAAACTCTCTGCTCTTTTTCACCCAAGAAAGGGTGAATTAAAGTGGGAAGCAGGAGCCACTGAGGTCCTGCTGCAAATTGCAAGCTGCTATTTCTACTTTTGGATTTTTTTTGTAACTAGAGCTGTATGAGAGGCATGTTGGGACTTCCAGTTTAGCCTGGAACCGTCTTGTAGTTTTTTCACTCAGTCAAGGGCAGGGGGCAGCCAAGGGAAGAATTCCTGTTTCATAAAAACTGCAACTGTCAGATCAACCTAGGCACTGTGTTGTTTCTTTTTTCATCCAAGCACAGGTGAATTAAAGTGAGGGAGAACAGTTGCAACTTGCAGCTCAGCTGGGAACCCTTTGCTGCTTCTGTTCACCCAGTTAAGGCTGAAAGTAAGGCGAGAAGAACTCTGGTAGATCGAACAACGAGACAGCTTGATACATGGACTAAGAAAGAGTGCTCCAGGCTGGAGGAAAATGGGTAATCCCACAGGTGCTGGCAAAATAGCAGGAGGCAAACCAACAGAGTTGTTGGGGGGGGTGGGGGTGCTTTGTCCCCCACCATGCTATCTTGGAGGGATCCCTGAACAGAGTATGCTGAGCAAAAGGAGAGGGGAAGCTATTATGGAGGCCATGCAAAGATTGGACTGTAAATTGGATCGGTGGGCCACTGAGTTGCAGGCCAAGATAGACAAGCTGAGAGAGGAGCTCAGATCATCTATTAAATCTCTCCAAGGTGTCATCGTCGTCCATGAGAACCACTTGAAGAAGCTTGAGGACTCGGAGGCATTTAGTGGAAATGCTATCTCCAAGCTGAAGAGCCAAGTTACTCATTTGAAATTAGAATCTCTAATAGAAGGATGTTAAAGATGAAATAACATCTGTTTGATAGGCCTTGAGGGCCCAAATATCACAGACTTTGTTGCCCGGCTATTAAGAATGTGCTGGAACTTGAGGATGAGTCGCTTCTGGATCACGCACACAGAGTGTAACTGGTAAAGCCCAGACCAGGAGAAGCTCCTCGGCTCATTAGTGAACGATACATTACACCTCAAATGTAGACTGCGGCAAGTAGCACAGGTGACCACTCTGAGGGTACCAGGAAAATAAGCTGTTGATATTTCCAGAGTTTACCCTGGTGGTGACTAGAAGGGCAACCTTCGCTGATACCAAACTAATTCTGCACAACTATCCTGGGGTCAGGTTTGGGCTTCGCTTTCCAGCTTGCTTGAGGATTACTGTCAACAATGGAGTCAAGCACAAGTTCACGGATCCAGTGGCAGTGATGAAATTTGTGGAGCAGATTTTTGAATCAGGTGACCACACGGATATAAACTGATATTTGTTTTTATGAACCTGTATGCTGTACTGTGATCAAACTGTCAGCCAGAAAAGGGTCGTGTGTTTTGCGACTGTTAGGTTATGTGTTTGGTATTTCTATAGACCTTTTCAGGTTTGACCACTTGAGACTGTGATGGGAATGGAGGTGGAAATTGTGGTCCATGCGGATGTGTTGTGAAGACATTGTGATAGAGGTGTTGGAGGCACAGGCACCCTGTTTGGGAGGGCGTGGGGGCAACGACTCTGTTTGCGGGTTTAGTCTGTGTGAGTGTTTGTCTTTGCTGGGTTTTTTTTCTCTGTGGGTGTGGTCTGGCCTCTTTCAAGTCCACTTTTTCTTTCTCTGGGGCTGGTGGGGAAGGTGGAGCGTGGGGCCCTGGGGTATGGCATCTGTCAATGTCAGCAGTTGGGGGGAGACTCCCCAGTGAGGAGGGATACCAAGCTGTTAGGAATGTGGGATACTGGCTAGGAGGCCCTTACCTAGGAGCGATCAAGTCCACTAACCGGAATGTCAGAGGATTAAATCGTCTGGTTCAGCACCGTAAGATATTTCAGCATCTTCAACAACTAGGTACTCAAATTGCATTCCTCCAAGAGACCCATCTCAGGCCAGTGGGCTATTTTAGGCTCTGTAGAGAATGGAGGGTATCAATGCCTTCCCTCAACTTTTCACACCAAGGCACAGGGTGGGAAAGGGGGCAGCAATCCTCATCCACAAGTCCTTATCCTTGGTAGTAGCCAGTTGAGTCATTTCTGACTCAAATGGCTGATATGTTGTCATGGGTTACTTATATGAGACGTCCCTGGTGTCAGCGAACGTGTATGCCTCAAACTGGGACTGTGAATACTTTTTCTGGTCATTTTTTGCGCTACTTCCAGATCTGAATTCACATTGGTTGATACTGGGCAGAGATTTCAACTGTTGGTTGAATCCTGTCCAGGACTGCTCCTCCTCCGGCACTGTATCTTCTAAGTTGGCAGAAATTATTACATCATTTCTCATGGAATACGCAGCATCAGACTCATGAAGATTTCTTAACCGTAGTAGGGAATATTCTTTTTTTTTGTCCACCGAACATATTCACGTATAGATGACTTCTTGGTAGATAATAAGATACTCCCAGCTATGCACTCATGTTCCTATAAATCCACTGTAATTTCGGACCTTGCTCTCTTGACAATGGACTTGGTAGTGGGGAGGAGGGTGGGTCCCTGTACACCTTGGTGATTTAATCTGCTCTCTGATGATGAATTTGTTAGATTTCTGTTAACCCAGATTGATGATTTCTTCGAGTTTAACGATTGTCGGGAATCTCAGCAGCTATCTTTCGGGAGACATTGAAGGTTTATTTAAGGGGCCAAATCGTATCTTATTCACGAGGCGAAGCAGAGAGGTAGGAGATTATTGGAATTGCTGGGGCGTATCGCCCAAGTTGATGCCACAGTAGCTGGAGTACTGTGTGCAGTTTTGGTCACCGCACTTGCGGAAGGATACACTGGCCTTGGAGGGAGTGCAGAGGAGGTTCACCAGGCTGATACCAGAGATGCGGGGGCTAGCCTATGAAGGGAGACTAAATAGACTGGGTCTGTACTTGTTGGAGTTTAGAAGGATGAGGGGGGATCTTATAGAGACGTTTTAGATCGGAGTTGAGGAGGAAGTTCTTCACTCAAAGGGTGGTGAATCTCTGGAATTCTCTGCCCGTTGAAGTGGTGGAGGCTGCCTCGCTAAATATACTTCAGTCACAGGTAGATAGGTTTCTGATAGACAGGGGAATTAAGGGTTATGGGGAGAAAGCGGGAAAGTGGAACTGATCCACTTCAGATCAGCCATGATCTTATTGAATGGCGGGACAGGCTTGAAGGGCTAGATGGCCTACTCTTATGTTCTTACCATGTACACTGTGAGCCCATTTCCAGAGGTATATAAAGAATGTTTACAAGTTCAGGCAGACTTTGAGACCTTGTTCTCACGTCAAGTGGAAGAGATGTTAAGTATACACACTATGAGCATGGAGACAAGGCAAGCAAGCTACTAGCTCATTAGCTGTGCCAATTCACCACCAAAAGTCTAATACCACAAATGCAGACTCCGAATGGGGTCTCCTACTGATCCGCAGCAAATAAACTGTTTAGAGACTTTTATTCAACCCTCCATAGCTCGGAATCTATCGACAATGAGGCAGACTTTCAGGAGTTCTTTAGGGCACTGAATCTCTCCATGATGATGTGGGTATGCCGGCGTTGGACTGGCGTAAACACAGTAAAAAGTCTGACAACACCAGGTTTTAGTCCAACCTATTTATTTGATAATATATTATCAAATAATAGAACATAGAACATTACAGCGCAGAACAGGCCCTTCAGCCCACGATGTTGCGCCGACCAGTTACAAAAACAATGACCCACTAGCCTAAACCAATCCCTTTTCATCCATAAACCTATCCACAGATCTCTTAAACGCCCCCAAACTAGGAGCATTTACAACTGCAGCAGGCAGGGCATTCCAATCCCTCACCACCCGCTGGGTAAAGAACCTACCCCTGACATCAGTCTTGTAGCTACCCCCCCTTAATTTAAAGCCATGCCCCCTCGTGCTAGCTTTCTCCATCCGGGGAAAAAGGCTATCACTATTCACCCTATCTAAACCTCTAATCATCTTATATGTTTCAATAAGATCCCCTCTTAGCCGCCTTCTTTCCAACGAAAACAACCCCAAATCCCTCAGTCTCTCCTCATAGGACCTCCCCTCCATACCAGGCAACATCCTAGTAAACCTCCTCTGCACCCTCTCCAAAGCCACCACATCCTTCCTGTAATGTGGGGACCAGAACTGCACACAGTACTCCAAGTGTGGCCGTACCAGAGTAGTGTACAGTTGCAACATGACGCTGCGACTCTTAAATTCAATCCCCCTACCAATAAACGCCAAGACACCGTACGCCTTCTTAACAACCTTATCTACTTGATTCCCAACTTTCAGGGATCTATGTACACATACACCTAGATCCCTGTTCATCCACACTATTCAAAGTCCTCCCGTTAGCCCTATACTCGACACATCTGTTGCTCCTACCGAAGTGAATTACCTCACACTTCTCCGCATTAAATTCCATCCGCCACCTCTCGGCCCAGCTCTGCAACCTATCTAAATCTCCCTGCAGACTATGACACCCTTCCTCACAATCTACCACACCTCCTACTTTGGTGTCATCAGCAAATTTACTAATCCACCCAACTATACCCTCATCCAGATCATTAATAAAGATTACAAATAGCAGTGGCCCCAAAACAGATCCCTGAGGCACACCACTCGTAACCGAACTCCATGATGAATATTTACCATCAACCACCACCCTCTGTCTCCTATCTGATAGCCAATTCCTGATCCAATTTCCGAGATTACCCACAATCCCACACATCTGCATTTTCTGCAGAAGCCTACCATGGTGAACCTTATCAAACACCTTACTAAAATCCATATATACCACATCAACTGCCTTGCCCCCATCCACCTCTTTGGTCACCTTATCAAAAAACTCAATAAGGTTAGTAAGGTACGACCTACCCGCTACAGAACCATGCTGACTATTTCTAATCAATTCATTACACTCCAAATAACTATAAATCCTATCCCTAATAATTTTTTCTAAAACCTTGCCCACAACAGAAGTAAGACTCACCGGTCTATAATTCCCGGCAAAGTCTCTGTTCCCCTTCTTAAACAATGGGACAACATTCGCTATCCTCCAATCCTCCGGGACTACACCAGAGACCAATGACGACCTGAAGATCAGAGCCAGAGGCTCTGCAATCACCTCTCTTGCCTCCCAGAGAATCCTAGGGTAGATCCCATCCGGACCAGGGGACTTATCTATTTTCAAACCCTCAAGAATATCCAGCAATAATAGTATATTACCAAAATATTATAAAATAGTATATTATCAAATAAATAGGTTGGGCTAAAACCTGGTGTTGTCAGACTTTTTACTGTGTCTCTCCATGATGGACAGGGGAGAGACTGCGGCACTGGAGAAACCAATCGATATTGAAGAAATTGTTAGGGTGGCCAGAACTATGCCAAGTGGGAAATGTCTGGGACCAGATGGGTACCCCATCAAATTCTACAAAACATTTATGGATAGTTTGGCTTCTGCACTATTGAGCGTGATCAATGAATCATATGAGAAACGGTCTCTCCCGCAGACTGAGACAAGCGACAATTTTGCTTATCCTTAAAAGGACAAGGACCCACAAATCTGCAACTCTTATAGGCCAATCTCACTGCTGAATGTGGATCTCAAACTGATCTCTAAGATTCTGGCCATTCGTTTGGAGGATATTCTGCCCTCTATTAATTCGCCTGACCAGACTGGGTTCATTAAAAATAGACACAGAACATAGAACACTACAGCACAAACAGGCCCTACGGCCCACAAGTTGCACCGGTCATATCCATACCTGCCAGGCCTATCTATAACTCTCAATCCCATTAAATCCTATATCCCTATAAATCCATATAAAGTAGAAAGAACAATACAGCACAGGAAACAGGCCCTTCGGCCCTCCAAGCCTGCGCCACTCCTGCTTCCAACTCAACTATTTGTTTGTATCCCTCCATTCCCACTCTGTTCATGTGACTATCCAGTTAAGTCTTAAACAATCCCAGCGTGTCCGCTTGGCAGTGCATTTCAGGTCTCCACCACCCTCTGTAAAATACGTCCCTTTGACATCTGTGTTAAACCTTGCCACCCTCACCTTGAACCTGCAACCTCTTGTGTTCGTCACCTCCGACCTGGGAAAAAGTTTCCCACTGTTCACTCTATCTATGCCCTTCATAATTTTATACACCTCTATGAGGTCTCCCCTCGTCCTCCATCTTTCCAGGGAGAACAACCCCAGTTTACCCAATTTCCCCTCATAGCTAAGACCCTCCATACCAGGCAACATCCTGGTAAGTCTTTTCTGTATTCTCTCCAAAGCCTCCGCGTCCTCCTGATAGTGTGGTGACCAGGATTGGACGCAGTATTCCAAATGTGGCCTAACCAACGTTCTATACAGCTGTTAAAATACAAGATTTTACCTGTTAAAAACCTGTTTAAAATAAGTTTAAAGCACTTTACTCTTTGTAGAACTGTTTAAAGCATTTATTTATTGTATTTACTGCTTTAAGAATTCTGAGGGTGTGTTGGAAAGTCATTTGTAGACCAGCCTGCTTTAATTAATTATCAAGGGGCCACACGGTGAAGCCTTCCATTGTTTGCTGGAGCAGAGCGAGCGAGCTAAGATTGTACCTGTTAAAAACCTGTTTAAAATAAGTTTAAAGCACTTTACTCTTTGTAGAACTGTTTAAAGCATTTATTTATTGTATTTACTGCTTTAAGAATTCTGAGGGTGTGTTGGGAAGTCATTTGTAGACCAGCCTGCTTTAAAACAGCGCCAGGTTTAAAAGGAGGCCTGGTGTAGACAGCGGGCAGCGTCTGAGCGGGCAGTGGAGTGAGTGGGAAGCAGAGTGAGTTAATAGGGCTTAATATCAAAAAGGGCTAAAGGGAAAAAGGCCAGGTGAGTTTGTTTGAAAAAAGACAAGAAAAAAATTTTTTTTCAAAACTACTACAGCAAGAAACAAGGAAACAATTTTTTCCCCATAAATAATTACAGTGAATAATGGAGGGGCATGTGATGTGTGGTTTCTGTATGATGTGGGAACTGGTGGACCCCAGGGTCCTTCCCAGTCACCATGTCTGTAGTAAGTGCAGGTTGCTGGAGGAGCTCCAGCTCAAGGTGGATGAGCTGGCCTCTGAGCTACAGACACTGAGGCTCATCAGGGGGAGAGAGGGTGCCCCTAGACTGGCTAAATCTAAGGGTCAGGGACAAAAGGGGGCTGCTGGGAGGAGGAAGGGGGGTGAGGAGCGGAGGCCTCAGCCTCTTAACCTGCATAACAGGTTTGAGGTTCTTGCTGCCAGTCTGGAAGAGGACGAGGCAGGTGAGGTTGGTGAACAAACTGCACACGGTACAGTGATGCAGCAGGACATAGGCAAAGAGAAGGGGAAAAGGAACGTAGTAGTGATTGGGGATAGTGGGGTGAAGGGTATTGACACTGTCCTTTGTCACAATGACAAAGTGCACAGAAGGGTGTGTTGTCTGCCTGGTGCTCGGGTACAGGATGTCGCAGCTGGGCTGCAGAGGAATCTGGAGTGGGAGGGTGAGAACCCGGTCGTTGTAGTACATGTGGGTGCCGGCGACGTAGGCAAAGTGCGGATTGAGGATCTGGGGAGGGAGTATGAAAAGCTGGGAATGAAATTAAAAAGTAGAACCGACAAGGTGGTTATCTCTGTGCTGTAAACATTCTGTGGTTCTAAAAGGGACTTCAAACCTGCCAGCTGACAGTGGGTGGGTGGGTGAATCAACTCCCGACCCGTCAGTCAATTTGGATACTCACTGGTACCTAACTAATCAAGTGTGACTCCATGCCATTCCGGCCAGTGGAAATGGTGCTGCCAGAACCGCCTGCCACCGCACTCCGAAATAAACATGGAGAATTCACCCATTGACTCTACTCGATTTGAAGTTTATTCATGTTGGTCCATTGACCTGTTCAACTTTTCAACCCAATTCACTTGTCTTCGATCCCTTATCTCACTGAATGTTGTATTTTTGCAGCCCAGGGAATTATCTTTGATTCTGATCTACTCGATTGTTCTTTCATTCAACCTAAATGTACTGCATTCACTCGATTGCTTCCATTATTTGTTTGCCCATTTCAGTTCTCTCTATATGGATTCCACCTGAACAACTTCATGAAGACGCGCAAGGAACAATCAGAAGAATTTTGCTTATTGCAATTGAGAATGTCTTAAACTTCGGGGCAGTTTCCCAGAGAATGGAAATCACTTCACTGGGAGATAGGAACAGATACAGTAATGGTCCAGCTGATGGCTCCAGTGAGCTCCATCTGTGCTGTAAATGTACTCACTGACAGTCCTGCTGCCTCTTCTCAATAAATTTCATAACCTGCAGCAAACAAAGTGAAGAGGAACAGCATTAACAAAAGATACATAAAATAACCCTTTCCTCAAAGTTGTTACAGCAGAGGATGAATGCAAGGGTTAGAATGTCAGTGAATCATGGAGCACGGGTGCAGCACGACTGTGAAGGGGAGGGGAGCGGGGAGAAAGAGAGAGAGAACTGGTGAAGTTGACAGAGGAGAGAGGGAGAACAAGGGAGATGGGAAGGGGTATGCCTAGAGGCCAGCAGGAGGGAGAAAAGGAAAGAGTCCAGTCAGGGTATTAGCGATGGACGCCATGAGTGCACCATGCGTCCCCCCCGCCACCCCCCACCCCGGTTTTGCGCTCCCCATCCTTCCCCACTTCAGACTACAGTGAATTATCTCTCACCTGATCAAACCGCGTGGCAAATAAATTCAAAGCAGTGACGATGCCACCATTTGGTCCAAGACCGTACCTGGAGCAGCAGTTCAGAAAAACAAATTAGCTGGCAGACCTGAGGCTAAGGGCTAACTCAGGCTGGCCAGTCAAAGAGTAAACAAAGCACTGAAGTTGATTTCACATACAGAGTGTAGAGTTGTGATTTTGTTAAACCTTACTTGGGAGTGAAGTGTTTTAATCTCCATCTTCCAACAAAGTCATAGAGGCACGAGAGAATGACAAAAATATTTACCATGATGACACCAGAAACTGAGGTTATATGTATCAGAAAGACTGAATTATTATTCAAGAATTGTATAGGATAGACACCGAGTCACTAGTACATGTAATTGGAAATTCCCAAAGTAACGTCTTTACCAACTGTGTGGCAACAGTGGTTGAGGTAAGAAGCTTTGATGCATTTAAGGAGAAGCTAGATAAACTTGAGGGAAAAAGAAACAGAAGGATAAATTTCTTTTAAATTAATTTGTGGGACATGGGCAGCGCTGGCTGGCCAATATTTATTGCCCATCCCTAGTTGCCATTGAGAAGGTGGTGGTGAGCAGCTTTCGTGAATCACTGGAGTCCATATGCAAGTTAATGTAATTAGACCGAGGTTAGACACAGCGGTGGTGGCAGGGGAGGAAGAGCAGGGTGGGTGTCTTATGGAGCCAAATGGCCAGTTTCTGTATATTAAACGTAATATACCCTCCACTTCATGCACAAATTTGCCATTATGCTTCGCAGCGCCCAGTCATATATGAAAAGGATACTGCTTCATCACTTCCTTATAGTTCACGGTGTCCCGAATATCTGCAAAATAGAGATCCTTCAGTTCATGGTTCATTCCCACCAACTTCCAAAGACCTGGCCCCATGGGAAATGGATACAATTCAGCCATGACCCAGGACCTTTGCACCATCCTAATATTACAATCCCTCCCACCAAAATCCCAACCACGCCTCCCCAATGAAACCCCAGCCTGATCCCCATTTGACCCACCTGTCCAGCTCCCACATCCCAGAAAGATCAAAAATCTGTTACCTGATCCACATTTAGCCCCTCCCCTCCTGTTCCAGGACACCTACCTATGTTGGCTGGAAAAGGAATCTCGTGTACTGCTGGGTCCAGGTTAATAAGGTAAGGAGGAGCTCCTTTACTATGGAGATGGCCAGTCAGTCTCTGCAGGAAAAGAAAAATACAGAAAAGAATCACACAGCTATCTTCAGGTGACACACAAACTACAGACAACACCCCCCATATCCCTGTTCAATTCACCATTCCTCTCTTTTTAATCATCTTAAATCTCTCAACCTCGCAGCTCATTTCTCTCCATTCGCATGGGTGGAAGAGCAAAGCATGCAGATGACGCTGAAAGTCTGCAAAGGGCCATTGATAATCTAAGTGAGTGGGTGAGGGTCAGGCAGATGGAGTACAATGTTGGTAACATAGAACACAGTAAAAAGTCTGACAACACCAGGTTTTAGTCCAACCTATTTATTTGATAATATACTCACAAGCTTTCGAGGTTAGCCCCTTCGTCAGGTGAATGGAGAGTTCTGGCCTCAGACAGAGCATATAAAGCACAGACAGTTTAGAGATTACAGATTAGAATGCGAATCCTTACACCTAACCTGCTGTTCAAGACCTGAAGTGGCTGATAATGTGAGAAGGAGCACCGATCACAGTTTAAAGAGATGTGTATTGTCTCCAGACAGTACAGTGAAGTTTTGCAAACCCAGGCAAGTCACGGGGGTTACAGATAGTGCGACATGAACCCAAGATCCCTGTTGAGACCGTCCTCATGTGTGCGGAACTTGGCTATCAGTCTCTGTTCAGCGACTCTGCGCTGTCGTGTGTTGTGAAGGCCGCCTTGGAGAATGCTTACCCGAAGGTCAGAGGCTGAATGCCCGTGACCACTGAAGTGTTCGCCAACAGGAAGGGAACAGTCTTGCCTGGTGACTGTCGAGCGATGTTCATTCATCCGTTGTCGTAGCATCTGCATGGTCTCCCCAATGTACCATGCTTCGGGACATCCTTTCTTGCAACGTATCAGGTAGACAATGTTGGCCGAGTTGCAAGAGTATTTACCATGTACCTGGTGGATGATATTCTCATGTGTGATGATGGTATCCATGTCGATGATCTGGCATGTCTTGCAGAGGTTGCTGTGACAGGGTTGTGTGGTATTGTGGTCACTGTTCTCCTGAAGGCTGGGTAGTTTGCTGCGGACAATGGTCTGTTTGAGGTTGTGTGGTTGTCTGAAAGCAAGAAGTGGGGGTGTGGGGATAGCCCTGGCGAGATGTTCGTCTTCATCAATGATATGCTGAAGACTCCAGAGAAGATGTCGTAGCTTCTCCGCTCCGGGGAAGTACTGGACGAAGGGTACTCTGTCCACTGTGTCCTGTGTTTGCCTTCAGAGGAGATCGGTGCGGTTTTTCGCTGTGGCGCATTGGAACTGCCGATCTATGAGTCGAGCACCATATCCTGTTCTTATGAGGGCATCTTTCAGGGTCTGGAGGTGTCTGTCACGATCCTCCTCATCTGAGCAAATCCTGTGTATACGGAGGGCTTGTCCATAGGGAATGGCTTCTTTAACATGTTTAGGGTGGAAACTGGAGAAGTGAAGCATTGTGAGATTGTCTGTGGGCTTGCGGTACAGTGAGGTGCTGAGGTGACCGTCCTTAATGGAGATGCGTGTGTCCAAGACTGCAACTGATTCTGGGGAATAGTCCACGGTGAGTCTGATGGTGGGGTGGAATTTGTTGATATCATCACATAGTTGTTTCAGTGATTGTTCACCATGAGGCCAAAGGAAGAAAATGTCATCGATGTATCTAGTGTACAGCATCGGTTGAAGATTCTGTGCAGTGAAGAAATCTTGTTTGAACCTGTGCATGAAGATGTTGGCATATTGAGGTGCAAATTTGGTCCCCATGGCTGTTCCATGTGTCTGGATGAAAAACTGGTTGTTGAAGGTGAAGAGATTGTGGTCCAGGATAAAGCGGATGAGTTGTAAAATTGCATCTGGAAACTGGCAGTCGCAGCAATGCCATCGTTGTGGGGGATGTTGGTGTAGAGCGCTGAGACATCCATTGTGACGAGGAGCGTCCCTGGTTCAACTGCTCCATGTGTGCTGAGTTTCAGTAGGAAGTCCGTAGTGTCGCGACAAAAGCTGGGGGTTCTTTGTACAATGGATTTCAGGATGCCCTCGACGTAGCCGGAGAGGTTCTCACACAGAGTTCCATTGCCCGATACAATGGGACGGCCAGGTGTGTTTGCCTTGTGTATCTTTGGGAGGCAGTAGAGATCTCCAATGCGGGGAGTACGTGGAATGAGAGCACGGAGGGTGCTCTGAAGGTCCGGATCAAAGGTCTTGATCAGATTGTTGAGTTGACGAGTGTGTTCTTTGGTCGGATCTGTGGGTAATTGTCTGTAGTGTTCCTCATTGTTTAGTTGTCGGTACACTTCTTTACGGTAATCCGTTCTGTTCAGTATGATGATGGCCCCACCCTTTGCTGTTCCTAACTTCCATCCACAGAGACTCTGTAAATAGTCCGTCCACGGCATCCTCCTTCTCTGCAGCCATGACACTGTCCCTGATCAACAATGCCACTCCACCACCTCTTCTGCCACCCTCCCTGTCCTTCCTGAAGCATCTGAATCCCGGCACCTGAAGTACCCAGTCCTGTCCCTGAGACATCCAAGTCTCCGTAAAGGCCACCACATCACATTCCCAAGCAGCAATCCACGCCCTAAGCTCATCTACCTTATTCACTACACTCCTGGCATTAAAATATATACACTTCAGCCCCTCAGTCCGGGCATTACCCTTCTCCACCCCCTGTCTAACCTCCCTCTCATACTGCCCGCAGTCCTCCCCTACCTGGGAGCTAACCTCCTCTGTCCCAGTTTCCCTATCACAATTCCCTCCCCCCATAATTTCCCAGGCTATCCCTGTTCCCTTTCTTGAAAATAGGAACCACATCCGCAATCCTCCGGAACCGCTCCCGTCTCCATCGACGACGCAAAGATCATTGCCAGGGGCTCTGCAATCACTTCCCTCACCTCCCACAGTATCCTGGAGTACATCCCATCCGGTCCCAGCCACTTATCTATCTTGATAGAATTCAAAAGTTCCAACACATCCTTTCTTAACGTCCACATACTCAATCTTTCCAGTTTGCCGCAAACCTGCAGAACAACCTCCCAGATCACTTTCCACCGTGAATACCTTGGCAAAGTACTCATTAAGCACCTCTGCCATTTCTTCCAGTTCCACACAGACTTTTCCCTTCACCTTTTGTAGGTCCTATCCCTTCTCTTCTCACCCTTTTACTCTTCACATATTTGGAGAACGCCTTGGGATTCTCCTTAATCTTACCCGCCAAGGCCTTCTCATGTCCCCTTCTGGCTTTCCTAATTTCCTTTTTAAGCTTTCTACTAGCCTTATACTGCTCTAGATCCTTAACATCTCCTAGCTCTCTGAACCTTTTATACGCCTTTGTTTTCTTCCTGACCAGGTTCACCACAACCTTCATGCACCACGGCTCCCGCAACCTACCAAAACCTCTTTGTCTCATCGGAACGTTGTCATGCAGAGCTCCAGTCAAACATTCCTTGAAAATCCACCACTTTCCTTCAGTATTTTTCCCCCAAGAACACCTCCTTCCAGTTTACTTGTCCAATTATCCGCTTGATGGCTTCATATTTCCCCTTACTCCAGATAAACACCTTCCTAGCCTGCCTGGTCCTATCTCTTTCCATTTGAGGTCATCCATTTTGGTAGGATTAACAGCAAAACAGATTATTTAAATGGTAAAAGATTGTAAAGGGATATAGATAGTCTAACTGAGTGGGCGAGAGTCTGGCAGATGGAGTGTAATGTCGGTAATGTGAGTTCATCCATTTTGGTAGGAATAACAGCAAAATGGACTATTATTTAAAATGGTAAAAGATTGCAGCATGTTGTTGTGCAGAGGGACCTGGGTGTCCTTGTGCAGGAATCTCAAGGAGTTGGTTTGCAGGTACAGCAGGTAATTAAGGCAAATGGAATTTTGTCCTTTATTGCTAGAGGGATGGAGTTTAAAAACAGTGAGGTTATGTTGCAACTGTATAAAACATAGAACATAGAACATTACAGCGCAGAACAGGCCCTTCGGCCCACGATGTTGCGCCGACCAGTTAGAACATAGAACATTACAGCACAAACAGGCCCTTCGGCCCTCGAATTGCGCCGATCGCATCAACCCCACCAATCTATAGACCTATCTATAACCCCCAATCCCATTAAACCCCATATACTCATCCAGAAGTCTTTTAAAAGACCCCAGCGAGTTCGCCTCCACCACCGACGACGGCAGCCGATTCCATTCACTCACCACCCTCTGAGTGAAAAACTTACCCCTAACATCACCTCTGTACTTCCCTCCCCGCACCTTAAATCTGTGTCCTCTCGTAGCGACCATTTCAACCCGGGGAAATAGCCTCTGAGAGTCCACCCTATCTATTCCTCTCAACATTTTATAAACTTCTATCAGGTCGCCTCTCAACCTTCGCCTCTCCAGGGAAAAGAGTCCCAGCTCCCTCAACCTATCTTCATAAGGCATGCCTCCCAGTCCAGGCAACATCCTTGTAAATCTCCTCTGCACCCTTTCAATAGCTTCTACGTCTTTCCTATAGTGAGGCGACCAGAACTGCGCACAGTACTCCAAATGAGGCCTGACTAGGGTCCTGTAAAGTTGCAGCATTACTTCCCGACTCCTAAACTCAATCCCTCGATTAATGAAGGCCAGTACACCATACGCCTTCTTGACCACCTCCTCCACCTGCGAGGACGAATTAAGAGTCCTGTGAACCCGGACCCCGAGATCCTTCTGCTCTTCAACGCTACTAAGACCCCTGCTCTTAATAGTGTACTCGTTCATCCCGTTGGTTCTGCCGAAATGGACGACTACACATTTATCCGCGTTGAAGTCCATCTGCCACTTCTCCGCCCATTCCTGCATCCTATCTATGTCCTGCTGCAACTTTTGACATCCTTCCAGACCATCCACAACACTGCCGACCTTCGTGTCATCAGCGAACCTGCTAACCCATCCCTCCACTTCCTCATCCAGATCATTTATGAAAATGACAAACAGCAAGGGTCCCAGAACAGATCCCTGGGGCACCCCACTGGTGACTGACCTCCATTCCGAAAAAGACCCATCCACAACCACTCTCTGCCTTCTGCAGGCAAGCCAGTTCTGGATCCACAAGGCCAAAGGCCCTTGGATCCCATGCCCTCTCACCTTCTCAAGAAGTCTTGCTTGGGGGACCTTATCAAAAGCCTTGCTGAAGTCCATGTACACTATGTCCACGACACTTCCTTCGTCAATGTGTTCAGTCACATTATCGAAGAACTCAACTAAACTCGTAAGGCATGACCTGCCCTTGACAAATCCATGCTGACTATTCCTGATCATGTCAAACCTCTCCAAATGCTCGTAAATCTTGTCCCTCAGAAGCCTCTCCATCAGCTTACCAACCACTGAGGTCAGACTCACCGGGCGGTAATTTCCCGGGCTATCTCTGTTCCCTTTCTTGAAAATAGGGACTACATCCGCAATCCTCCAATCTTCCGGAACCTCTCCCGTCTCCATTGACGACGCAAAGATCATCGCCAAGGGCTCTGCAATCACTTCCCTGGCCTCCCACAGTATCCTGGGGTACATCCCATCTGGTCCAAAACAATGACCCACTAGTTACAAAACAATGACCCACTAGCCTAAACCAATCCCTTTTAGTCCATAAACCTATCCACAGATCTCTTAAAACGCCCCCAAACTAGGTGCATTTACAACTGCAGCAGGCAGGGCATTCCAGTCCCTCACCACCCTCTGGGTAAAGAACCTACCCCTAACATCAGTCCTATAACTACCCCCCCCTTAATTTAAAGTCGTGCCCCCTCGTGCTAGCTTTCTCCATCCTAGGAAAAAGGCTATCACTATCTACCCTGTCTAAACCTCTAATCATCTTATATGTTTCAATAAGATCCCCTCTTAGCCGCCTTCTTTCCAGCGAAAACAACCCCAAATCTCTCAGTCTCTCCTCATAGGATCTCCCCTCCATACCAGGCAACATCCTGGTAAACCTCCTCTGCACCCTCTCCAAAGCCTCTACATCCTTCCTGTAATGTGGGGACCAGAACTGCACACAAAACTCCAAGTGTGGCCGCACCAGAGTTGTGTACAGTTGCATCATGACGCTGCGACTCCTAAATTCAATCCCCCTACCAATAAACGCCAAGACACCGTATGCCTTCTTAACAACCTTATCTTCTTGATTCCCAACTTTCAGGGATCTATGTACACATACACCTAGATCCCTCTGCTCCTCCACACTATTCAAAGTCCTCCCGTTAGCCCTATACTCAACACATCTGTTATTCCTACCGAAATGAATTACCTCACACTTCTCCACATTAAACTCCATCCGCCACCTCGCAGCCCAGCTCTGCAACCTTTCTAAGTCACCCTGCAAACTATGACACCCTTCTTCACAATCTACCACACCTCCGACTTTGGTGTCATCAGCAAACTTACTAATCCACCCAACTATACCCTCATCCAGATCATTAATAAAAATTACAAACAGCAGTGGCCCCAAAACAGATCCCTGAGGCACACCACTCGTAACCGAACTCCATGACGAATATTTACCATCAACCACCACCCTCTGTCTGCTATCTGCTAACCAATTCCTGATCCAATTACCTAGATCACCCCCAATCCCATACATCTGCATTTTCTGCAGAAGCCTACCATGGTGAACCTTATCAAACGCCTTGCTAAAATCCATATACACCACATCAACTGCCTTACCCCTATCCACCTCTTTGGTCACTTTCTCAAAGAACTCGATAAGGTTAGTAAGGCACGACCTACCCGCTACAAAACCATGCTGACTGTCTCTAATCAACTCATTACTCTCCAAATAACTATAAATCCTGTCTCTAATAATCCTTTCCAAAACCATACCCACCACAGAAGTAAGACTCACCGGTCTATAATTCCCAGGGAAGTCCCTTCTCCCCTTCTTAAACAATGGGACAACATTTGCTGTCCTCCAATCTTCCGATACTATACCAGAGGCCAACGACGACCTGAAGATCAGAGCCAGAGGCTTCGCAATCACCCCTCTTGCCTCCCAAAGAATCCTAGGGTAAATCTCATCCGGACCAGGGGACTTACCGTTCTATACAACTGAAGCATTAGACGGCAGCTTTTAAACTCTATACCTCTCCCTATAAAGGCTAGCATTCCATAAGCCTTCTTGACAACATTCTCCACTTGTGTCACAACCTTCATGGATTTGTGAACCTGCACTCCCAGGTCCCTCTGTGTTTCTATACTCCTAATTTGTCTACCTTTAATCACACAGCTCCTCTCTACATTATTCCTTCCAAAATACATCACCTCGCAATTGTCAGGATTAAATTCCATCTGCCACCTATCTGCCCAATGCACCAACCTATCTATATCCTGTTGTATCACCTGACAATCCACTTCAGTACCCGCCAACCCTGCCATCTTGGTGTCATCAGCAAACTTGCTGATCATACCACCTACGCTCTCTTCCAAGTCATTTATGTAGACTACAAAGAGGAGAGGTCCCCGTACTGAGCCCTGCGGCACACCACTGGTCACTGGCCTCCAGCCGGACAACGTCCCCTCAACAACTACCCTCTGTCTCCTATTGCCCAGCCAGTTCTCAATCCACCTAGCTACCTGACCCCGTATCCCATGCGCCTTAACCTTTTCTACCAGCCTACCGTGAGGGACTTTGTCAAACGCCTTACTGAAATCCATATAGATGACATCAACGGCTTGCCCATCGTCAACCGTTTTTGTCACCTCCTCAAAGAATTCCACCAGATTCGTAAGGCAAGACCTCCCTCTAACAAAGCCATGTTGCGTATCCCCAATCAGACCGCAACGCTCCAAACGCTCATACATCCTACCCCTAAGTACTTTTTCCATTAATTTCCCTACCACCGATGTCAAACTCACCGGCCTATAATTCCCAGGGTTATCCCTACTACCTTTTTTGAACAGCGGTACCACATTTGCCACCCTCCAGTCTTCTGGGGCCTCACCTGTGTCCAAAGAAGAGACAAAGATTTGCGCCAGAGGCCCAGCAATTTCATCTTTCGCCTCCCTAAGCAGCCTGGGATAAATACCATCAGGCCCCGGAGCTTTATCCGTCCTTAATCCGTCATCTTGTATGCCTCAACCAGGTCACCTTGTAACCTTCTTCTCTTTAATGAAAATAACCTCAAGTCCCTCAGCCTTTCCTCATAAGTCATCAACTGCTCTACCTTCGTCCACACACTTAGTTACCTCCTCAAAGAATTCAATCAAATTTGAGAGGCAGGACTTAACTCTCACGAAACCGTGCTGACTATCCCGGATTAAACTGCATCTTTCCAAATGGTCATAAATCCTATTTCTCAGGACCCTTTCCATTAACTTACCGATCACCGAAGTAAGACTAACTGGCCTATAATTACCAGGGTCATTCCTATTTCCTTTCTTGAAGAGAGGAACAACATTCGCCACTCTCCAGTCCTCTGGCACTATCCCCGTGGACAGTGAGGACCCAAAGATCAAAGCTAAAAGCTCCGTAATCTCATCCCTTGCCTCTCAACGTATCCTAGGATGTATCCCATCTGGCCCAGGGGACTTATCCACCTTCAGGTTTTTCAAAATTGCTAATACATCTTCCCCCGGAACATCTACCTCCTCCATCCTATCAGCCTGTATCACGCACTCATCCTCAAAAACATGGCCCCTCTCCTTAGTGAACACTGAAGAAAAATATTCATTCAACGTCTCTGCAGAAGGTAAGGGGGCACGGAGTTAGGGGTAGGGTGTTAGCGTGGATAGAGGATTGGTTGTCAAATAGGAGGCAGAGAGTGGGGGTTAACGGGTGCTATTCGGATTGGCAGTTGGTGACTAGTGGAGTGCCCCAGGGGTCGATGCTGGGGCCTCAGCTATTTACCATTTATATAGATGATCTGGAGGAGGGAACCGAGTGTATGGTGTCAAATTTTGCTGATGACACCAAGATTGGTGGAACGGCAAATTGCACGGAGGGTGTGGAGGGTCTGCAGAAGGATCTAGATAGGCTGGGCGAATGGGCCAGGAACTGGCAAATGGAATTTAATGTTGGCAAGTGCGAGGTGGTCCACTTTGGTAGGAAGAATGGGAGGAAAGACTATTATTTACGTGGCGAAAAACTGCAGCAGGCAACGGTGCAGAGGGACCTCAGGGTCCTTGTGCATGAGTCGCAAAAACCCAGCCTGCAGGTACAGCAGATGGTCAGGAAGGCAAATGGGATGCTGGCCTTCATAGCGAGGGGGATTGAATATAAAAGTAGGGAGGTCTTGCTGCAGCTGTTTAGGGCATTGGTGAGGCCGCAGCTGGAGTACTGTGTGCAGTTTTGGTCGCCGTACTTACGCAAGGATATTTTGGCCTTGGAGGGAGTGCAGAAGAGGTTTACTAGGCTGATACCGGAGTTGAGTGGGTTGAGCTATGAGGAGAGGCTGAATAAACTAGGCTTGTACTCGTTAGAGTTTAGAAGAATGAGGGGAGATCTCATTGAGACATATAAGATGATGAATGGGATGGATAGGATAGAGGTGGAGAGACTCTTCCCGCTCAGAAAGGACAGTAGGACTAGGGGGCACAGTCTCAAGATAAAGGGGGGGCGGTTTAGAACGGAGTTGAGGAGGAACTTCTTGACTCAAAGGGTGGTGAATCTCTGGAATTCTCTGCCTGTTGAGGTGGTGGAGGCTGCCTCGCTAAATATTTTTAAGACAAGGGTTAATGGGTTTTTGATAAGCGAGGGGATTAAGGGTTATGGGGAGAGGGCGGGAAAGTGGAACTGAACCACGACAGATCAGCCATGATCTTATTGAATGGCGGGGCAGGCTCGAAGGGCTAGATGGCCTACTCCTGCTCCTATTTCTTATGTTCTTATGTCTCACCTATCTCTTCTGACTCCATGCACAAGTTCCCACTACTATCGTTGACTGGCCCTGACCTCACCCTGGTCATTCTTTTGTTTCTCACATAAGAGTAAAAAGCCTTGGGGTTTTCTCTTATCCGACCCGCCAAGGACTTCTCATGCCCCGTCCTAAGCCCTTTCTTTAACCCATTCCTAACTACCTTGTAACCCTCGAGCGACCCAACTGAACCTTGTTTTCTCATCCTTACATACACTTCCTTTTTTCTCTTAACAATATATTCAACCTCCTTTGTGAGCCATGGTTCCCTCACTCGGCAATTTCCTCCCTGCCTGATAGGGACATACCTATCAAGGACACACAGTATTTGTTCCTTGAAAAAGCTCCACTTTTCGTTTGTGCCCAAACCTGACGGTTTCTGTTCCCATCTTACGCTCCCTAATTCTTGCCTAATTGTATCACAAATACCCCTGCCAATTATAAACCCTGCCCTGTCACGTGACCCTATCCCTCTCCATTGCAATAATGAAAGACACTGAATTGTGTCACCATCTCCAAAGTGCTCCCCCACAAACAAATTTAACACTTGGCCCGGTTCATTACCCAGCACCAAGTCCAATGTAGCCCCACCTCTTGTCGGCTTATCCACATATTGTGTCAGGAAACTCTCCAGCACACACTGTACAAAAAGTGTCCCATCTGAATTATTCAACCTATAAAGGTTCCAATCAATATTTGGAAAGTTAGTCACCCATGATAACTACCTTATTCCTGATACGTGACCTCAAACTTATGTATCTTTTAACCGATGGAAGAAGGTGGAAGCGAGTATATCTGGGGTGTGTGGGGTCCTTGATTATGCTACTTTTCTGAGGCAGCAGGAAGTATAGACAGTGTCAATGGAAGGGAGGCTGGTTTGAGTGATGGACTGGGCTACATTCATGACCGTTTGTAGTTTCCTGTGGTCTTGGGTAGAGCAGGAGCCACACCAAGCTGTGATACAACCAGAAAGAATGCTTTCTATGGTGCATGGAGTCATTGAGGTGGAAACAGGCCCTTTGGTCCAACTTGTCCATGCCATTCTTTTTTCTTAAAAAAAACTCAGCTAGTCCCAATTGCCCACATTTGGCCCAAGTCGCTTGATAGCCATCTTACTCATGTAACCGTCTGAACATTTTTTAAAAGACAAAATTATACCCACTTCTCCGACCACCTCTGACAGCTTGTTTCAGACATTCATCATCCTCTGATTCCTTTTGTGTTTCTCACTGCTTACTTTAACCTATACCCTCTAGTTTTAGACTTCCCTTTGGGAAAAAATATTGACTATCTAGTTGACCTACACAACATTCCAAAGATGTGTCGGTTGAGTCCAGTGCCCAAACTCCAGATCATCTTCAGGGGATTATTACAACATTCACCAAATGCTTTGTATATATTTTACACCAGGTGGTGAATATGGTGAGCTGATCACCACAAGTTTGGTGAGCCTCAAAATCCAATTGAAAAAGTGTACTCTCGACCCAATAGAGAGAGAAACTCCAGGAAGGGCCCAGCACCAGAAGTCATTGAGTTAAGGTGGTTAATTACAGGTAATGAGAGGAAAATCTTTCACAAATCTAGTGGTTAGGATTTGAAATGATGGGCCTGAAAGTAAAGGCAGATTTCCAAATTAAACCGATTAATGATGGTAACGTGGGGAAGCGCGGCACTGAGTGGAGATGATGTGGGTTTGCCGGCGTATCAAACAAATCGGTTGGACTAAAGCCTGGTGTTGTCAGACTTTTTACTGAGTAGAGAAGCCGGGGCCGACACAATGGGTCAAAAGGCCTGTGTACAAAGACAGAATGATCCAGATTCTGGAACAGACGGTGCAGAAACCTGATCAAAGCCAAGGATTTCACACAGTACGGTACCTGTACCAGGGTGGTTTTCCCCGAGCCCGCCATACCGAGCACGATCAGGCAGACGGCGCTGGGCCTGAGGCGAGGGCCAGGCTCCAGCCCAGGTCCAGGCCCCGGCTCCGAGCCGCTCTCCGCTCGCGCCGGCTCCATGGCAGCTGCCGCAGTGACGCCATCGGCCTGCGACCAACGCAGACGGGGCGGGGCCTAACGCGACTCCACCCTTTCAGACCCCGCCCCTTCCATTTGCTGTCACGTGGTCAGATGGTAACAAACATATACATTCTTCCCCTTACATCCGCCACAATGAGCCACCAGCAGGAAAACTAGTCCAATCTTCAGCACATGGAAAACTGACCCTCCAACAGTGCGGCACTCCCTCTGCATGTCCTCACTACACTTGCTGCCACTCATCCTAAATCGATGTCCCCGGCTCTGAGGGAAACAGTTTTATCCCATCTACTCTATTGACAATCTGATAATGCCTCAGTCATCAACCTGCAGCACTCCCTCGGAATCAAACCTCCGATAGTATAACACTCCCTTCACAACAACCATCTGACAATGCTGCGCTCAGTAGCAACCCTCTGGTCATGCAGAACTCCCTCAATGATGACCCTCCAACAATACAGCACTCCCTCAGTACTAACACTTCAACTTTGAAGCACTCCCCCTGTAACAACCCTCTGGCAGTGCAGCAATCCATCAGCAACAAACCTCTACAACAACCCTTTTTGTCTCAAGATGGCACCTGAGCGAGGTGACATCTTGCAATCTGTGTCCAGCACACCTTCTAATTCTATCATTTACTCTCCTTCTATGCTTCTAAAACTTTAGTCTAACTCTTTTATATTCTGCACTCTCGTTTCCTTCTTTATGAACGGTATGCTTTGTCTCTAGAGCACACGAGAAACAGTACTTTTCACTGTATGATAATACATGTGACAGTAATGAATAAAATTCTAACAATGCAACAGTCCCTCAGTTCTGACCATCTGGCAGTGCAGCACTCACTTAATACTGACACTCTGACAGCTTGGCACTCCCTCAATACTATCTCTTGGACCATGCCCTGTTCCTTGATAGTGAAGCTAAGACAGCTTGACACTCCCTCAATACTGTTGCTCATGGACAGTACCCTGTCCCTCGGTAGCAATCCTATGACAATGTGGTGTTCTTCAGCCTCCCTCCAACAATGCTTTGCTCCCTGTCTGATTGCTTTGGGTTGGGATCATGATGCACCGATCCTAAACGGCCCTCATTTGCCCCACCCTGGGCCAATTAGAAAGAATGGAATTCAGGTGGATGATTATTTATTTGTTGCCTTGCTGAGTTTGAGAGAGAGACAGGGTGAACTCAGCACTAAGAGCTTGTCTCACAGCCAGTGGAGGAGTGATATCTCTGTATGAGAAAGATGCCAGAGGGTCCCTCAGTGAAAATGTTTCACTCTGTGACTTGCTTGTTTGTTGGGGGAGTTGTGCAAAAGGCTACAGGTAGCACAAGGCAAATATGTCCAGAACAGTTGGTGGGCCTGAAGCTACAGCAGTGTCAAGTAAGTTTGAGAGAAGTGATGAGCTTGACTGTGGCAATATGGCTTTATCTCCCTTCTAACCTCTCTCACTTTGTTCCTTTTGATATTGCTGTCTGTCACACTTATCTTTTTGGCTGTCTGACACACATTCTCACTTATTTGGCCTGTTTCTCATTGTGGGTCTCTGCTTTGCTATAACTCACTGTCTCATTCACTCTCTGGTTAATAATTATCTCCCTCCCTCTGCTCTAGGCCCATGGCAAAAAGCTGTACCTGGGATTTACGTCTGGTTACAGACAGGAATGCAAAGATCCAGGAATGATTACTGTACCAACCCAGAGTGTGTCTGATCCAGCCAGTGTACTGATACTGGATGACTCCAGGAAGCAGCAAGTGATGGATGCTGGTCCCCAGGGAGGAGAGCAGGAGGAGG
Organism: Prionace glauca; assembly: GCA_037974335.1. Classification (NCBI taxonomy): domain Eukaryota; kingdom Metazoa; phylum Chordata; class Chondrichthyes; order Carcharhiniformes; family Carcharhinidae; genus Prionace; species Prionace glauca. Next base: position 102,051,285 of record CM075732.1, on the reverse strand, counting down.
CTCGGGGAAGCTTCCTCCTTGGACAAGGCCTATCGACTCCCCAACGAGAAAGGAAATGGCTGCAATTTCACTTTGGAATGTTCGGAAGTGTCCGAGCTAATGAGTTCTCACGGGCAAATCGTGCCAATAAGAGGGGCAACTGGCAGGATCCATCACCCAGGTGTGTGCAAAGGGAACTGATGAGAGTGAGGAATCATTGCCGAGGCTCTCAAGCCTGGGAGGAGTGGTGATATGGTGACACCGTCCCATTACTAGAGGGTTTGGAAGTTGGGAGCAACTGATGACTGAACCTTAGGTGACAAGGTTGCAGAAGGTCAGTTTTAAGAAGAGTGGTAGGGAGAGAGTAGAAAGTAAAACCTTGGGAAGTCCAGCTTGGAGAGTGGAACAAGACAGCCCAATATGTAGAGCAGAATAGGGCTCGGCCCTTGGTGGGACTATTATTGTTTTTCTACCAATTGATGTTCTTTCCTATTATCTAAAACTCTCTCAATCATCAGGCTTATGTATGAATTAAGAGGAAGAGACCATTTGGCACATTGAGCCTGTTCTGCCATTTGATACAACCACGGCTGAACTGATTCTGACATCAATGACTTTCCTGTTAACCCCTTTAAACTTGGTGCCCTAGTTGATCAAGAATTGAATTTACTCCTCAACAACGTTCAATGACTCTCCCTCTACTACACTTTGGGGAAGAAAATTCATCATAGGGTCAGAAGTGGGGATGTTTGCTGATGACTCTGCTGTTCAGCATCATTTGTGACTCCTCAGATACCATCCATATGCAAATGCAGCAAGACCTGGACAATATCCAGACTTGAGCTGATAAACATTCACACTGTACAAGTGCCAGGCAATGACCATCTCCAACAAGAGAAAATCTAATATCGCCCCTTGATGTTCAATGACGTTACCATTGCTGTATCCCCCACTATCGACATCCCAGGGGCCGCCATTAAGTAGAAACTGAACCGGACTAGCAAACAAATACTGCAATTATCAGAGCAGGTCAAAGGTTAGGAACTCTGTGGCAGGTAACTCGCTCATGATTCCCCGAAGCTTGTCCACCATCTACAAGGTGCAAATCAAGAGCGTGATGGAATACGCTCTACTTGCCTGGTTGAGCGTAGCTCCAATGACACTCGAGCATCTCGACACCATCCAGAACATAGAAACTAAAAGCAGGAGTAGGACAATCGGCCCTTCAAACCTGCTCTGCCAATCATTTTGATCATAGCTGATTATTGAATCCTGATTCCTTTAGCTCCAAGAACTAAACTAATTTCTTCTTGGAATTGCGCAATGTTTTGGCCTCAACTACATTCTATGGTAGCGAATTCTACACATTCACCACTCTCTGGGTGAAGAAATTTCTCCTCACCTCACTTTGAAAAGATTTACCCCTTCTCCTCAAGCTATGACCCCAAGTTCTGGACTCCCTCACCATTGGGAACGTTCTTTCTGAATCTACCCTGTCTAACCCTGTTAGAATTTTATAGGTTTCTGAGATCCCCTCTCTCTCTTCCAAACTCCAATGAACATAATTCTAACCGACTTAATCTCTCCTCATATGAAATGCATGCCATCTCAGGAATCAGCCTGGTAAATCTTCATTGTGCTCCCTCTATACCAAAGACACCCTTCCTCAGGTAAGAACACCAAAGCTGCACACAATACTCCAGGACAAATGTGAGGTCTAATACAGATAGGAAATGTACAGTAAATGGCAGAAGTCTTAAGAGTATTGGTAGGCAAAGGGATCTGGATGTACAGAAACAGAGCTCACAAAGTGGCAATGCAGGTGGAGAAAGTAGTCAAGAAGGCATACGGCATGCTTGCCTTCATCGGCCTGGGCACTGAGTTTAAAAATTGGCAAGTCATGTTGCAGCTTTATAGAACCTTAGTCTGCACTTGGAATATAGTGTTCAGTGCTGGTCGCCACACTAACAGAAGGATGTGGAGGCTTTGGAGAGGGTACAGAAAAGATTTACCAGGATGTTGCCTGGTATGGAGGGCATTAGCTATGAGGAGAGGTTGGAGAAACTTGGTTTGTTCTCACTGGAACGATGGAGGTTGAGGGGAGACCTGATAGAAGTCTACAAGATTGAAAGGCATGGACAGAGTGAATAGTCAGAAGCTTTTTCCCAGGGTGGAAGAGTCAATTACTAGGGGCACAGGTTTAAGGTGCGAAGGGACAATGCTTAAGAGATGTATGAGGCAGATTTTTTAGTGGTGGGTGCCTGGAACTCTCGACTAGGGGAGGGAGTGGAAGCAGATATAGTAGTGACGTTTAAGGGGCATCTTGACCTATACGTGAATAGGATGGGGACAGATGATGGTCCCCAAAAGGATAGGGGGTTTTAGTTAACTTGGGCAGCATGGTTGGTGCAGATTTGGAGGTCCAAAGAGCCTGTTCCTGTGCTGTAATTTTCTTTGTTTTTGTGTGGCCTCACCAAAGCCTTATACAATTGGAGTAAAACATCAAATCCTCTTTCTATGAAGGCCAACATAGCATTTGCTGCCTTTACTGCTTGCTGTACCCGCATGCTTGCTTTCAACAACTGATGCATGAGGCTCCAAGGTCTTGTTGAATATCTACCCCTCTCAATTTACACCCATTCAAGTAATAATGTCTTCCTATTATTACTACCAAAATGGATAACCTCACATTTATCCACATTATACTGTACCTGCCAAGCACACACCTTTTTGGCCTGTCCAAATCACGCTGAAGCATCTCTGCATTCTCCCCATAGCTCACCCTCCCAACTTTGTATCATCTGCAAATCTGGAGATAGTACATTCAGTTCCCTCTTCCAAACCATTAATATACAATGGGAACAGTAGGGCTCCTACCCACAGATCCCTGCGGAACCCCACTAGTCACTGACTGCCAATCAGAAAAAGACCCATTTATGCCAACTCTTTGCTCCCTATCTGCTAACCAGCTTTCTATCCATCTCAAGACATTACCTGTAGTCCCATGTGCTTTAACTTTACACAAGAGTCTGTTATGTGAGACCTTGTTGAAAGTCTAAATAAACCACATCCATTGGTTCTCTTTGGTCAACTCTACTAGTTACATCCTCAAAGAATTCCAATAGATTCATCAAGCATGATTTCCCTTTTGTAAATCCATGTTGACTATGTCTGGTTATATCACTGCCTTGCAAATGCCAAGTTATGAAACCCTTGATAATAGACTCTAACCTCCCTTTTTGAATAGCAGGCTTACATTAGCTACCCTCCAATCTGTTGGAACTATTTCAAAGTCCAAGGAGATAGAATATCCATCTTCAATCCCATTAATTTCATCAAAACCATTTCTCCACTAATGCTGATTTCCTTCAGAGCTGGGCCGAGAGGTGGCGGATGGAGTTTAATGTGGAAAAGTGTGAGGTAATTCACTTTGGCAGGAATAACAGATGTGTAGAGTATAGGGCTAACGGTAGGACTCTGAATAGAACATAGAACATTACAGCACAAACAGGCCCTTCGGCCCTCGGGTTGCGCCGATCACATCAACCCCACCAATCTATAGACCTATCTATAACCCCCAATCCCATTAAACCCCATATACTCATCCAGAAGTCTTTTAAAAGACCCCAGCGAGTTCGCCTCCACCACCGACGACGGCAGCCGATTCCATTCACTCACCACCCTCTGAGTGAAAAACTTACCCCTAACATCACCTCTGTACTTCCCTCCCCGCACCTTAAATCTGTGACCTCTCGTAGCGACCATTTCAACCCGGGGAAATAGCCTCAGAGTCCACCCTATCTATTCCTCAACATTTTATAAACTTCTATCAGGTCGCCTCTCAACCTTCGCCTCTCCAGGGAAAAGAGTCCCAGCTCCCTCAACCTATCTTCATAAGGCATGCCTCCCAGTCCAGGCAACATCCTTGTAAATCTCCTCTGCACCCTTTCAATAGCTTCTACGTCTTTCCTATAGTGAGGCAACCAGAACTGCGCACAGTACTCCAAATGAGGCCTGACGAGGGTCCTGTAAAGTTGCAGCATTACCTCCCGACTCCTAAACTCAATCCCTCGATTAATGAAGGCCAGTACACCATACGCCTTCTTGACCACCTCCTCCACCTGCGAGGCCGATTTAAGAGTCCTGTGAACCCGGACCCCGAGATCCTTCTGCTCTTCAACGCTACTAAGACTCCTGCCCTTAATAGTGTACTCGTTCATCCCGTTGGTTCTGCCGAAATGGACGACTACACATTTATCCGCTTTGAAGTCCATCTGCCACTTCTCCGCCCATTCCTGCATCCTATCTATGTCATAGTGAATAGTGTGGATGAACAGAGGGATCTTGGTGTATGTGTACATAGATCCCTGAAAGTTGGGAATCAAGTAGATAGGGTTGTTAGGAAGGCATACGGTGTCTTGGCGTTTATTGGTAGGGGGACTGAATTTAGGAGCCGCAGCATCATGTTGCAACTGTACAAGACTGGTGCGTCCGCACTTGGAGTACTGTGTGCAGTTCTGGTCCCCACATTATAGGAAGGATGTGGAGGCTTTGGAGAGGGTGCAGAGGAGGTTTACCAGGATGTTGCCTGGTATGGAGGGGAGGTCCTATGAGGAGAGACTGAGAGATTTGGGGTTGTTTTCGCTGGAAAGAAGGCAACTAAGAGGGGACCTTATTGAAACATATAAAATGATTAGAGGTTTAGATAGGGTGGACAGTGATAGCCTTTTTCCTTGGATGGAGAAAGCTAGCACGAGGGGACATAGCTTTAAATTAAGGGGTGGTAGTTATAGGACGGATGTCAGGGGTAGGTTCTTTACCCAGAGGGTGGTGAGGGATTGGAATGCCCTGCCTGCTGCAGTTGTAAATGCGCCTAGTTTGGGGGCGTTTAAGAGATCTGTGGATAGGTTTATGGATGGAAAGGGTTTGGTTTAGGTTAGAGGGTCATTGCTTTTTAATTGGTCAGTGCAACATTGTGGGCCGAAGGGCCTGTTCTGCGCTGTAATGTTCTATGTTCAGCTCCTCATTGAAACGTTTCTCTCAGTTTTTCTGACACATTATTCATGTCTTCCTTTGTGAAGACTGAGGCAAAGTACAAATTTAATTCCTCAATCATTTCTTTATTCCCTGTTATGAATTCTCCCTTTTTCTGACTGTGAGGGACCTACATTTGTTTATGTCAATCTTTTTCTCTTTACATATCTATAGAAACTTTTACAGTCAGTTTTTATGTTCCCCGCCAGTTTACTTTCATACTCCATTTTTTCCTTCTTAATCAATCTCTTGGTCCTACTTTGCTGAATTCTCAAGCCTATTGCTTTTTCTTGCCAACTTATATGCTTCTTCCTTGAATCTGATACTATTTCAAATTTCCCTTGGAAGCAATATTTTGCCACAATTTCCTTACCATTCTTGCGCCAAACAGGAATAAACAACTTCTGGAGTTCACTTATTTGTTCTTTAAGTGCAGTCCACTGTCTTCCCTTTCAGTAATGTTTCCCAATCTGTCATGGCCAATTTATGCCTCATACCATCATAGTTAAGAACATAAGAAATAGGAGCAGGAGTAGGCCATCTGGCCCTTCGAGCCTGCCCCGCCATTCAATAAGATCATGGCTGATCTGTCGTGACTCAGCTCCACCTTCCCGCCCTCTCCCCATAACCCTTAATCCCTTCTCATCAAAAACCCATCAACCCGTTTCTTAAAAATATTTAGTGAGGCAGCCTCCACCACTTCAACGGGCAGAGAATTCCAGAGATTCACCACCCTTTGAGTGAAGAAGTTCCTCCTCAACTCTGTTCTAAACCGCCCCCCCTTTATCTTGAGGCTGTGCCCCCTAGTCCTACTGTCTTTTTTGAGCGGGAACAGTCTCTCCACCTCTATCCTATCCATCCCATTCATCATCTTATACATCTCAATGAGATCTCCCCTCATTCTTCTAAACTCTAACGAGTACAAGCCTAGTTTATTCAGCCTCTCCTCATAGCTCAATCCCCTCAACTCCGGTATCAGCCGAGTAAACCTCCTCTGCACTCCCTCCAGGGCCAAAACATCCTTGCGCAGGTGCGGCGCCCAAAACTGCACACAGTACTCCAGCTGCGGCCTCACCAATGCCCTATACAGCTGCAGCAAGACCTCCCTACTTTTATATTCAATCCCCTTCGCTATGAAGGCCAGCATCCCATTCGCCTTCCTGACCACCTGCTGCACCTGCAAGCTGGGTTTTTGCGACTCATGCACAAGGACCCCGAGGTCCCTCTGCACCGTCGCCTGCTGCAGTTTTTCGCCCCGTAAGTAATAGTCCTTCCTACCATTCCTCCTACCAAAGTGGACCACCTCACACTTGCCAACATTAAATTCCATTTGCCATTTCCTGGCCCATTCGCCCAGCCTATCTAGATCCTTCTGCAGACTCTCCACACCCTCCGCACAATTTGCCTTTCCCCCAATCTTGGTGTCATCAGCAAATTTCGACACCCTGCACTCGGTTCCCTCCTCCAGATCATCTATATAAATGGTAAATAGCTGAGGCCCCAGCACCGACCCCTGGGGCACCCCACTAGTCACCAACCGCCAATCCGAATAGCATCCATTGACCCCCACTCTCTGCCTCCTATTTGACAACCAATCCTCTATCCACGCTAACACCCTACCCCCAACTCCATGTCCCCTGACCTTCTGCAATAACCTCTTGTGAGGTACCTTGTCAAACGCCTTCTGAAAATCCAGAAAGACCACATCCACCGGCTCTCCTCCATCCACTGCCCTAGACACATCCTCATAGAACTCCAGTAAATTTGTCAGACACGACTTCCCTTTAATGAAACCGTGTTGCGTCCGCCCTATCAAGCAATTCCCCTCAAGATGCCTCGCTATTTCCTCCTTAATGACGGTTTCTAACAGTTTCTAATAGTTCCCTTAGAGATTCAGGATCCTGGTCTCAGAATCCACTATGTCAGTGTCCACCCTGATAGAGAACTCTCCACTATTATGGTCACTCGTCCCCAAGGGTGTTCTCACAACTAGATTGCCAACTAATCCTTTCTCACTGCATAACAACCAGTCCAATATGGCCTGCACCTTGTTGCTCCAGAAAACTATCCTGTGTGCATGCCAGAAATTTCTCCTCATTTGTACTCTGACTAATTTGACTCCCCCAATCTACATGCAGATTAAAGTTGCTCATAATCACAGATGTTCCTTTAACATGTGCATCTGATTAATGCTTTTCCCAATATTACCACTACCAGAACAAAGCAGCCCACTTGATTGCTACCCCTCCCACAAACATTCACTCCCTCCACCAATGACAAACAGCAGCAGCTGTGTACCATCCACAAGGTAATTCATCAGGGTTCCAAACCCACAACCAGTATCACATAGAAGGACAAGGGCAGCAGATACTTGGGAATACCACCATCCCAAGTTATTCCCCATCCTTCCTTGGAAATATATCACTCTTCTTTCACTATCATTGGATCAAAATCCTGGAACTCCCTCCCTAACAGTACGGTAGGTGTACATGGATAGCAGCGGTTTCAGCGAGGCAGCTAGGGATGGACAATCAATGTTGGCCAAGACAGTGACTCCCCCATCCCTTAAATGAATAAAAAAGACTCACGACCCTAATGAAAAAACCTCTATCTTAAATGGGAGACTCTTTATTTTTGAACTGTCTCCTTGTTCTTGTTCTCTCAGTATCCACTCCGTCACATCCCCTCAGGATCTTGTGTTTCAATAAAATCACCTGTCCTTTTTCTAAACTCTGAATATACTCCAATGTATAGGTCCAACTTTTCCTTAAGACATTCCCTTCATCACAGGAATCACTCAGGTGAATCTTCTCTCAGCTTCTCCTAATGAAGACGACCAAAGCTGTACACAGTACTCCAGATTGGTCTGACTAAGGCCCTGAGTGGCTGAAGAGAAACATTCCTCCTCCTTGTACCTGATTTGCTCTGACAATAAATACTAACATTCCATTTGTTCCCCAATCACTTGCTCTACTGTCAAGTTTTGCAATCTCTCTCATTTAAATAACATTGAGAAGGATGACTATCCTTAGCACTTTCAATTAAATACTATCCTTAATCTCTTTACCCTCTTTTACCATTTGAGATTTTATTTCTCAGTGTAGATCCTTTTTATTTATATTTTCACCACTGCCCTAATCAAACTGAATCACAATTACAGCACAGAGGGAAGCCATTTAGTCCATATTGTCTGCACCAGATCTCCAAATGGGCAATTCTCTTGGTGCCGTTCTCCCCATAATCCTGCATGTTCTAATCTGGGACAGTAGTTAGAGATGCAGTTGGACTTAGTCTCTCTGAGTTACAGAGGAGTCCAGACTTTGAGTGGGAGTTCAGGGTAGTGGTTAAGGATGTATTACACTGTGATTGGCCCTCTCCCATAGTGAAACGGCACACTGACATTCACTGGTTACTGGCAGGATCATCTCTTGCACTGAGTACCTAGACAACTGCACCTGGGTGAATGTCAGAGTGGGGGCAAAATCATTGGGGGGGGGGTGGAAATTGTGAGAAGGTTGAAATTTTAAATGGGGCTCTGTGAGCAAATATACCAATCGCTGTCCTTCTTCCTCTCCGCAGGTTGGTTCTGTATTTCCCAGGAGGGCAGTTCCTTGTATTCTATAACTGCCGGATCTATCGGTGTGGCAGCCCTGCCTCTAACCATACCTCGGACATCCTCTGCCCAGAGTTTAACAGGAATCTGGCACTGCAAGCATTGCAACTAGCTCAGCCTATCTGCTATACCCTGCTCAACCAGCACCTCTTCTCTGGCCTGGGTCAGTAATATACTCCAGCATAGAAAGAAATGAGAATTGGGAGAGAATTTATGTACTGGGGGAGCAAATGAGAAGTGTCAAGCTGATTTAAATATTAATGATATGTTTAGCACTCTAATCCAGTCAACACCTATTTTGTCATAACTGCTTTCATCTTGTATACTTCAATTAGATCTTCTCTTGTTCTTGTAAACTGCAGTTTGTATAGGACTAAATTGTTCAATTTCTCTCTAAGATAAACCCCTCATTTATAGAATCAATCTAAGTGAACCTTCTCTGAACTGCCTCCAGTGCCACTACATCCTTTTCTCAAATAAAGGACCAAAACTATGTGCAGTACTCCAGGTATAGCCTCACAAACACCTTGTATAGTTTTGGAATATTTCCTGACTTTTATACTCGATTCTTTTAGCTAAAAATGCCAAAATTCCATTTGCTTTCCTTATTATCTGCTAGGGTGGCACAGTGGTTAGCACTGCTGCCTCAGTGCCAGGGACCTGGGTTTGATTCTGATCTTGGGTGACTGTGTGCACAGTCTGCGTGTTCTCCGATCTACGTGGATTTGCTCTGGTTTCCTCCCACAGTCCAAAAGATGTGCTTGACCATACTAAATTCTCCCTCAGTGTACCCAAACAGGCACCAGAATGTGACAACTAGGGGATTTTCGCAGTAGTTTCATTATAAGCCTATGTGCTTTTGAACTACATAGAACATTACAGCACAAACAGGCCCTTCGGCCCTCGAGTTGCGCCGATCACATCAACCCCACCAATCTATAGACCTATCTATAACCCCCAATCCCATTAAACCCCATGTTAATAAATTTTAATCTGTATACCAATTTTAGAACAATGAAAGTTACACAGCAACAGGCCCTTCGGCCCTCCAAGCCTGCAATGACCATGCTGCCTGACTGAACTAATGTCCCCTACCCTTCCAGGGTCCATATCCCTCTATCCCCATCTTATTCATCTATTTGTCAAGATGCCCCTTAAGTCACTATCATATCTGCTTTCACTACCTACCCCAGGCAGAGAGTTCCAGGCATCCACCACCCTCTGTTTTTTTTTTAAAAAAACTTGCCTTCTACCCATCTGAGTCAGAGGTTTACAGCACAGAAACAGGCTCTTCAGCACAACTTGTCCATTCCACCCTTTTTAAACCGCTAAGCTAATCCCAATTGCTTGCATTTGGCCCATATCCCTCTATAGCCATACCCATGTAACTATCTAAATGCTTTTTATAACACAAAATTGTCCCCGCCTCTACTACTACCTCTGGCAGCTTGTTTCAGGCACTCACCACCTTCTGTGAAAAATTGTCCCTCTGAACACTTTTGTATTTCTCCCCTCTCACCTTAAACCTATGCTGTCTAGTTTTACACTCACTTATATTTGGGAAAAGATATTGACTATCTACCTTATCCATGCCCCTCATTATTTTATAGACCTCTAAGGCCATCCCTCAACCTCCTACACTCTGGAGAAAAAGGTCCCAGTCTATCCAGCCTCAAATCATCAAGTCCCAATAACATCCCAGTAAATCTTTTCTGCACTCTTTCTAGTTTAATAATATCCTTTCTATAATAGGGTGACCAGAACCCCACACAGTATTCCTAGTGTGGCCTTCCCAATGTCTTGTACAACTTCAACAAGACGTCCCAACTCCTGTATTCAATGTTCTGACCAATGAAACCAAGCATGCTGAATGCCTTCTTCACCACTCTGTCCACCGGTGACTCCACTTTCAAGGAGCTATGAACATGTACCTCTAGATCTCTCTGTTCTGTAACTCTGCCCAACACCCTACCATTAACTAACTGACCAAGTCCTGCCCTGGTTCAATCGACCAAAATGCATTACCTCGCATTTGTCTAAATTAAACTCCACCTGCCATTCGTCAGTCCAATGGCCCAATTGATCAAGATCCCTGCAAACTTACTAACCATGCCTCAATATTCCATCCAAATCGTTAATATAAATGATGAATAACATTGGACCCAGCACTGATCCCTGAGGCACACTGCTGATCACAGGCCTCCAGTTTGAAAAACAATCCTCTACAACCTCTTCACTTCTGTGAAGAAGTGGAGATGCTGGTGTTGGACTGGGGTAAACATAGTAACAAGTCTCACAACACCAGGTTAAAGTCCAACAGGTTTATTTGGTAGCAAAAGCCACTAGCTTTCGGAGCGCTGATCCTTCAGGTAACTGGGAGTTCTGTTCGTAAACAGGGCATATAAGACACAAACTCAATTTACAAAATGGTTGGAATATGAGTTTTTACAGGTAATCAAGTCTTAAAGGTACAGACAATGTGAGTAGAGAGAAGGTTAAGCACAAGTTAGATGTGTAATGTCTCCAGTCAGGACAGTTTGTGAAATTTTGCAAGCCCAGGCCGGTCATGGGGGTTACAGATATGTGAACCCAAGATCCCAGTTGAGGCCATCCTCGTGTGTGGAACTTGGCTATCCGTCTCTGTTCAGCAACTCTGCGCTGCCATGTTGCGAAGGCCATACTTGTAACCCCCACGACTTGCCTGAGTTTGCAAAATCTCACTAACTGTCTTGCCTGGAGACAATACACATCTCTTTAACCTTAATGCCTTCTTGACTACCTTCTCCACCTGTATTGCCACTTTCAGTGACCTGTGAACTTGTACACCCAGATCCTTTCTGCCTATCAATACTCTTAAAGGTTCTGCCACTTGCTGTATATTTCATATATATTTAGACTTTCCAAAATGCATTACCTCACATTTGTCTGGATTAAACTCCATCTGCCATCTCTCTGCCCAAGTCTCAAACTGATTATATCCTGCTATATCCTCTGGTCCTCATTGCTATCCGCAAATCTACCAACCTTTTGTATTGTCTACAAACTTATAATCAATCCAGTTACATTTTCCCCAAATCATTTATTTATACAGCAAAGGTCCCAGCACTGATCCCTGAGGAACACCACTTGTCACAGCCCTCCATTCAGAAACACACCCTTCCACTGCTACCCTCTGTCTTTGACTGATGATGTGGAGATGCCACCGTTGGACTGGGGCGAACACAGTAAGAAGTCTCAAAACATCAGGTTAAAATCAATCGGTTTATTTGGTAGCATAAGCCACTAGCTTTCGGAGCACTGCTCCTTTATCAGGTGAGTTGGAGTTTATCAGATTCACAACATACAACAATGCAGAGTCGCTCAGCAGAGACTAAAAGCCAAGTTATGCACACGAGGACAGCCTCAACCAGGATCTTGGGTTCATGTCACACTATCTGTAACCCCCACGACTTGCCTGAGAAAATCTCACTAACTGTCCTGGCTGGAGACAATACACATCTCTCTAACCTGTGCTTAACCCTCTCTCCATCTCACTGTCTGTACCTTTTAAGACTTCTTTACCTGTAAAGACTCATTCCAACCATTGTTTTGTAAACTGAAGTTGTCTTTGTATGTCCTGTTTATGAATAGAGCTCCCATTCACCTAATGAAGGGGCAGCACTCCGAAAGCTAGTGGCTTGTCCTACTGAATAATCCTGGTGTTCTGAGACCTCTTGCCTCCTTTGACTGAGCCAGTTTTGTATCCACCTTGCCAGCTCACCTCTGATCCCATGCGACTTCACTTTCTGCATCAATCTGCCATGACAGGTCTTGTCAAAGGCCTTACCGATGTCCATGTAGACAAGATCCACTGCCCTACCCTCATCCATCATCTTCATCACTTCCTCGAAACTCAACTCAATCAAGGTAGTAGGTGTGTCCTCCCCTTCACACAACCATGTTCCCTCACTAATATGCCCACTTATTTCCAAGTAGGAATAAATCCTGTCTCGAAGAATTCTCTCTAATAATTATCCTATCACTGACGTAAGGCTCACTGGCCCGTTATTACCTGAATCCTGTACTCTGATCTTTTGCCCCACTGTTTGTTTTCAGTTTGATTCAGTGATTTAAAAAAAAATATTTGCCTTTAATTTCTATTTGCAGGCAATATCATTAAGAATGAGGTGCTGTATCTGTCTGCGATTCACCCCATGTCTCTGGGCTGCCTGCTCAGCATCGAGAAACTACAGACTCTCTTGGACCAGGTGATCCAGTTCAGTTATGGATGGCTGGACAACAAGTTGAAGGGAAAAGGCTTAAAATACCACATCTATCAACAGACGCAGTGCCCTAAAGGCCATGCTGTGCAACGGGCAGAGTTTGGACCACCTCACGGCCTCCAGAGAGCCACCTGGTGGTGCCCTGTGTGCCAGCCTGCAGTGCAGTGAACTACTGGCTTAAACAGTGCTGTTTGTTCACCTTGTCTAGAATGCGGGGTCTCCTTATAGCATTTATTTTGCATTTTGTCAGTTTGTTATTGTTTCTCTTTATCTTTTTAAATAAAAAGGTATTTTCTCCAATTGTCCTGTTCTTCTGTGGGACCTGACACACAATATGGATCACATGAACTGGCTCTTTTTGGTGGGAGGGGACATTCTTTGTGTCAAATTCTCTAGACACAGTTTGTGGCTTAAATATTACATGCCCATTACAGCTTTAAAGCAATAATTTGATTGGATGGCTCACAGAACAACACAGACATGGAAGTGGAGGCTCTTTGACAGAACAATTCATCTACCCACCCTACCCTTGTGGACTTGGTAAGTGTTCTTTAAACAACAATTACCCAATGCCCTGATGAAACAGAGAACCTTCTGCCCTTACTCACTCCATATCCTCCCTTTCCCTCCCTATTCAAGTGTCCATCCAGATGCCTCTTAAATGTTGCTGGTGTATCTGCTTCCATCACCACCTCTGGCACATGTTCCAGGCACCCACTGTTCTCTGCATGAAAAACTCCCCCCTGCATATAAGAACATAAGAACATAAGAAATAGGAGCAGGAGTAGGCCATCTGGCCCTTCGAGCCTGCCCCGCCATTCAATAAGATCATGGCTGATCTGTCGTGACTCAGCTCCACCTTCCCGCCCTCTCCCCATAACCCTTAATCCCTTCTCTTATCAAAAACCCATCAACCCGTTTCTTAAAAATATTTAGCGAGGCAGCCTCCACCACTTCAACGGGCAGAGAATTCCAGAGATTCACCACCCTTTGAGTGAAGAAGTTCCTCCTCAACTCTGTTCTAAACCGCCCCCCCTTTATCTTGAGGCTGTGCCCCCTAGTCCTACTGTCTTTTTTGAGCGGGAACAGTCTCTCCACCTCTATCCTATCCATCCCATTCATCATCTTATACGTCTCAATGAGATCTCCCCTCATTCTTCTAAACTCTAACGAGTACAAGCCTAGTTTATTCAGCCTCTCCTCATAGCTCAATCCCCTCAACTCCGGTATCAGCCGAGTAAACCTCCTCTGCACTCCCTCCAGGGCCAAAACATCCTTGCGCAGGTGCGGCGCCCAAAACTCCCTTTAAATATCTCCCTTTAAACTCCTCCTTCTCTTCCCCCACCCACCTTGAACCTGTGCCTCCTTGTAATTGACACTTTCACCCTGAGAAAGAGCCTCTATCTGCCCTCTCTATGCCACTCATAATTTTGTAGCCCTCTATCAGATTCCCCCCCCCCCCCAGCCTCTGCCTTTTCAGTTAGGGAGGAGATTGCAGAGCCTTTGGCTTTGATCTTCATGTCGTCATTGGCTACAGGTATAGTGCCTGAAGACTGGAGGATAGCAAATGTTGTCCCCATGTGCGAGAAGGGGAGTAGAGACAACCCTGGGAATTATAGACCAGTGAGCCTTACTTCTGTTGTGGGCAAAGTTTTTGGAAAGATTTATAAGGGATAGGATTTATAATCATCTAGAGGGAAATAAATTGATTAGGGATAGTCAACATGGTTTTGTGAAGGGTAGGTCATGCCTCACAAACCTTATCGAGTTCTTTGAAAGGGTGACCAAAGACGTGAATAAGGGTAAGGCAGTTGACGTGGTGTAAATGGATTTCAGTAAAGCGTTTGATAAGGTTCCCCATGGTAGGCTATTGCAGAAGATATGGAGGCATGGGATTGAGGGTGATTTAGTGGTTTGGATCAGGAATTGGTTAGCTGTAAGGAGACAGAGGGTGGTGGTTGATGGGAAATGTTTATCCTGGAGTTCAGTTACAAGTGGTGTACCTCAAGGATCTGTTTTGGGGCCACTGCTGTTTGTCATTTTTATAAATGGCCTGGATGAGGGTGTAGAAGGATGGGTTAGTAAATTTGCTGACAACGCTAAAGTCGGTGGAGTTGTGGACAGTGTGGAAGGATGTTGCAGGTTACAGAGGGACAGAGATAAGCTGTAGAGCTGGGCTGAGAGGTGGCAAATGGAGTTTAATGTGGAACAGTGTGAGGTGATTCACTTTGGAAAGAGTAACAGGAATACAGAATATCGAGCTAATGGAAGGACTCTTGATGGTGTCGACGAGCAGAAAAATCTCGGGGTACATGTGCATAGATCCCTGAAAGTTGGCACCCAGGTTGATGAGGTTGTTAAGAAGGCGTACAGTGTGTTAGCTTTTATTGGTAGAGGGATTGAGTTTTGGAGCCATGATGAAGTTGCAACTGTACAAAACTCTGGTGCGGCTGCACTTGGAGTATTGCGTACAGTTCTGGTCGCCGCATTATAAGAAAGATGTGGAAAGATTGGAGAGGGTGCAGAGGAGGTTTACCAGGATATTGCCTGGTATGGTGGGAAGGTCTTATGACGAAAGGCTGAGGGTTGTTTTTGTTAGAGAAGAAAGTTAAGAGATGACTTAATTGAGGCATACAAGATGATCAGAGGATTGGACAGGGTGGACAGTGAGAGCCTTTCTCCTCAGATGGTGATGGCTAACACGAGGGGACATAGCTTTAAATTAAGGGGTGGTAATTATAGGATGGATGTCAGAGGTAGGTTCTTTACTCAGAGGGTAGTAAGGGCGTGGAATGCCCTGCCTGCAGCAGTTGTGGACTCGCCAACTTTAAGGGCGTTCAAATGGTCAGTGGATAAACATAGATAACGTTGGAATAGTTTAGGTTAGAGGGTCATTAGATTGTTGCACCGACCAGTGGAACCATCGAGGGCCGAAGGGCCTGTACTGCGCTGAAATGTTCAATGTCACTCCTTTTTCTTTAACTACTAAGCTAATCCCAATGTCCCACTTTCAGCCATTAGCCTCTGTACCCATCGTAGCCACGTAACTGTCCAAATACTTTTTAAAAGACAAAATTGTACCTGCCTCTACTACTATCTCTGGCAGCTTGTTCACACAGAGGGTGGTGAGTGTCAGGAAATAAAAATGCCCCTTTGGACCCTTTTGTATCTCCCCTGTTACTGGGTGGTACGTTAGCAGAGGTTAGTACTGTTGCTTCACAGCTCCAGGGACCTGGGTTCAATTCCCAGCTTGGGTCACTGTCTGTGTGGAGTTTGCACATTCTCCTCATATCTAGATGGGTTTCCTCTGGATGTTCTGGTTTCCTCCCACAGTCCAAAGAGGTGCGGGTTAGGTTGATTGGCCATGTTAAAATTTCCCTTTGTGTCCTGACATGCGTAGTTGAGGGGGATTGGTTGGTAAAATATGTGGGGACATGGGGGTAGTGCCGGGGTGGGATTGTGGACTCAATGGGCCGAAGGGCCTCTTTCTGCACTGTAGGGTTCTGTGATTCTTAAGCCTACATCCCTTAGTTTTAGACTCCCCTGCTTTTGGGAAAAGATAGAACATAGAACATAGAATATTACAGCACAAACAGGCCCTTCGGCCCTCAAGTTGCGCCGATCGCATCAACCCCACCAATCTATAGACCTATCTATAACCCCCAATCCCATTAAACCCCATATACTCATCCAGAAGTCTTTTAAAAGACCCCAGCGAGTTCGCCTCCACCACCGACGACGGCAGCCGATTCCAATCACTCACCACCCTCTGAGTGAAAAACTTACCCCTAACATCACCTCTGTACTTCCCTCCCCGCACCTTAAATCTGTGTCCTCTCGTAGCGACCATTTCAACCCGGGGAAATAGCCTCTGAGAGTCCACCCTATCTATTCCTCTCAACATTTTATAAACTTCTATCAGGTCGCCTCTCAACCTTCGCCTCCCAGCTCCCTCAACCTATCTTCATAAGGCATGCCTCCCAGTCCAGGCAACATCCTTGTAAATCTCCTCTGCACCCTTTCAATAGCTTCTACGTCTTTCCTATAGTGAGGCGACCAGAACTGCGCACAGTACTCCAAATGAGGCCTGACGAGGGTCCTGTAAAGTTGCAGCATTACCTCCCGACTCCTAAACTCAATCCCTCGATTAATGAAGGCCAGTACACCATACGCCTTCTTGACCACCTCCTCCACCTGCGAGGCCGATTTAAGAGTCCTGTGAACCCGGACCCCGAGATCCTTCTGCTCTTCAACGCTACTAAGACCCCTGCCCTTAATAGTGTACTCGTTCATCCCGTTGGTTCTGCCGAAATAGACTACTACACATTTATCCGCGTTGAAGTCCATCTGCCACTTCTCCGCCCATTCCTGCATCCTATCTATGTCCTGCTGCAACTTTTGACATCCTTCCAGACCATCCACAACACCGCCGACCTTCGTGTCATCAGCGAACTTGCTAACCCATCCCTCCACTTCCTCATCCAGATCATTTATGAAAATGACAAACAGCAAGGGTCCCAGAACAGATCCCTGTGGCACCCCACTGGTGACTGACCTCCATTCCGAAAAAGACCCATCCACAACCACTCTCTGCCTTCTGCAGGCAAGCCAGTTCTGGATCCACAAGGCCAAAGGCCCTTGGATTCCATGCCCTCTCACCTTCTCAAGAAGTCTTGCATGGGGGACCTTATCAAAAGCCTTGCTGAAGTCCATGTACACTACGTCCACGACACTTCCTTCGTCAATGTGTTCAGTCACATTATCGAAGAACTCAACTAAACTCGTAAGGCATGACCTGCCCTTGACAAATCCATGCTGACTATTCCTGATCATGTCAAACCTCTCCAAATGCTCGTAAATCTTGTCCCTCAGAAGCCTCTCCATCAGCTTACCAACCACTGAGGTCAGACTCACCGGGCGGTAATTTCCCGGGCTATACCTGTTCCCTTTCTTGAAAATAGGGACTACATCCGCAATCCTCCAATCTTCCGGAACCTCTCCCGTCTCCATTGACGACGCAAAGATCATCGCCAAGGGCTCTGCAATCACTTCCCTGGCCTCCCACAGTATCCTGGGGTACATCCCATCTGGTCCCGGCGACTTATCTACCTTGATAGAATTCAAAAGTTCTAACACATCCTCCTCCTTAATGTCCACGTACTCAATCTTTTCCACCTGCTGCAAGTCCATAGCAAGATCTCCCAAATCAGCTTCCACTGTGAATACTGAGGCAAAGTACTCATTAAGCACCTTCGCCATTTCTTCTGGTTCTACACAGACCTTTCCCCCTTCACCTTTTATAGGTCCTATCCTTTCCCTTCTCACCCTTTTACCTTTCACATACTTATAGAAGGCCTTGGGATTTTCCTTAATCTTACCCGCCAAGGTCTTCTCATGACCCCTTCTGGTTCTCCTAATTTCCCTTTTAACATCCTTTCTACAGTCCTTATATTCTTCAAGATCCTTAACCTCTCCTAGTTCCCTGAATCTTTTGTACACTCTGAATCTGATAACGACTATCTAGTTGATCTATGCCCTTCATTATTTTGTACACCTCTAAGATCACCCCCAAGCCTCCTACATTCCAGAAAAGAAACTTCCAGTCTATCCAGCCTCTCCTTACAACTCCTTTATAGCTCAAGTCCCAGTAGCACCCTAGTAAATCTTTTCTGCCCTCTTTCTAGTTTAATAATATCTTTTCTATGATAAGGTGACCAGAACAGGACACAGTATTCCAAGTGTGGCCTTACTAATGCTTTTACATGATTACCAGAAGTCATGTCTTCTCCATGACTACCCAAAATCTTCTACATAGTTACGGTCTCTAAGCTCTAAATGTTCCCCCACTGAAATATTGATCACCTGGCCTGGCTCATTCCCCAATGCCAAGTCTTGTATGGCTCCCTCTCTGGTTAGATTGTCAACCTACTATGTTGGAAGGTCCTCCTGGATACAACGAACAAATTGTACTCCATCCAAGCCACTGGCTGTGAGGGAATCCCTGCCAATATTGGGAGGAAGTTAAAGTCACCCACCTCAATTGCCCTGCATTTTTCACACCTATTCAGTATCTGACTACACAGCTACTCTGCTGTGGGCTGTTGGGGAGTCTATAATACATTTCCAACATTGTTTCATTCTTCCTGTTCCTGAGCTCCACCCATAATGCCTCACTACAAGATCCTTCCGATGTGTCCTCCCTCAACATAGCTGTGATCTGCTCTCTAATCAGCAATGCAATTCCCCCACCCTTTTTTGTTTCCCCTTCTGCTAGTCATGACCCTCCTTTAACCATGTCTTCATAACTGCAATAACATCATCATTTCATGCAGTAATTCAGGCTCTCAGTTCATCCGTCTTACCTGTTGTACTTGCATTGAAGTAAACACACTCCAGACCCCCAGTCCTGTGGCCTCCCTCTGCCTGCTCTGACTCTGCGCTATGTCTATCTCTGTCTCACATTTTTTTCCCTATCTTACACTTCCTGGCCTGCTGTTTTGGTCCCGACCCTCTGCCACACTAGTTTAAATCCTCCCAACAGCACTAGCAAGCCCCCCCCCCCTCCCCCCTCCCCCCCAAGGATATTGGTGCCCCTCCAATTCAGGTACAACCTGTCCTTATGCAAGTCCCACCTTCCCCAGAAGACATCCTAGTGATCCATCTACCTAAAGCTCTCTAGCCACGTGTTCAACTGTACTATTTCCCTATTCAAAGCCTCACTGGTATGTGGCATAATCCTGAGAATATTCCCTAGTGATCCTGCTTTTCAGCTCCTGATCTAATTCCCTGAATTGTTTTCGCAGGACCTCTTCCCACCTATGTCATTAGTGCCAATGTGGACAATGACATCTGTCTACTTATCCTCCTGTTTCAGGATGCCCTGTGCCCTCTGAGACATCCAGGACCCTGGCACTAGGGAGGCTTGTTTGTGGCCATAGAAACGCCTGTCTGTGCCCCTATCAAGTCATTTCAAGAGGGATGGGTTACATTTCAACTGGGGATTAACATCCTGGCGGAGAGATTTGCTACAGCCACTCGAGAGGGTTTAAACTAGTTTGGTAAGGGGGTGGGATCCAAAGCAGTAGGGAGACAAGAGAAGTTTGAGGACAGCATGGAAGTTAAAGAGAGCACATTAATTAGTAAAGGCGGTGACAGTAATCCTAGTGTCAGATAGATCAGACAGAAGCAAGACAGAGACCGTGGGAAGTCCAGATTAAACTGGCTTTATTTCAATGCAAAAGGCCTGATAGGCAGGGCAGATGAACTCAGGGCATTGATGGGTACGAGGGACTGGGATATTATAGCAGTTACTGAAACATGGTTAAGGGAGGGACAGGACTGGCAGCTCAATGTTCTAGGGTACAGATGCTATAGGAAAGATAGAACAGGAGTAAGAGAGGAGGGGGAGTTACACTTTTGATTAGGGAAAGCATCACGGCCGTACTGAGAGGGGAGATATCCGAGGGTTCAGCCACTGAGTCTTTTTGGGTAGAACTGAGAAATAAGGGGGAAAATCACTTTGATAGGGTTGTACTAATAGCTCCGAAAGAGTCAGCGAGAAATTGAGCAAATATGTAAGGAGATTACAGATAGCTCCAAGTAAAATAGGGTGGTAATAGTCAGAGATTTTAACTTTCCCAACATTGACTGGGACAGACATAGTATTAAAGGGTCGGATGGAGAGAAATCAGGAGGAATTTGTCATTCGGTATGTGGATGGCCGGACTGGAGAGGGGGCAAAACTTGATGTCCTGTTGGGAAATAAGGAAGGGCCGGTGAGAGAAATGTTAGTGAGGGATCACTTTGGGACTTGGGCCATAATTCCATTAGAACATAGAACATAGAACATAGAATATTACAGCACAAACAGGCTCTTCGGCCCTCGAGTTGCGCCGATCGCATCAACCCCACCAATCTATAGACCTATCTATAACCCCCAATCCCATTAAACCCCATATGCTCATCCAGAAGTCTTTTAAAAGACCCCAGCGAGTTCGCCTCCACCACCGACGACGGCAGCCGATTCCAATCACTCACTACCCTCTGAGTGAAAAACTTACCCCTAACATCACCTCTGTACTTCCCTCCCCGCACCTTAAATCTGTGTCCTCTCGTAGCGACCATTTCAACCCGGGGGAATAGCCTCTGAGAGTCCACCCTATCTATTCCTCTCAACATTTTATAAACTTCTATCAGGTCGCCTCTCAACCTTCGCCTCTCCAGGGAAAAGAGTCCCAGCTCCCTCAACCTATCTTCATAAGGCATGCCTCCCAGTCCAGGCAACATCTTTGTAAATCTCCTCTGCACCCTTTCAATAGCTTCTACGTCTTTCCTATAGTGAGGCGACCAGAACTGCGCACAGTACTCCAAATGAGGCCTGACGAGGGTCCTGTAAAGTTGCAGCATTACCTCCCGACTCCTAAACTCAATCCCTCGATTAATGAAGGCCAGTACACCATACGCCTTCTTGACCACCTCCTCCACCTGCGAGGCCGATTTAAGAGTCCTGTGAACCCGGACCCCGAGATCCTTCTGCTCTTCAACGCTACTAAGACCCCTGCCCTTAATAGTGTACTCGTTCATCCCGTTGGTTCTGCCGAAATGGACTACTACACATTTATCCGCGTTGAAGTCCATCTGCCACTTCTCCGCCCATTCCTGCATCCTATCTATGTCCTGCTGCAACTTTTGACATCCTTCCAGACCATCCACAACACCGCCGACCTTCGTGTCATCAGCGAACTTGCTAACCCATCCCTCCACTTCCTCATCCAGGTCATTTATGAAAATGACAAACAACAAGGGTCCCAGAACAGATCCCTGGGGTACCCCACTGGTGACTGACCTCCATTCCGAAAAAGACCCATCCACAACCACTCTCTGCCTTCTGCAGGCAAGCCAGTTCTGGATCCACAAGGCCAAAGGCCCTTGGATCCCATGCCCTCTCACCTTCTCAAGAAGTCTTGCACGGGGGACCTTATCAAAAGCCTTGCTGAAGTCCATGTACACTACGTCCACGGCACTTCCTTCGTCAATGTGTTCAGTCACATTATCGAAGAACTCAACTAGGCTCGTAAGGCACGACCTGCCCTTGACAAATCCATGCTGACTATTCCTGATCATGTCAAACCTCTCCAAATGCTCGTAAATCTTGTCCCTCAGAAGCCTCTCCATCAGCTTACCAACCACTGAGGTCAGACTCACCGGGCGGTAATTTCCCGGGCTATCTCTGTTCCCTTTCTTGAAAATAGGGACTACATCCGCAATCCTCCAATCTTCCGGAACCTCTCCCGTCTCCATTGACGACGCAAAGATCATCGCCAAGGGCTCTGCAATCACTTCCCTGGCCTCCCACAGTATCCTGGGGTACATCCCATCTGGTCCCGGCGACTTATCTACCTTGATAGAATTCAAAAGTTCTAACACATCCTCCTCCTTAATGTCCACGTACTCAATCTTTTCCACCTGCTGCAAATCCATAGCAAGATCTCCCAAATCAGCTTCCACTGTGAATACTGATGCAAAGTACTCATTAAGCACCTCCGCCATTTCTTCTGGTTCTACACAGACCTTTCCCCCTTCATCTTTTATAGGTCCTATCCTTTCCCTTCTCACCCTTTTACCTTTCACATACTTATAGAAGGCCTTGGGATTTTCTTTAATCTTACCCGCCAAGGTCTTCTCATGACCCCTTCTGGCTCTCCTAATTTCCCTTTTAACCTCCTTTCTACAGTCCTTATATTCTTCAAGATCCTTAACCTCTCCTAGTTCCCTGAACCTTTTGTACACCTTCCTTTTCCTCCTGACTAGGTTCAACACAGCCTTCGTGCACCACGGTTCCCGCGACCTACCAAAACCCCCTTGCCTTATCGTAACATTGTCATGCAGAGCGCCAGACAAACATTCCTTGAATATCCGCCACCTTCCTTCGGTACTTTTCCCTAAGAATGCCTCCTTCCAGTTTATTTGTCCAAGTAACTTCCTGACTTCTTCGTATCTCCCCTTACTCCAGACAAACACCTTCCTAGCCTGTCTGATCCTATCTCGTTCCAATGCAATTGTGAAGGAGATAGAATTATGGTCACCATTCCCAAGATGTTCTCCTACCGAGAGATCCATCACCTGCCCTGGTTCATTCGCCAGTACCAGGTCAAGTACTGCCTCTCCTCTCATAGGCTTATCCACATACTGTGTCAGGAAACCTTCCTGAACACACCTAACAAACTCCTCCCCATCGAAACCCCTTACTCTAGGGATATTCCAGTCGATGTTTGGGAAATTGAAGTCTCCCATCACGACAACTCTGTTTTTAATACATTTCTCCAGAATCTGGTTCCCTATCTGCACTTCAACTTCCCTGTCACTATTGGGCGGCCTATAGAATACACCCAGCAAAGTTTTCGACCCTTTGCTGTTCGTAACTTCCACCCACAGAGACTCTGTAGACAGTCCCTCCACGGCATCCTCTTTCTCTGCAGCCATGACACTGTCCCTTATTAACAGTGCCACTCCACCACCTCTTCTGCCAGCCTCCCTGTCCTTCCTGAAACATCTGAAACCTGGCACCTGAAGTACCCAGTCCTGTCCCTGAGACATCCAAGTCTCCGTAATGGCCACCACATCACATTCCCAAGCAGCTATCCACGCCCTAAGCTCATCTACCTTATTTACTATACTCCTTGCATTAAAATATACACACTTCAGCCCCTCAGTCTGGGCATTTCCCTTCTCCACCTCCTGTCTAACCTCCCTCCCATGTTTCCTGCGGCCCTCCCCTACCTTTAAAGTATTAAAGCACATGCATTTCAAACCCTGCTCCGCCCCACCCCCACTACGCCGTGCCTTGCATTCCCCATCTATGCCCCCCTCCCTTTCACCCCCTCTACTCAATATCCCACCCCCCCCCCAAATCAGTTTAAACCTCCCCGCATAGATTAGTTTTAAGATATCCATGGAGAATGATAGGTCTGTCCCAAAAGTTAAAATTCTAAATTGGGGCAAGGCTAAATTTGATGGTACCAGGCAGGAACTTTCAAAAGTTAATTGGGGGAGTCTGTGGGAAGGCAAAGGGATGTCTGGTAAGTGGGAGGCTTTCAAAACTGTGAACCAGGGTTCAGGGTAAACACATTCCTTACAGAGTGAAGGGCAAGGCTGGCAGAAGTCGGGAACCCTGGATGACTCGGGATATTGAGGCCCTGGTCAAGAGAAGAAGGAGGCACATGATGTGCACAGGCAGCTGGGATCAAGTGAATCTCTTGAAGAGTATAGGGGGGTGTAGGAGGTATCGAGGGTTAAGAGAGAAATCAGGAGGGCAAAAAGGGGACATGAGATTGTTTTGGCAGATAAAGCAAAGGAGAATCCAAAGAGTTTCTTCAAGTACGTAAAAGGCAAAAGTAGGGCTTCTTAAGGATCAACAAGGTCATCTATGTGCGGATCCACAAGACATGGGTGAGATCTGAAATGAATATTTCTCATCAGTATTTACTGTTGAGAAAAGCATGGATGTTAGGAAACTTGGGAATTAAATATTGATGTCTTGGGGAGTGTTGTTGTTCGTCCATCATCATCGATGAGGACCTCGACACCATTAGTCATTTTGAGGCTGGTTGTGCTGTGTTCGAAGATGACTGATCAGGGCCAATTCGGGCACGGAATGTCCTGCCATATATTGGACAGATTTGTGTAGACACTAGTTGTTGCACTGGTGGATCTGGGCTTGCACAGCTCACGCTTAAGTTGTGCTTCAGCAATGCACCTTGCTTTGTAAGTTTGAAAACCCTTGTGGATGAGGCAGCACCAGGTAGGGTGGTTTTGTGCCAGCGTTTCCCAGGTGGTCATGTCAATGTCAAGCGACTTCAGGGAGGTCTTGAGTGTGTCTTTGAAACGTTTCTTCTGCTCTCCATGCGAGCGTCTTCCAGCAGAGAGTTCCCCAGAAAGGAGCTGCTTGGGTTTGCGCTCGTCGGACATTCGGATGACATGACCTGCTCACCGGGTCTGTGCTCTCATCAGCAGTGTGTGGACTGATGGTAGACTTGCTCTAGAGAGAACTTCAGCGTCTGGTATTTTGTTTTGCCGTTGGATGCATAATATTCTGTGAAGGAAAATCATGTGGAAATGATTGAGCTGTTTTGCATGCCTTCGATACACAGTCCACGTTCCACAGGGCTACAGGAGGGTAGTGAGTCCATGGTGCTGTAGACCTTCAGTTTTGTTGCTGGGCTGATTCCTCGACGTTCCCATATAGTGGAGTGCAGTCTATCAAAAGCAAAACTTGCCTTTGCTATTCTGCAGTTAACTTCTGCATCAAAAGTCACTGCTTGGGAGAGGGTGCTGCCAAGATAAGTGAAAGATTTAGACCATAGAACATTACAGCGCAGAACAGGCCCTCGGCCCACGATGTTGCGCCGACCAATTAAAAAACAATGACCCACTAACCTAAACCAATCCCTTTTCGTCCATAAACCTATCCACGGATCTCTTAAACACCCCCAAACTAGGCGCATTTACAACTGCAGCAGGCAGGGCATTCCAATCCCTCACCACCCTCTGGGTAAAGAACCTACCCCTGACATCTATCCTATAACTACCCCCCCTTAATTTAAAGCCATGCCCCCTCGTGCTAGCTTTCTCCATCCGAGGAAAAAGGCTATCACTATCCACCCTATCTAAACCTCTAATCATCTTATATGTTTCAATAAGATCCTCTCTTAGCCGCCTTCTTTCTAGCGAAAACAACCCCAAATCCCTCAGTCTCTCCTCATAGGACCTCCCCACCATACCAGGCAACATCCTGGTAAACCTCCTCTGCACCCTCTCCAAAGCCTCCACATCCTTCCTATAATGTGGGGACCAGAACTGCACACAATACTCCAAATGAGGCCGCACTAGAGCTGTGTACAGTTGCAACATAACGCTGCGACTCCTAAATTCAATCCCCCTACCAATAAACGCCAAGACACCGTATGCCTTCTTAACAACCTTATCTACTTGATTCCCAACTTTCAGGGATCTATGTACACATACACCTAGATCCCTCTGTTCATCCACACTATTCAAATCCTCCCGTTAGCCCTATACTCGACACATCTATTATTCCTACCAAAGTGAATTATCTCACACTTTTCCGCATTAAACTCCATCCGCCACCTCTCGGCCCAGCTCTGCAACCTGTCTAAGTCTCCCTGCAAACTATGACACCCTTCCTCACAATCTACCACACCTCCGACTTTGGTGTCATCAGCAAATTTACTAATCCACCCAACTATACCCTCATCCAGATCATTAATAAAAATTACAAACAGCAGTGGCCCCAAAACAGATCCCTGAGGCACACCACTCGTAACCGAACTCCATGACGAATATTTACCATCAACCACCACCCTCTGTCTCCTATCTGCTAGCCAATTCCTGATCCAATTTCCTAGATTACCCTCAATCCCATACATCTGCATTTTCTGCAGAAGCCTACCATGGTGAACCTTATCAAACGCCTTACCAAAATCCATATATACCACGTCAACTGCCTTACCCCTATCCACCTCTTTGGTCACTTTCTCAAAAAACTCAATAAGGTTAGTAAGGCACGACCTACCCGCTACAAAACATGCTGACTATCTCCAATCAATTCATTAAGAACATAAGAAATAGGAGCAGGAGTAGGCCAGCTAGCCCTTCGAGCCTGCCCCGCCATTCAATAAGATCATGGCTGATCTGTCGCTGCTCAGTTCCACATTCCGGCCCTCTCCCCATAACCCTTAATCCCCTCTCTTATCAAAAACCCATCAACCCGCGTCTTAAAAATATTTAGCGAGGCAGCCTCCACCACTTCAACGGGCAGAGAGTCACCACCCTTTGAGTGAAGAAGTTCCTCCTCAACTCTGTTCTAAACCGCCCCCCTTTTATCTTGAGGCTGTGCCCCCTAGTCCTACTGTCTCCACCTCTATCCTATCCATCCCATTCATCATCTTATACGTCTCAATGAGATCTCCCCTCATTCTTCTAAACTCTAACGAGTACAAGCCCAGTTTATTCAGCCTCTCCTCATAGCTCAATCCCCTCAACTCCGGTATCAGCCTAGTAAACCTCCTCTGCACTCCCTCCAAGGCCAAAATATCTTTGCGCAGGTGTGGCGCCCAAAACTGCACACAGTACTCCAGCTGCGGCCTCACCAATGCCCTATACAGCTGCAGCAAGACCTCCCTACTTTTATATTCAATCCCCTTCGCTATGAAGGCCAGCATCCCATTTGCCTTCCTGACCACCTGCTGCACCTGCAAGCTGGGTTTTTGCGACTCATGCACAAGGACCCCGAGGTCCCTCTGCACCGTCGCCTGCTGCAGTTTTTCACCCCGTAAGTAATAGTCCTTCCTACCATTCTTCCTACTAAAGTGGACCACCTCACACTTGCCAACATTAAATTCCATTTGCCATTTCCTGACCCATTCGCCCAGCCTATCTAGATCCTTCTGCAGACTCTCCACACCCTCTGCACAATTTGCCGTTCCCCCAATCTTGGTGTCTCTCCAAATAACTATAAATCCTATCCCTAAAGGTAGAACTATCCGGAGTATAGATACGCAGAGAGACCTGGGGGTGTAGGTACACAAGTCCCTGAAGGTGTCTGTGCAGGTGCAGAATGTGATGAGGAAAGCGTATGGCATGTTAGCCTTCATAGGAAGGGGTACAGAATATAAGAGTAGGAGTCTGATGTTGCAGTTGTATAGAACGTTGGTTAGGCCTCACCTGGAGTACTACGTCCAGTTCTGGTCGCCGTACTACCGGAAGGATGTAGAGATCCTGGAGAGAGTGCAGAGGAGATTTACCAGGATGTTGCCTGGTATGGAAGGGCTGTCTTACGAGGAAAGATTGAATGCACTTGGGCTGTTTTCCCTTGAGAGACGTCGGCTGAGGGGGGATCTAATAGAGATTTATAAGATTATGAAGGGGATAGATAGAGTAAATGGTGGTAAGCTTTTTCCGCTATTAGAAATGGATAGAACGAGGGGTCACGGGCTTAGGGTGAGGGGGGCTAGATATAAGACTAATATTAGAGGGCAGTTTTTCACACAAAGGGTAGTGGGGATGTGGAATGCACTGCCGAGTAAGGTGATGGAAGAAGGCACGCTAGGGTTGTTCAAGAGTCACTTGGACAGCCACATGAGCGGTCTACATATAGGGGGATATAGCAGGCCTTAGAACATAGAACATTACAGCACAAACAGGCCCTTCGGCCCTCGAGTTGCGCCGATCACATCAACCCCACCAATCTATAGACCTATCTATAACCCCCAATCCCATTAAACCCCATATATTCATCCAGAAGTCTTTTAAAAGACCCCAGCGAGTTCGCCTCCACCACCGACGACTGCAGCCGATTCCATTCACTCACCACCCTCTGAGTGAAAAACTTACCCCTAACATCACCTCTGTACTTCCCTCCCCGCACCTTAAATCTGTGTCCTCTCGTAGCGACCATTTCAACCCGGGGAAATAGCCTCTGAGAGTCCACCCTATCTATTCCTCTCAACAGTTTATAAACTTCTATCAGGTCGCCTCTCAACCTTCGCCTCTCCAGGGAAAAGAGTCCCAGCTCCCTATCTTCATAAGGCATGCCTCCCAGTCCAGGCAACATCCTTGTAAATCTCCTCTGCACCCTTTCAATAGCTTCTACGTCTTTCCTATAGTGAGGCGCCCAGAACTGCGCACAGTACTCCAAATGAGGCCTGACGAGGGTCCTGTAAAGTTGCAGCATTACCTCCCGACTCCTAAACTCAATCCCTCAATTAATGAAGGCCAGTACACCATACGCCTTCTTGACTACCTCCTCCACCTGCGAGGCCAATTTAAGAGTCCTGTGGACCCGGACCCCGAGATCCTTACTAAACATTGTAGGCTTGGGATTCAGTTTTAGCCTCAGGGATATAGAGTCTTTTTAATAATGAATTTTTTGTCCACAGGCATTTAAGTCCAGTAAGGGGCATGCGTGCAGCAGGTTGTGGTGGGCTGCTCTTGGATGTTGCTTCGGGAGTTGCCTACTGCTTCATGTCGTTGGTGTGCGTAAACTGGACCATCTCGAGGGCAACATGACAGCTCAGAGACTATCTCTGTTGCTATGCGGACACATGGATTTGGGCCTGTGTCCGTGGGAGTTTGCGCGTTCTCCCCATGGTTGCGTGGGTTTCCTCCGGGTGCTCCGGTTTCCTCCCACATTCCAAAAATGTGCTTTTAGGCTGATTGATTGGGTAACAAATTGTCCCTACATTGGACCTCCCTGATCCTCACACATTAGGCATAGACTAAAATCATAGAACATAGAACATTACAGCACAAACAGGCCCTTCGGCCCTCGAGTTGCGCCGATCACATCAACCCCACCAATCTATAGACCTATCTATAACCCCCAATCCCATTAAACCCCATATACTCATCCAGAAGTCTTTTAAAAGACCCCAGCAAGTTCGCCTCCCCCACCGATGACGGCAGCCGATTCCATTCACTCACCACCCTCTGAGTGAAAAACCTACCCCTAACATCACCTCTGTACTTCCCTCCCCGCACCTTAAATCTGTGTCCTCTCGTAGCGACCATTTCAACCCGGGGAAATAGCCTCTGAGAGTCCACCCTATCTATTCCTCTCAACATTTTATAAACTTCTATCAGGTCGCCTCTCAACCTTCGCCTCTCCAGGGAAAAGAGTCCCAGCTCCCTCAACCTATCTTCATAAGGCATGCCTCCCAGTCCAGGCAACATCCTTGTAAATCTCCTCTGCACCCTTTCAATAGCTTCTACGTCTTTCCTATAGTGAGGCGACCAGAACTGCGCACAGTACTCCAAATGAGGCCTGACGAGGGTCCTGTAAAGTTGCAGCATTACCTCCCGACTCCTAAACTCAATCCCTCGATTAATGAAGGCCAGTACACCATACGCCTTCTTGACCACCTCCTCCACCTGCGAGGCCGATTTAAGAGTCCTGTGGACCCGGACTCCGAGATCCTTCTGCTCTTCAACGCTACTAAGACTCCTGCCCTTGATAGTGTACTCGTTCATCCCGTTGGTTCTGCCGAAATGGACGACTACACATTTGTCCGCGTTGAAGTCCATCTGCCACTTCTCCGCCCATTCCTGCATCCTATCTATGTCCTGCTGCAACTTTTGACATCCTTCCAGACCATCCACAACACCGCCGACCTTCGTGTCATCAGCGAACTTGCTAACCCATCCCTCCACTTCCTCATCCAGGTCATTTATGAAAATGACAAACAGCATGGGTCCCAGAACAGATCCCTGGGGCACCCCACTGGTGACTGACCTCCATTCCGAAAAAGACCCATCCACAACCACTCTCTGCCTTCTGCAGGCAAGCCAGTTCTGGATCCACAAGGCCAAAGGCCCTTGGATCCCATGCCCTCTCACCTTCTCAAGAAGTCTTGCATGGGGGACTTTATCAAAAGCCTTGCTGAAGTCCATGTACACTACGTCCACGGCACTTCCTTCCTCAATGTGTTCAGTCACATTATCGAAGAACTCAACTAGGCTCGTAAGGCACGACCTGCCCTTGACAAATCCATGCTGACTATTCCTGATCATGTCAAACCTCTCCAAATGCTCATAAATCTTGTCCCTCAGAAGCCTCTCCATCAGCTTACCAACCACTGAGGTCAGACTCACCGGGCGGTAATTTCCCGGGCTATCTCTGGTCCCTTTCTTGAAAATAGGGACTACATCCGCAATCCTCCAATCTTCCGGAACCGCTCCCGCCTCCATTGACGACGCAAAGATCATCACCAAGGGCTCTGCAATCACTTCCCTGGCCTCCCACAGTATCCTGGGGTACATCCCATCTGGTCCCGGCGACTTATCTATTTTGATCATGAATAGGTCACTGACCATGGGACGGCGGCGCGGGCTCGTTGGGCCGAAGGGCCTGTTTCCCGTGCTGTGTTGTTCTTTGTTTGTTCTTTGTTCTAATAATTTTTTCTAAAACCTTGCCCACAACAGAAGTAAGACTCACCGGTCTATAATTCCCGGGGAAGTCTCTGTTCCCTTTCTTAAACAATGGGACAACATTCGCTATCCTCCAATCTTCCGGTACTATACCAGAGGCCAACGACAACCTGAAGATCAGAGCCAGAGGCTCTGCAATCACCTCTCTTGCCTCCCAGAGAATCCTAGGGTAAATCCCATCCGGACCAGGGGACTTATCTATTTTCAAACCCTCAAGAATATCCAGCATTTCCCCCTTATCAACTGCAATACTGTCTATTTTACATCCCTGCAACCCAGTGTCCTCCTCAGCTATATTCATGTCCCCCTGCGTGAACACCGAAGAGAAATATTGGGTCAATGCCTCTCCAATCTCTTCCGGTTCCACACACAACTTCCCTCTGCTGTCTGTAACTGGCCCTAATCTTGCCCTAACCAACCTTCTGTTCTTGACATACCTATAGAACGCCTTAGGATTCTCCTTAATCCTATCAGCCAAAGTCTTCTCATGTCCTCCTTTAGCCCTTCTTAACTCACTCTTCAACTCCCTCCTAGCCAATCTACAGCTTTCTAGCGCACTACCTGAGCCCTCAAGTCTCATTCGAACATAAGCCTCCTTTTTCTTTTTAACCAATGAATCAACTTTTTTAGTGCACCACGGTTCCCTAGCTCGACCAAATCCTCCTTGCCTGACAGGGACATACCTATCACGGACTCGCAGTAGCTGCTCCTTGAAAAAACTCCACATTTCGGACGTTCTCAGTCCCTGTAATCTCCTGGTCCAACCTATGCTTCCTAATAGGGCGGCACGGTAGCACAGTGGTTAGCACTGCTGCTTCACAGCTCCAGGGTCCTGGGTTCGATTCCCGGCTCGGGTCACTGCCTGTGCGGAGTTTGCACATTCTCCTCGTGTCTGCGTGGGTTTTCTCCGGGTGCTCCGGTTTCCTCCCACAGTCCAAAGATGTGCGGGTTAGGTTCATTGGCTATGCTAAAATTGCCCCTTAGTGTCCTGAGATGTGTAGGTTAGAAGGATTAGCAGGTAAATGTGTAGGGATATGGGGATAGGGTCTGGGTGGGATTGTGTTCGGTGCAGACTCGATGGGCCGAAGGGCCTGTTTCTGCACTGTAGGGTTCTGATTCTCTCCTAATAGCCTCATAATTACCCTTCCCCCAGCTAAAACTACTGACCCGAGGTTCATGCCTATCCCTATCCATCACTAAGGTGAATGTAACCGAATTTATTAGGATGCTGCTGAGATTTGATGGATTGAGTTATAAGGAGAGGCTGAATAATTTGGGACATTTTTCTCTGGAGCATAGAGACCCCTCTGGACCCCTCAGCCTAGAGGGGTGGCCTTAAGGTCTATAAAATAATAAGGGGTATTGACAAAGTAGATAGTCAATATCTTTTCCCAAAGGTAGGGGAGTCTAAAACTAGAGAGCACAGATTTAAGGTGAGAGGGGAGAGATACAAAAGTGTCCAGAGGGGCAATTTTTTCACACAGAGGATGGTGAGTTTCTGCCAGAGACAGTAGTAGAGGTGGGTACAATTTTATCTTTTAAAAAGCATTTAGATAGTTACATGGGTAAGATGGGTATAGAGGGAAATGGGCCAATTGCAGGCAGTTGGGATTAGCTTAGGGATTTTTAAAGAAAATGGGCAGCATGGACAAGTTGGGCTGAAGGGCCTGTTTCCATGCTGTAAACCTCTAGGACTCTGATTCCTGCTACTATCATTTGTGTGACCTTTGCCTGACCTTGCTCTACAGCTGAACTGGAAGCCTGGCTGCTGCTGGTGTTAGAACGTATAACAGTACAGGCCCTTCGGTCCTCGATATTGTGCTGAGCTTTGTCCAAAACAAAGATCACTCTATCCCACTCCCTATCATTCTGGAGTGCTCCATGTGTCTATCCAATAACCACTTGAAAGTTCCGAAAGTGTCTGACTCCATTATCACAGCAGGGAGTGCATTCCACACCCCAACCACTCTCTGAGTAAAGAACCTACCTCTGAAATCCCTCCTATATCTCCCACCATGAACCTTATAGTTACGCCCCCTAGTAACAGTTACATCCACCCGAGGAAATACAGTGGACATTCAGAGACTATCAATCCCCCTCATTATCTTATAAATCTCTATTAAGTCGCCTCTCATCCTCCTCTGCTCTAAACAGAAAAGCCCCAGCTCCCTCAACCTTTCCTCATAAGACCTACCCTCCAAACCAGGCAGCATGCTGGTAAATCTCCTCTGCATTCTTTTCAATGCTTCCACATCCTTCTTATAGTGAGGTGAACAGAACTGCACACAATATTTCCAAATGTGGTTTCATCAAGGTCCTGTACAGTTGCAGAGTAATCCAACGGCTTTTAAACACAAACCCCCTGTTAATAAACACTAACACACTATAAGCCTTCTTCACGGCTCTATCCACTTGAGTGGCTACCTTCAGAGATCTGTGGATATGAACCTCAAGATCTCTCTGTTCCTCCACATTCCTCAGAACCCTGCCGTTGACCCTATAATCTGCATTTAAGTTTGTCCTACCGAAATGAATCACTTTGCGCTTATCAGGGTTAAACTCCATCTGTCACTTTTCAGCCCAGCTCTGCATCCTATCAATGTCTCTTTGCAGCCTGCAAGAGCCCCCCACCTCATCGACTACTCCATCAATCTTGGTGTCATCAGCAAATTTACTAACCCACCCTTCAGCCCCCTCTTCCAAGTCATTGATAAAAATCACAAATAGCAGAGGACCCAGCACTGATCCCTGTGGTACACCGCTGGTAACTGGTCTCCAGTCTGAAAATTTTCCCCCCACCATCACCCTCTGTCTTCTATGATACAGCCAGTTACTTATCCAATCGGCCAAATTTCCTTCTATCCCAACACCTCTTAACTTTATTCATGAGCCTACCATGGGGAACCTTGTCAAGCACCTTACTAAAATCCATGCATACGATATCAACTGCTCTACCTTCATCTACACACTTAGTTACCTCCTCAAAGAATTCAATCAAATTTGTGAGGCAAGACTTACCCTTCATGAATTCATACTGACTGTCCCGGATTAAGCTGCATCTTTCCAAATGCAGTAAAAAGTCTGACAACACCAGGTTTTAGTCCAACCTATTTATTTGATAATATTCCCACAAGCTTTCGAGGGGACTGCCTCTTCATCAGGTGAATGGAGAGTTCTGGCCTCAGACAAAGCACAGACAGTTTAGAGATTGCTGATTAGAATGCGAATCCTTACACCTAACCTGTTGTTCAAGTCTTAAAGTGGCTGATAATGTGAGTGGAAGGAGCACTGATTACAGTTTAAAGAGATGTGTATTGTCTCCAGACAGTACAGTAAGTGAGGTTTTGCAAACCCAGGCAAGTCACAGGGGTTCGCATTCTAATCAGTAATTTCTAAACTGTCTGTGCTTTATATGCTCTGTCTGAGGCCAGAACTCTCCATTCACCTGACGAAGAGGCAGTCCCCTCGAAAGCTTGTGGGAATATTATCAAATAAATAGGTTGGACTAAAACCTGGTGTTGTCAGACTTTTTACTGTGTTTACGCCAGTCCAACGCCGGCATACCCACATCTTTCCAAATGGTCATAAATCCTATCCCTCAGGACCCTTTCCATTAACTTACTGACCACCGAAGAAAGACTAACCGGTCTATAATTACCAGGGTCATTCCTATTTCCTTTCTTAAACAGGGAAACAACATTTGCCACTCTCCAGTCCTCTGGCACAATCCCTGCAGACAGTGAGGACCCAAAGATCAAAGCTAAAAGCTCCACAATCTCATCCCTTGCCTCTCAAAGTATCCTGGGATGTATCCCATCTGGCCCAGGGGACTTATCAACCTTCAGGTTTTTCAAAATTGCTAATACATCCCCAAGGGTGCAGAGGAGGTTTACCAGGATGTTGCCTGGTATGATGGGAAGGTCTTACGAGGAAAGGCTAAGGGACTTGATGTTATTTTCATTAGAGAGAAGAAAGTTACGAGGTGACCTATTTGAGGCATACAAGATGATCAGAAGGTTAGATAGGGTGGACAGTGAGAGCCTTTTTCCTCCAATGGTGATGGCTAACACGAGGGGACATAGCTTTAAATTGAGGGGTGGTAATTATAGGACGGATGTCAGAGGTAGGTTCTTTACTCAGAGGGTAGTAAGGACGTGGAATGCCCTGCCTGCAGCAGTTGTGGACTTGCCAACTTTAAGGGCATTCAAATGGTCAGTGGACAGGCATATGGATAACATTGGAATAGTTTAGGTTAGAGGTCATTAGATTGGTTCCACTGGTCGGCACAATATCGAGGGCCGAAGGGCCTGTACTGCGCTGGAATGTTCTATGTTCTACCTTCCCCAGAATGTTCTCCAGTTATCCAGGTAACTGAAACCCTCTCTCCTACACCATCCCTGCAGCCACATATTAATCTGCACCCTCTCCCTGTTCCTCAGCTCACTAGCACGTGGCACCAGCAACAAACCAGAGATGACAACATGCTTTGTTCTGGCTCTCAGCTTCCTCCCTAGCTCCCTAATTTCCTGTTTTAAATCCCCGTTGCTTCTCTTACCTCCATCGTTGGTATCGATGTGCACCACGACCTGTGACTGTTCCCCCTCCCCCTTAAGGATCCTGAAAACACGGTCGGAGACATCACGGACCCTGGCACCTGGCACCTGGGAGGCAGCATACCATCCGTGAATCTCTTTTGCTGCCACAAAAACTCCTATCTGTCCCTCTAACTAATGAGTCCCCAATAACTATGGCTCTCCTGCTCTCACCCCTTCACTTCAGAGCCACAGGGTTGGAATCAATGCTGGAGATCCAGTCCCCACAACTTACCACTGGTAGGTCATCCCACTCAACAGTATCGAAAGTGGTATACTCGTTACCAAAGGGAACAACCACAGGGGATCCCCGCACTGGCTGCTTCCTCCCAGCCCTTCTCACTGTCACCCAACTATCATCATTCTTTGGAGTAACTACATCCTGAAGCTTCTATCTATGACCACCTCTGCCTCCCAAATGATCTGAAGTTCATCCAGCTCCAGCTCCAGTACACTAATGCGGTTTTTGAGGAGCTGGTGTTCTTTGATAAAATATTCCACTGTCTTTCATACCACTGAAGTTAAACTAATGTGCAGCTCCTTGGATTGGTCTTGTGAACGAAATGCTGGAGAACGTGGTTGGTTGCCTGGCTCAACGCTATCACTGGAATTTTATCTCCCCGCTTGCCATGGGGAAAGGATTGGGTGAGGGGCAGACAATGGGAAGGTCCATTGATCTCGGGCAGAGTTTTAAGGTTTCGGGATGAATGAGGCCATAAAATCCTGGTCAATGGGCTAAGTGCTAAGGCAATGGAAGGCATTTAAAGAACTCATGTAGGTCCTGGTTTTGATTTTGAAGAAGACGAGTGGAGTGGACATAGGTGAACTAGTGGATGTTGTGTATCTGGACTTTCAAAAGGCTTTTGACAAGGTGCCACACAAGATTAGTGAGCAAAATTAAAGCTTGTGGTATTGGAGGTCATGTTTTAACATGAATAGAGAACTGGTTGGCAGACAGGAAACAGAATGGGAATAAACAGGTCCTTTTCAGAGTGGCAGGCAGTGACTAGTGGAGCACTAAAGGGTTCAGTGCTGGGACCCCAGTTATTAACAATATAGTTAATGATTTGGATGGTGGAATTGAATGCAATCTTTCCAAATTTGCAGACAACACTAAGCTTGGTGGCAGTGTGTGCTGAGGAGGATACTAAAAGGCTGCAGGGTGACTGGGAGTGAGTGGGGGCAAATACAACATAATGTGTATAAATGTGAGATTATCCGCTAGGAATCACAGTCCAAGGATAAGGGGTAAGACATTCAGGACTGAGTGAGGAAGAACTTCTTCAGAGTTGTGAACCTGTGGAATTCTCTCCCACAGAAAGCTGTTGGGGCCGGTGTGTTCGAAATGTTCAAGAGGGAGGTGGACATGGCCATTGAGGTTAAAGGGATCAAGGGGCATGGAGGGAAAGTGGGAATGGGATACTGAAAGCGTATGATCATATTGAATGGTGGTGCAGGCTCAACAAGCCGAATGGCCTACTCCTGCTCCTATTTTCTGTGTTAAGTGGTCTCTCTGCCACAAAATTTCTATGATTCTATCTTCCTTTTTTGTATATAGGAATCATATTAGCTGAATGCTAATGCTTTCTCAATTTAACTGTAGATATATGTAACAATGTCTCTGAGTTATTTTAATATGTGTTAGTTTTAGTTCACAAAAAGCTATCCCAGGTCAGATTTAAAGTGTTCCCTTTTATTCATCCAGGAATGTGAGTGTTACTGGCGGGATAGATTTCCTTCCCAAAAGAACATCAGTCAACCAGGTGGCTTTTTACGACAATTGATAAAGGTTTCACGGTCATCATTAGACTTTTAATTCCAGATTATTATTAAATTGAATTCAAAATTCAACACCTGCTGTGGTGGGATTTGAACTCAGGTCCCAGAGAGTAACAAAAATAGAACATGCTGGAAAATCTCAGCAGGTCTGGCAGACCTGAAATGTTATAAACAAGATTTTCCAGTATTTTCCATTTAGTTTCAGATTCCAGTATCTGCAGAAATTTGCTTTTATCCACTGAGATTTATCCTGGGGTGGTACAAAGAAAATTACAGCACAGGAACAGGCCCTTCGGCCCCTCCGAGCCTGCACTGACCATGCTGCCCCCGACTGAACTAAAACCCCCTCCCCTTCCGGGGACCATATCCCTCTATTCCCAAACTATTCAACGTACAGTGAAACCCTGATTTAGCTCAAATTCGGATATCACGTGATGAATCATTGGATCCTTTTTTTTTCACTCTTCCTGGGGAACTGAAAAGTTTTTGGTTACTGCAATCTATTTCTGAAGTGAAAATAATCTGCCTTAGAAAGAAATTGTGGACAGAAAACACTTGCTTCCCCCCCTTGCCCAGTTCAGATAAAAGGGGGTTCCCACTTAGAAAAACACTACATTAGACAGTTGTTCGAAAGAGGAAGTATTCACAGTTAATGGACCATGAAAGTGTTTGTGCAAAAAAAAATCTCCACTGCCCATTTTAAACAACCCTGGACCTGCCAATCAAAAGGTCTGTAAAAGTTAATGAAGTGTATAGTGATTGTATAAATAAACAGAGCTCTGATGGAAGCCAAGATCATCCGTAACGTAACTATAGCACCCTAATTTAGCGTGACCCTGCTTTTTTCGCGATAGCATTTTATGGACCCCAAACATCACGTTATAACAGGGCTGCATTTGTCAAGATGCCCCTTAAAAGTCACTACAGTATCCACTTCCACTACCTCCCCCAGCAACAAGTTCCAGGCACCCACTACTCTGGGTTAAAAAAAAATCTGCCTCATACATCTCCTTTAAACCTTGCACCTTAAACCTGTGCCATTTAGTAAATGACTCTTCCACCCTGGGAAAAAGCTTCTGACTATTCATAAGAACATAAGAAATAGGAGCAGGAGTAGGCCAACTGGCCCTTCGAGCCTGCCCCGCCATTCAATAAGATCATGGCTGATCTGTCGTGACTCAGCTCCACCTTCCCGCCCTCTCCCCATAACCCTTAATCCCCTCTCTTATCAAAAACCCATCAACCCGTTTCTTAAAAATATTGAGCGAGGCAGCCTTCACCACTTCAACGGGCAGAGAATTCCAGAGATTTCACCACCCTTTGAGTGAAGAAGTTCCTCCTCAACTCTGTTCTAAACCGCCCCCGCTTTATCTTGAGGCTGTGCCCCCTAGTCCTACTGTCATTTCTGAGCGGGAAGAGTCTCTCCACCTCTATCCTACCCATCCCATTCAATATGTCTCACTCTGTCCGTGCCTCTCATAATCTTGTAGACTTCTATCAGGTCTCCCCTCAACCTCCGTCGCTCCAGTGAGAACAAACCAAGTTTCTCCAACTCTCCTCATAGCTAGTGCCCTCCATACCAGGCAACATCCTGGTAAATCTTTTCTGCACCCTCTCCGAAGCCTCCATATCCTTCTGATAGTGCAGCGACCAGAATTGACCAAGTGCGGCCCTAACTAAGGTTCTTTAAAGCTGCAACATGACTTGCCAATTTTTAAACTCAATACCCTGGCTGATGAAGGTAAGCATGCCGTATGCCTTCTTGACTCCCTTCTCCACCCGCATTGCCCCTTTCAGTGACCTGTGTACCTGTACACCCAGATCCATTTGCCTATCAATACTTTTAAAGATTCTGCCATTTACTGTATATTTTCCGATCTGTATTAGACCTTCCAAAATGCATTACCTCACATTTTGTCCGGATTAAACTCCATCTGCCATCTGTCCCCCCAAGTCTCCAACTGATCTATATCCTGCTGTATCCTCTGATGGTCCTCATCGCTATCCACAAATCCACCAACCTTTGTGTTGTCCGTGAACTTACTAATCAATCCAGTTACATTTTCCCCAAATCATTTATATATATTACAAACAGCAAAGGTCCCAGCACTGATCCCTGAGGAACACCACTTGTCACAGCCCTCCATTCAGAAAATCCTCATCAATTATCTTCATCACTTCCTCAAAACACTCGATCAAGTTTGTGAGACACGATCTCCCCTTCACAAAACCATGTTGCCTCTCACTAATACACCCACTTATTTCCAAGTGGAAATAAATTTGTCTCAAAGAATCCTGTCCAATAATTTCCCTACCACTGATGTAAGGCTCACCAGCCTGTAATTACCAGGCCAGTGACAATAATACTTCACCACCGCCTTCTGAGTTTCCATCTGACTCCTCACAGGGGAAACAGGCTGCTCACTGTCTGAGCTTTTACTGCAGTAATTACGGTAGTTGCGCGTTTCGACCGCTTGTTACGGGACTGGAATGGGTGAGGATGATGTGACCTGAGCTGTTCGTTGATTGGCTATGATCTCTCACTGGCGGCTTTACGTCATGTTCGTCTCCACTCTCTGATTGGTTGTCGCTAGCTGGTCCGAGGCGACGGTTACCCGGGTAACTGGGAGCGCGCGAGAGAGAGAGAGACAGCGGCGTCCGAGTGAAGGGACCGGGACCGGGGACAGAGACAGAGCCGGAACCCGGGGGAGACATGGATTTACTGCGATCTCTTGGGCACCCGGAGGAGCTGCTGAATCTTATCAAATACAAACTGGGAACGGGGAGCCGCTCCCGCTGTCCGCAGGTGGGGGGGAAGGTGGGGGGAAGGGGGGGGGGTGGGGGGAAGGGGGGGGGGGGTGGGGGGAAGGGGGGGGGGGTGGGGGGAAGGGGGGGGGGGGGGGGGGGGAAGGGGGGGGGGGGTGGTGTGGGGAAGGGGGGGGGGTGGTGTGGGAAGGGGGGGGGGGTGGTGTGGGGAAGGGGGGGGGGTGTGGGGAAGGGGGGGGGGGGTGTGGGGAAGGGGGGGGGGGAGGGGAAGGGGGGGGGAGGGGGGGGAGGGGCGGGGAGGGAGGGGAGGGGGGGGGAGGGGGGGGGAGGGGAGGGAGGGGAGGGGGGGGGAGGGGGGGGGGGGGAGGGGAGGGGGGGGGAGGGGAGGGGGGGGGGGGAGGGGAGGGGGGGGGGAGGGGAGGGGGGGGGAGGGGAGGGGGGGGGAGGGGAGGGGGGGGGAGGGGAGGGGGGGGGAGGGGAGGGGGGGGAGGGGAGGGGCGGGGAGGGGGGGGAGGGGAGGGGAGGGGAGGGGAGGGGCGGGGGAGGGGGGGGAGGGGGGGGGGAGGGGGCGGGGGGGGGAGGGGGGGGGAGGGGCGGGGAGGGGAGGGGCGGGGGAGGGGGGGGAGGGGGGGGGAGGGGCGGGGAGGGGGGGGGAGGGGAGGGGGGGGAGGGGAGGGGGGGGGAGGGGGGGAGGGGAATGAGGGAGGTGGGGAACGGGGGGGGGGGAGGGAGGTGGGGGAACGGGGGGGGGGAGGGGAGGGTGGGGAACGGGGGGGGGGGAGGGAGGGGTGGGGAACGGGGGGGGGGAGGGGGAGGTGGGGGAACGGGGGGGGGAGGGAGGTGGGGAACGGGGGGGGGAGGGAGGTGGGGAACGGGGGGGGGGGGGGAGGTGGGGAACGGGGGGGGGGGGGGGGGAGGTGGGGAACGGGGGGGGGGGGGAGGTGGGGAACGGGGGGGAGGGGAGGTGGGGAACGGGGGGGGGGGGAGGTGGGGGAACGGGGGGGGGGGAGGTGGGGAACGGGGGGGGTGGGGGGGGAAGGTGTGGGAACGGGGGGGGTGGGGGGGGAAGGTGGGGAACGGGGGGGGTGGGGGGGGAAGGTGGGGGAACGGGGGGGTGGGGGGTGTGGGGGCGGGGAACGGGGGGTGGTGGGTGTGGGGGCGGGGAACGGGGGGGTGGACGGGGTGGGGGGGAGGGGGGCGGGGAACGGGTGGGGGGGGTGGGGGGGAGGGGGTGGGGAACGGGGGTGGGAGGGGGGAGGGGG
The DNA here is from genome assembly GCA_037974335.1 of Prionace glauca. Classification (NCBI taxonomy): domain Eukaryota; kingdom Metazoa; phylum Chordata; class Chondrichthyes; order Carcharhiniformes; family Carcharhinidae; genus Prionace; species Prionace glauca. The sequence goes on along the minus strand of CM075732.1, from coordinate 102,009,995 downwards.
TGGGGAACGGGGTGGGGGGGGGGGGAGGGGGTGGGGAACGGGGTGGGGGGGGGAGGGGGTGGGGGGGAGGGGAGGGGGGTGGGGGGGGAGGAGGTGGGGAATGGGGTGGGGGGGGAGGGGAGGGGGTGGGGGTGGGGGGGGAGGGGGTGGAGGGGAGGGGGGTGGGGTGGGGGGGGGAGGGGGTGGGTGGGGAATGGGGTGGGGGGGGTGGGGGGGAATGGGGAGGGGGGTGGGGCGGGAGGGGGTGGGGGGAGGGGGTGGGGAATGAGGGGGAGGGGAGGGGGAGGGGGGTGGGGAATGGGGGGGGAGGGGGAGGGGTGGGGGGGAATGGGGGTGGGGGGGGGGGAATGGGGGTGGGGGGGTGGGGAATGGGGGGGGAGGGAGGTGGGGGGGGGAGGGGTGGGGAATGGGGGGCGGGGGTGTGGAGATTGTGAGGAGGGGGGCGGGTGGGGGAGGAGGGGGTGTGGGGAATGGTGGGGCGGGGGAGGAGGGGGGTGTGGGGTAATGTGGGATGGGGGGCGGGGTGGGATGGGGGAGGGCGGTGCCGTATCCCAGATTCCGCTCTGGGTAAAGGCTGAATATGGCAAACCCTGCAGCTGTGTTTGGCTGCCCGCTCTGTGTGTGTGCTAATGTTTTGTGATTCAGGTACACAGACCCCCATGTCCCTCTTGTACTGCAGCGTTCTGCAGCTTCGCTCCATTTTAAATAATCATCTGCTTTTCTATTCTTCCTGCCTAATTGGGCAGCCTCACATTTTCCCATTTCGTATCCCATTTGTCAATTTTTTGGCCATTTACGTAATTAATTTATGTCCCTTTGCAACGTTTTAGAACATAGAACGCGACAGCACAAACAAGCCCTTCGGCCCCACAACTTGTGCCGATCACATCTATACCTACCATCTCTAACTCCCAATGCCATTTGATCCCATATACTCATCCAGGAAGTCTTTTAAAAGACCCCAGTGAGTTTGCCTCTACCATCACCGACGGCAGCCGATTCCACTCACTCACCACGCTCTGAGTGAAAAACTTTCCCCTAACATCTCCTCTGTACTTGCTTCCCAGCACCTTAAACTTGTGTCCTCTTGTAGCGACCATTTCAGCCCTGGGAAATAGCCTCCGAGAATCCACCCTATCTATTTCTCTTAACATTTTATAAACCTCTATCAGGTCACCTCTCAACCTTTGTCTCTCCAGGGAGAAGAGTCCCAGCTCCCTCAATCTATCTTCATAAGGCATGCCTCCCAATCCAGGCAACATCCTTGTAAATATAATAATGAAAGGGATGAATAGGGTAGAGGTAGTGAGATTCTTCCCACTCAGAAAGGACAGCAGGACTAGAGGGCACAGCCTCAAGATAAGGTGGGGGGCAGTTTAGATCGGAGTTGAGGAGGAACTTCTTCACTCAAAGGGTGGTGAATCTCTGGAATTCTCTGCCCAGTGAAGTGGTGGAGGCTACCTCGCTAAATATATTTAAGACACGGTAGATGGGTTATGGGGAGAAAACGGGAGAGTGGAACTGAGCCACTTCGGATCAACCATGATCTTACTGAATGGCAGGGCAGGCTCGAAGGACTAGATGGCCTACTCCTGCTCCTACTTCTTATGTTCTTATGTAATGGGGCATAGAATATACGAGCACAGAGGTTATGTTGAACTTGTGACATGCTAGTTGGACCTCAGCTGGAATATTGTGCACATTTCTGGATGCCACACTATAGAAAGGATATGAACGTGTTGGAGAGAATGAGGAATAGTTTTACAAGAATGGTTCCAGGGATGGGAAACTTCAGTTATAGAGTCATAGAGTGTTTACAGCATGGAAACAGGCCTTCAGCTCAACTTGTCTATGCTGCCTGTTTTTAAAAGCCTAAACTAATCCCAAATGCCCACATTTCTATCTCTAACCCATTGTACCCATGTAACTATCTAAATGCTTTTTAAAATTACAAAATTGTAGCCCGCCTCTATTACTACCTCTGGCAGCTTGTTCCAGACATTCACAACCCTCTGTATGGAAAAAAAATTTCCCCTCTCGACGCTTTTGTATCTCTCCCCTCTCGACGCTTTTGTGTATCTCTCCCCTCTCGACACTTTTGTATCTCTCCCCTCTCGACACAAACCTATGTCCTCTAGGTTTAGACTCCTCTACCTTTGGGAAAAGATGCTGACTATCTCGCTGATCTATGCACCTCATTATTTTATAGACCTCTATAAGATCACTCCTCAGCCTCCTATGCTCCAGAGGAAAAAGTCCAGTCTTCATCCATCAAGATCCTCTATCATCATCTGGTAGCATCCTATTTTTCTGCGCTCTTTCTAGTTTAATAATATCTTTTTTATAATAGGGCTGACCAGAATTGTACACAGTATTCTAAATGTGGCCTTACCAATGTCTTGTACAACTTTAACAAGACATCCCAACTCCTGTATTCGATGTTCTGACCGATGAAACCAAGCATGCTGAATGCCTTCTTCACCACTCTGTCCACTGTGACTCCACTTTCAAAGCAGCTATGAACATGTACATCTAGATCTCTTTGTTCTGTAACTCTCCCCAACGTCCCTACCATTATCTAAGTAAGTTCTGCCCTGGTTCACATTTCTAATGTCTAAATTTAAACTCCATCTGCCATTCGTCAGCCCACTGGCCCAACTGATCAAGATTCCGTTGCAGTTAGAACATAGAACATTACAGCGCAGAACAGGCCTTTCGGCCCATGATGTTGCGCCGACCAGTTACAAAACAATGACCCGCTAACCTAAACCAATCCCTTTTCGTCATAAACCTATCCACGGATCTCTTAAACGCCCCCAAAACTAGGCGCATTTACAACCGATTCAGGCAGGGCATTCCAATCTCTCACCCTGACCCTCCTGGGTAATAGAACCCTGACCTCCGTCCTGTAGCTTCCCCCCTTAATTTAAAATCGTGCCCCCTCGTGCTAGCTTTCTCCATCCGAGGAAAAAGGCTATCACTGTCCCACCTATCTAAACCTCTAATCATCTTATATATTTCAATAAGATCCCCTCTTAGCCGCCGCCTTTCCAGCAAAAACAACCCCAAATCTCTCAGTCTCTCCTCATAGGACTCACTGTCCAGTATGCCACCAATCTTGATGTCACCTGCAAACTTATGAACCATGCTCCCGATATTCTCATCCAAATCGTTAATATAAAATGATAAATAACAGTGGACCCAGCACTGACCCCTGAGGCACAATGCTGGTCACAGGCCTCCAGCTTGAAAAACTATCCTTAGCCAGACCCCCCCCCCCTCTGTAACTCGGGGAGATAGTAATTTAGAGACCCTCCAAGCCTGCGCCGCTCATTAGTCCAACTAGACCATTCTTCTGTATCCCTCCATTCCCAGCCTGCTCATGTGACTATCCAGATAAGTCTTAAACGATCCCAGCGTGTTCGCCTCCACCACCCTCTGTGCAAAATACATCCCTCTGATATCTGAGTTAAACCTCGCCCCCGTCCCCTTCACCTTGAATCTGTGACCCCTCTTGTTTGTCACCTCCGACCTGGGAAAAAGCTTCCCACTGTTCACCCTATCCATACCCCTCATAATTTTATACACCTCTATTAGGTCTCCCCTCAACCTCCGTCTTTCCAGGGAGAACAACCCCAGTTTACCCAATGTCTCCTAATAGCGAAGATCCATCATGCCCGGCAACATCCCGGTAAACTTTCTCTGCCCTCTCTCCAAGGCCTCCACGTCCTTCTGGTAGTGCAGTGACCAGAACTGGAAGCAGTACTCTAAATGTGGCCTAAACAACATTCTATACAGCTGTAACATCAGACGCCAATTTTTATACTCTATACCTTGTCCTATAAAGGCAAGCATGCCATATGCCTCCTTCACCACCTTCTCCACCTGTGCTGCCACCTTTAGGGATCTGTGGACTTGTACACCCAGGTCCGTCAGTGTGTCTATACTCTTGATGGTTCTGCCATTTATTGTACAATTCCCCCCTACATTAGTCCTAGCAAAATGCATCACTTTGCGTTTATCTGGATTAAATTCCATCTGCCATTTCTCTGCCCAATTTTCCAGCCTATCTATATCCTGCTGCATTCTCCAACAATGTTCATTGCTATCTGCAAGTCCAGCCATCTTCGTGTCATAAGAACATAAGAAATAGGAGCAGGAGTAGGCCATCTAGCCCCTCGAGCCTGCCCCGCCACTCAATAAGATCATGGCTGATCCATTGTGGCTCAGTTCCACATTCCCGCCCTCTCCCCATAACCCTTAAACCCCTTGCCTACCAAAAACCTATCAACCCGCGTCTTAAAAATATTGAGCGAGGCAGCCTCCACCACTTCAACGGGCAGAGAATTCCAGAGATTCACCACCCTTTGAGTGAAGAAGTTCCTCCTCAACTCTGTACACAACTCTGGTGCGGCCGCACTTGGAGTACTGTGTGCAGTTCTGGTCCCCACATTACAGGAAGGATGTGGAGGCTTTGGAGAGGGTGCAGAAGACGTTTACCAGGATGTTGCCTGGTATGGAGGGGAGGTCCTATGAGGAGAGGCTGAGGGATTTGGGGTTGTTTTCGCTGGAAAGAAGGCGGCTAAGAGGGGATCTTATTGAAACATATAAGATGATTAGAGGTTTAGATAGGGTGGATAGTAATAGCCTTTTTCCCCGGATGGAGAAAGCTAGCACGAGGGGGCATGGCTTTAAATTAAGGGGGGGTAGTTATAGGACGGATGTCAGGGGTAGGTTCTTTACCCAGAGGGTGGTGAGGGATTGGAATGCCCTGCCTGCTGCAGTTGTAAATGCGCCTAGTTTGGGGGCGTTTAAGAGATCCATGGATAGGTTTATGGACGAAAAGGGATTGGTTTAGGTTAGTGGGTCATTGTTTTGTAACTGGTTGGCGCAACATCGTGGGCCGAAGGGCCTGTTCTGCGCTGTAATGTTCTATGTTCAACTCCGTTCTAAACCGCCCCCCTTTTATCTTGAGGCTGTGCCCCCTAGTCCTACTGTCTTTTTTGAGTGGGAAGAGTCTCTCCACCTCTATCCTATCCATCCCATTCATCATCTTATACATGTTCCCCTCCTGAAACTTTGACAACCTGACCGGGTTCATTACCCAGTACTAGGTCCAGTATAGCCCTCTCTCAAGTTGGGCTATCTACATATTGTTCCAAAGAAACTTTCTGTATGCATTTTACAAATTCCTCACTGTCCAGACCTGAGCCCTAAGCACTTTCCAGTCTATACCAGGAAAATTAATGTCTCCCACTACAACAACCCTTTTTTTTTGCACCTATCCAGAATCTCCTTACATATCCAATCCTCCACTTCCCCTGGGCTGTTGGGTGGCCTGTAGTACACCCCCAGCATAGTGATTGCACCCTTCCTGTTTCTGAGCTCCACCCACAGCGACTCATTACACGACCCCTCTAAACTGTCCACCCTCTGCACTACTGTAATACGCTCCCTAACTAATATTGCTACTCCTCCACCTCTTTTAGTCCCTCCTCTGTCTCGCCTAAAACACTTATACCCCGGAATATTCAGCTGCCAGTCCTGTCCTCCTTTTAACCAAGTTTCCGTCAGCGCAACCACATCCAAATTTCGTGTAAGCTTTAAGGCCCTAAGTTTGTCTGTCTTACCTGTTATGCTCCTCACCTTATTTACCATTTATATAGATGATCTGGAGGAGGGAACCGAGTGCAGGGTGTCGAAATTTGCTGATGACACCAAGATTGGGGGAAAGGCAAATTGTGCGGAGGGTGTGGAGAGTCTGCAGAAGGATCTAGATAGGCTGGGCGAATGGGCCAGGAAATGGCAAATGGAATTTAATGTTGGCAAGTGTGAGGTGGTCCACTTTGGTAGGAGGAATGGTAGGAAGGACTATTACTTACGGGGCGAAAAACTGCAGCAGGCGACGGTGCAGAGGGACCTCGGGGTCCTTGTGCATGAGTCGCAAAAACCCAGCTTGCAGGTGCAGCAGGTGGTCAGGAAGGCGAATGGGATGCTGGCCTTCATAGCGAAGGGGATTGAATATAAAAGTAGGGAGGTCTTGCTGCAGCTGTATAGGGCATTGGTGAGGCCGCAGCTGGAGTACTGTGTGCAGTTTTGGGCGCCGCACCTGCGCAAGGATGTTTTGGCCCTGGAGGGAGTGCAGAGGAGGTTTACTCGGCTGATACCGGAGTTGAGGGGATTGAGCTATGAGGAGAGGCTGAATAAACTAGGCTTGTACTCGTTAGAGTTTAGAAGAATGAGGGGAGATCTCATTGAGATGTATAAGATGATGAATGGGATGGATAGGATAGAGGTGGAGAGACTGTTCCCGCTCAAAAAAGACAGTAGGACTAGGGGGCACAGCCTCAAGATAAAGGGGGGGGCGGTTTAGAACAGAGTTGAGGAGGAACTTCTTCACTCAAAGGGTGGTGAATCTCTGGAATTCTCTGCCCGTTGAAGTGGTGGAGGCTGCCTCGCTAAATATTTTTAAGAAACGGGTTGATGGGTTTTTGATAAGAGAAGGGATTAAGGGTTATGGGGAGAGGGCGGGAAGGTGGAGCTGAGTCACGACAGATCAGCCATGATCTTATTGAATGGCGGGGCAGGCTCGAAGGGCCAGATGGCCTACTCCTGCTCCTATTTCTTATGTTCTTATAAGAAATAGAAGCAGGAGTAGGCCATCTAGCCCCTCGAGTCTGCTCTGCCATTCAATAAGATCAGACAGGATTAAGGAGAATCCTAAGGCATTTTATTCACTTGTGACTAATAAATAAATCCTTCTGAAAATGTGGCGATCGTAACTATTGCTGTCACCTCAAAATTCTATACAATGAGGAACATAAGAACATAAGAAATAGGAGCAGGAGTAGGCCATCTGGCCCTTCGAGCCATTCAATAAGATCATGGCTGATCTGTCGTGGCTCAGCTCCACCTTCCCGCCCTCTCGACGAAGATGATTGATGAGGGTTGTGACGAAGATGATTGATGAGGGTAGGGCAGTGGATGTTGTCTACATGGCCTTTGACAAGGTCTCTCATGGCAGACTGATGCAAAAGATGAAGTTGCATGGGACCAGAGGTGAGCTGGCAAGGTGGATGCAAAACTGGCCTGGTCAAAAAAGACAGAGGGTGGGAGTGGAAGGGTGCTTTTCTGAATGGAGGGCTGTGACTTGTGGTGTTCCCCAGGGATCAGTGCTGGGACCTTTGCTGTTTGTAATATATGTAAATGATTTGGAGGAAAATGTAACTGGTTAGTAAGTTTGCGGACGACACAAAGGTTGGTGGATTTGCGGATAACAATGAGGACCATCAGAGGATACAGCAGGATATAGATCAGTTGGAGACTTGGGCAGAGAGATGGCAGATGGAGTTTAATCCGGACAAATTCTTAATTTTGGAAGGTCTGATGCAGATAGGAAACATAGAGTAAATGGCAGAAGCATTGAGAGTATTGATAGGCAAAGGGACCTAGGTATACAGGTACTCAGGTCACTGAAAGTGGCAATGCAGGTGGAAGAGGTAGTCAAGAAGGCATATGGCATGCTGCTTTCATCAGCCGGAGTATTAAGTTTAAAAATTGGCAAGTCACATTGCAGCTTTATAGAACCTTAGTTAGGTCGCACTTGGAATATCGTACTCAATTCTAGAACATAGTACATTACAGCGCAGTAAGGCCCTCCGGCCCTTGATGTTGCGCCGACCAGCGGAACCAATCTAATGACCCTCTAACCTAAACTATTCCAATGTTATCCATATGCCTGTCCACTGACCATTTGAACGCCCTTAAAGTTGGCGAGTCCACAACTGCTGCAGGCAGGGCATTCCACGTCCTTACTACCCTCTGAGTAAAGAACCTACCTCTGACATCCGTCCTATAATTACCACCCCTTAATTTAAAGCTATGTCCCCTTGTGTAAGCCATCGTCATCTGAGGAAAAAGGCTCTCACTGTCCACCCTATCTAACCCTCTGGTTGCCACACTACCAGAAGGATGTGCAGGCTTTGGAGAGGATACAGAAAAGATTTACCAGCATGATGCCTGGGCTTTAGCTATGAAGAGACGTTGGAGAAACTGGAGCAACGGAGGTTGAGGGGAGACCTGATAAAAGTCTATAAGGTTGAGAGGAATGGACAGAGTAGGTAGTCAGAGCTTTTTCCCTAGGTGGAAGAGTCAGTTATTAAGAGGCATAGGTTTAAGGTGCGAGGTGCAAAGTTTTTAAAGGAGATGTACGAGGCAGATTTTTTACACATAGTGGGTGCCTGGAATTTGTTGCCGGGGGAGGAAGTGGAAGCGGATACGGAGTGGCTTTTAAGGGACATCTTGACAAATACATGATTAGGATGGAAATAAATGGATGTGGTCCCTGGAAGGATAGGCAGTCATAGTTAAGTCAGACAGCATGGTCTGTGCAGGTTTGAACATAGAACACTACAGCACAAACAGGCCCTTCGGCCCACGAGTTGCGCCGATCACATCGACACCTACCAATCTATAGATCTATCTATAACCCCCAATCCCATTAAATCCCATATACTCATATAAAGCACAGTCTGTGCTTTATATGCTCTGTCTGAGGCCAGAACTCTCCATTCACCTGACGAAGAGGCAGTCCCTTCGAAAGCTTGTGAGAATATTATCAAATAAATAGGTTGGACTAAAACCTGGTGTTGTCAGACTTTTTACTTTATTCTGCAGGCAAGCCAGTTCTGGATCCACAAGGCCAAAGGCCCTTGGATCCCATGTCCTCTCACCTTCTCAAAAAGTCTTGCATGGGGGACCTTATCAAACGCCTTGCTGAAGTCCATGTACACCACGTCCACTGCACTTCCTTCGTCAATGTGTTCAGTCACATTTTCAAAGAACTCAACTAGGCTCGTAAGGCACGACCTGCCCTTGACAAAACCATGCTGACTATTTCTGATCATGTCAAACCTCTCCAAATGCTCGTAAATCTTGTCCCTCAGAAGCCTCTCCATCAGCTTACCAACCACTGAGGTCAGACTCACCGGTCGGTAATTTCCCGGACTATCTCTGTTCCCTTTCTTGAAAATAGGGACTACATCCGCAATCCTCCAATCTTCCGGATCCTCTCCCGTCTCCATTGACGACGCAAAGATCATCGCCAGGGTCTCTGCAATCACTTCCCTCGCCTCCCACAGTATCCTGGGGTACATCCCATCTGGTCCCGGCGACTTATCTATCTTGATAGAATTCAAAAGTTCTAACACATCCTCCTCCTCCTCAACGTCCACATACTCAATCTTTTCCATCTGCCGCAAATCCTTAGCAAAATCTCCCAGATCAGTTTCCACTGTGAATACTGAGGCAAAGTACTCATTAAGCACCTCTGCCATTTCTTCTGGTTCCACACAGACCTTTCCCCCTTCACCTTTTATAGGTCCTATCCCTTCTCTTCTCATCCTTTTACTTTTCACATATTTATAGAAGGCCTTGGGATTCTCCTTAATCTTACCCGCCAAGTCTTCTCATGACCCCTTCTGGCTCTCCTAATTTCCCTTTTAAGCTCTCTTCTACAGTCCTTATACTCCTCAAGATCCTTAACATGTCCTAGTTCCCTGAACCTTTTGTACACCTTCCTTTTCCTCCTGACTAGGTTCACCACAGCCTTCGTGCACCACGGTTCCCTCAACCTACCAAAACCCCCTTGTCTCATCAGAACGCTGTCATGCAGAGCTCCAGACAAACATTCCTCGAATATCCGCCACCTTCCTTCGGTACTTTTCCCTAAGAACGCCTCCTTCCAGTTTATTTGTCCAAGTAACTTCCTGACTTCGTATTTCCCCTTACTCCAAACAAACACCTTCCTAGCCTGCCTGATCCTATCTCGTTCCAATGCAATTGTGAAGGAGCTAGAATTATGATCACCATTCCCAAGATGCTCTCCTACCGAGAGATCCATCACCTGCCCTGGTTCATTAGCCAGTACCAGGTCAAATACAGCCTCTCCCCTCGTGGGCTTATCCACATACTGTGTCAGGAAACCTTCCTGAACACACCTAACAAACTCCTCCCCATCCAAACCCCTTACCCTCGGGATATTCCCGGATAGTCGATGTTTGGGAAATTGAAGTCTCCCATCACGACAACTGTTACTACTACATCTCTCAAGAATCTGTTTCCCTATCTGCACCTCAACTTCCCTGTCACTATTGGGCGGCCTGTAGAATACACCCAGCAAAGTTTTTGACCCTTTGCTGTTCCTAACTTCCACCCACAGAGACTCTAGATAGTCCCTCCACGGCATCCTCCTTCTCTGCAGCCATGACACTGTCCCTGATCAACAATGCCACTCCACCACCTCTTCTGCCACCCTCCCTGTTCTTCCTGAAGCATCTGAATCCTGGCACCTGAAGTACCCAGTCCTGTCCCTGAGACATCCAAGTCTCCCTAATGGCCACCACATCATATTCCCAAGCAGCAATCCACGCCCTAAGCTCATCTACCTTATTCACTCTACTCCTGGCGTTAAAATATATACACTTCAGCCCCTCAGTCTGGGCATTACCCTTCTCCACCCCCTGTCTAACCTCCCTCTCATACTGCCTGCAGTCCTCCCCTACCTGGGAGCTAACCTCCTCCGTCCCAGTCTCCCCCATCCTTTCTAGTTTAAAGTCCCCCCAGCAGCCTTAGCCAGTCTTCCCACCAAGATATAAGTCCCCCTGGGATTTAACAAAGTACCTCAAGAGGTTATTGCAGAAGGTCGAGGGACATGGAGTGGGGGTAGGGTGTTAGCGTGGATAGAGGATTGGTTGTCAAATAGGAGGCAGAGAGTGGGGGTCAATGGGTGCTATTCGGATTGGCAGATGGTGACTAGTGGAGTGTCCCAGGGGTCGGTGCTGGGGCCTCAGCTTTTAACCATTTATATAGATGATCTGGAGGAGGGAACCGAGTGTAGGGTGTCGAAATTTGCTGATGACACCAAGATTGGGGGAACAGCAAATTGTGTGGAGGGTGTGGAGAGTCTGCAGAAGGATCTAGATAGGCTGGGCGAATGGGCCAGGAAATGGCAAATGGAATTTAATGTTGGCAAGTGTGAGATGGTCCACTTTGGTAGGAGGAATGGTAGGAAGGACTATTACTGATGGGGCGAAAAACTGCAGCAGGCTACAGTGCAGAGGGACCTCGGGGTCCTTGTGCATGAGTCGCAAAAACCCAGCTTGCAGTTGGTCAGGAAGGCGAATGGGATGCTGGCCTTCATAAGGAGTCATGAGAAGACCTTGGCGGGTAAGATTAAGGATAATCCCAAGGCCTTCTATAAGTATGTGAAAGGTAAAAGGGTGAGAAGGGAAAGGATAGGACCTATAAAAGATGAAGGGGGAAAGGTCTGTGTAGAACCAGAAGAAATGGCGGAGGTGCTTAATGAGTACTTTGCATCAGTATTCACAGTGGAAGCTGATTTGGGAGATCTTGCTATGGACTTGCAGCAGGTGGAAAAGATTGAGTACGTGGACATTAAGGAGGAGGATGTGTTAGAACTTTTGAATTCTATCAAGGTAGATAAGTCGCCGGGACCAGATGGGATGTACCCCAGGATACTGTGGGAGGCCAGGGAAGTGATTGCAGAGCCCTTGGCGATGATCTTTGCGTCGTCAATGGAGACGGGAGAGGTTCCGGAAGATTGGAGGATTGCGGATGTAGTCCCTATTTTCAAGAAAGGGAACAGAGATAGCCCGGGAAATTACCGCCCGGTGAGTCTGACCTCAGTGGTTGGTAAGCTGATGGAGAGGCTTCTGAGGGACAAGATTTACGAGCATTTGGAGAAGTTTGACATGATCAGGAATAGTCAGCATGGATTTGTCAAGGGCAGGTCGTGCCTTACGAGCCTAGTTGAGTTCTTCGATAATGTGATTGAACACATTGACGAAGGAAGTGCCGTGGACGTAGTGTACATGGACTTCAGCAAGGCTTTTGATAAGGTCCCCCATGCAAGACTTCTTGAGAAGGTGAGAGGGCATGGGATCCAAGGGCCTTTGGCCTTGTGGATCCAGAACTGGCTTGCCTGCAGAAGGCAGAGAGTGGTTGTGGATGGGGCTTTTTCGGAATGGAGGTCAGTCACCAGTGGGGTGCCCCAGGGATCTGTTCTGGGACCCTTGTTGTTTGTCATTTTCATAAATGACCTGGATGAGGAAGTGGAGGGATGGGTTAGCAAGTTCGCTGATGACACGAAGGTCGGCGGTGTTGTGGATGGTCTGGAAGGATGTCAAAAGTTGCAGCAGGACATAGATAGGATGCAGGAATGGGCGGAGAAGTGGCAGATGGACTTCAACGCGGATAAATGTGTAGTAGTCCATTTCGGCAGAACTAACGGGATGAACGAGTACACTATTAAGGGCAGGGGTCTTAGTAGCGTTGAAGAGCAGAAGGATCTCGGGGTCCGGGTTCACAGGACTCTTAAATCGGCCTCGCAGGTGGAGGAGGTGGTCAAGAAGGCGTATGGTGTACTGGCCTTCATTAATCGAGGGATTGAGTTTAGGAGTCGGGAGGTAATGCTGCAACTTTACAGGACCCTCGTCAGGCCTCATTTGGAGTACTGTGCACAGTTCTGGTCGCCTCACTATAGGAAAGACGTAGAAGCTATTGAAAGGGTGCAGAGGAGATTTACAAGGATGTTGCCTGGACTGGGAGGCATGCCTTATGAAGATAGGTTGAGGGAGCTGGGACTCTTTTCTCTGGAGAGGCGAAGGTTGAGAGGCGACCTGATAGAAGTTTATAAAATGTTGAGAGGAATAGATAGGGTGGACTCTCAGAGGCTATTTCCCCGGGTTGAAATGGTCGCTACGAGAGGACACAGATTTAAGGTGCGGGGAGGGAAATACAGAGGTGATGTTAGGGGTAAGTTTTTCACTCAGAGGGTAGTGAGTGATTGGAATCGGCTGCCGTCGTCGGTGGTGGAGGCGAACTCGCTGGGGTCTTTTAAAAGACTTCTGGATGAGTATATGGGGTTTAATGTGATTGGGGGTTATCGATAGGTCTATAGATTGGTGGGGTTGATGCGATCGGCGCAACTCGAGGGCCGAAGGGCCTGTTTGTGCTGTAATGTTCTATGTTCTATAACGAGGGGGATTGAATATAAAAGTAGGGAGGTCTTGCTGCAGCTGTATAGGGCATTGGTGAGGCCGCAGCTGGAGTACTGTGTGCAGTTTTGGGCGCCACACCTGCGCAAAGATATTTTGGCCTTGGAGGGAGTGCAGAGGAGGTTTACTAGGCTGATACCGGAGTTGAGGGGGTTGACTATGAGGAGAGGCTGAATAAACTAAGCTTGTACTCGTTAGAGTTTAGAAGAATGAGGGGAGATCTCATTGAGACGTATAAGATGATGAATGGGATGGACAGGATAGAGGTGGAGAGACTCTTCCCGCTCAAAAAAGACAGTAGGACTAGGGGGCACAGCCTCAAGATAAAAGGGGGGCGGTTTGGAACGGAGTTGAGGAGGAACTTATTCACTCAAAGGGTGGTGAACCTCTGGAATTCTCTGCCCGTTGAAGTGGTGGAGGCTGCCTCGCTAAATATTTTTACGACGCGGGTTGATGGGTTTTTGATAAGAGAGGGGATTAAGGGTTATGGGGAGAGGGCGGGAAAGTGGAACTGAGCAGCGACAGATCAGCCATGATCTTATTAAATGGCGGGGTGGGCTCGAAAGGCTAGATGGCCTACTCCTGCTCCTATTTCTTCTGTTCTTAAGTACCACCCGTCTTTACTGTACAGGTCACACCTGCCCCTAAAGAGGTCCCAAGTATCTAGTTTGGGGGGAACTGATGGGCTTGTTCCTGTGCTGTAATTTTCTTTGTTCTAACTCCAACATGATGACTCATCTTTCATTCCCTCATCCCACAATATAAATATGTGCCCCTTTCTCTTTGACAAAGAGTCATCTGGACTCAACATCAGTGCATTTCCTTCTTTACAGATGCTGCCAGACCTGCTGAGATTTTCCAGCATTTTCTCATTTGGGTACAATACGAGTTCCCTGCTTTAATAATCTGTGCCTCAATTGATAAAGGCAGATGTGCCATATGCCTTTTTCACCACCCTACAAACATACCTTTCTGCTTTCAGAGATCTGTGGACAAATACACAAAGATCCCTTTTGTTCCACACAACTTTCCAGTGTGCTACCACTCATTGAGTACTTTCTTGTCAAATTACTCCTTTCAAAGTGTATCACCTCAGACTTTACAGAGTTAAATTCCATCTGCCACTGATCTGCCCATTTGATCATTCCGTCTATATCCTCTTATAGCCCAAGACACTCCGCCTTACAGTTAATCATTCGTCTAATCTCTGTCATCCGCAAATTTACTAATTCTACTCCTCACATAATCATCAATGTAATTTATATAGATGACGAATACTAACAGGCCCAACACAGACCCCTGTGGTAGGTCTTGCTGCAGCTGTATAGGGCATTGGTGAGGCCGCAGCTGGAGTACTGTGTGCCGTTTTGGGCGCCGCACCTGCGCAAGGATATTTTGGCCCTGGAGGGAGTGCAGAGGAGGTTTACTCGGCTGATACCGGAGTTGAGGGGATTGAGCTATGAGGAGAGGCTGAATAAACTAGGCTTGTACTCGTTAGAGTTTAGAAGAATGAGGGGAGATCTCATTGAGACGTATAAGATGATGAATGGGATGGATAGGATAGAGGTGGAGAGACTGTTCCCGCTCAAAAAAGACAGTAGGACTAGGGGGCACAGCCTCAAGATAAAGGGGGGGCGGTTTAGAACAGAGTTGAGGAGGAACTTCTTCACTCAAAGGGTGGTGAATCTCTGGAATTCTCTGCCCGTTGAAGTGGTGGAGGCTGCCTCGCTAAATATTTTTAAGAAACGGGTTGATGGATTTTTGATAAGAGAGGGGATTAAGGGTTATGGGGAGAGGGCGGGAAGGTGGAGCTGAGTCACGACAGATCAGCCATGATCTTATTGAATGGCGGGGCAGGCTCGAAGGGCCAGATGGCCTACTCCTGCTCCTATTTCTTATGTTCTTATGTTCTTATGTTCCATTCACTAAAACAGCTTTCTGTAATCATCCTCTGTCTCCTACAACTGAGCCAAATTACCATGTGAATTTACCTTATTTACAAGTCTTCCCTGTGAAACCTTGTCAAAGGCTTTGCTGAAATCCATCTAAACAACATCGACTGCACTACCTTCACTTATACACCTAGTCACCACTTCCAAAAATTCATTTAAATTTGTTCCACATGATCTTCCTCTGATGAAGCCATGTTGACTCTCCTAGATCATGCTTTGCCTCTCTTTCAGAAGTTTCCTTACCACTGATGTGAGATTCACAGGTCTGTTGTTCCCTGGCTTATTTCTGCTTGTTTATTAAAACATAGAGCCAAACTATTCTCCAGTCCTCTGGCACCTCCCCTGTGTCAGGGAGGAATTGAAAATTTGGGTTGGATGCCCTGCAATCACACAGCAGTCTGGGACCTGGACATGTGCTGGCCTTCATAGCGAAGGGGATTGAATATAAAAGTAGGGAGGTCTTGCTGCAGCTGTATAGGGCATTGGTGAGGCCGCAGCTGGAGTACTGTGTGCAGTTTTGGGCGCCGCACCTGCGCAAGGATGTTTTGGCCCTGGAGGGAGTGCAGAGGAGGTTTACTCGGCTGATACCGGAGTTGAGGGGATTGAGCTATGAGGAGAGGCTGAATAAACTAGGCTTGTACTCGTTAGAGTTTAGAAGAATGAGGGGAGATCTCATTGAGACGTATAAGATGATGAATGGGATGGATAGGATAGAGGTGGAGAGACTGTTCCCGCTCAAAAAAGACAGTAGGACTAGGGGGCACAGCCTCAAGATAAAGGGGGGGCGGTTTAGAACAGAGTTGAGGAGGAACTTCTTCACTCAAAGGGTGGTGAATCTCTGGAATTCTCTGCCCGTTGAAGTGGTGGAGGCTGCCTCGCTAAATATTTTTAAGAAACGGGTTGATGGGTTTTTGATAAGAGAAGGGATTAAGGGTTATGGGGAGAGGGCGGGAAGGTGGAGCTGAGTCACGACAGATCAGCCATGATCTTATTGAATGGCGGGGCAGGCTCGAAGGGCCAGATGGCCTACTCCTGCTCCTATTTCTTATGTTCTTATGTTCTTATGTATCCATTGTGAAGGCTGCCAACATCTCCACTACCTTGTCCTTCCCTGGCCTGCTCTCTGATTGGCTTTGCTCTCTGGTTCTGCTCTCTGGGGCCTGCGCCCTGATTGGTTCTGTGCTCTCTGGCTGGTCGCTCTGATTGGACGGTTCTCTGCTTCTGTGTGCTGGTTGGCTCTGGTTTGTGTGGGCCGGCGCTCTGATTGGCTCTGGTCTGTGGGGGCCGGCGCTCTGATTGGCTCTGGTCTGTGTGGGCCGGCGCTCTGATTGGCTCTGGTCTGTGTGGGCCGGCGCTCTGATTGGCTCTGGTCTGTGTGGGCCGGCGCTCTGATTGGCTCTGGTCTGTGTGGGCCGGCGCTCTGATTGGCTCTGGTCTGTGGGGGCCGGCGCTCTGATTGGCTCTGGTCTGTGTGGGCCGGCGCTCTGATTGGCTCTGGTCGGTGTGGGTCGGCGCTCTGATTGGCTCTGGTCTGTGTGGGCCGGCGCTCTGATTGGCTCTGGTCTGTGGGGGCCGGCGCTCTGATTGGCTCTGGTCTGTGTGGGCCGGCCCTCTGATTGGGCGGGTTGTGTTGTGTTGTGTGGGAATGGGCCCGAGGGGAGCGGAGCTCAGGGCCCGGGTGCGACATGTACTGTGCAGCCCGGAGTGTGTGGCCTTTGGCGGTGCGGGCCATGCAGTGTGATTCCCGGCGCACGGCTGTGCCTCAGCCCCGTACTCTGCTCTGCACCGCCTGTCCGTGCCAAGTGTCTCGCTGCCGGCAGAGCTCGCTCTGCCTTTCGTGTTGCCTCCGACGGGACATCGCCAGTGGGCAGTTCCTGCATGTGGCAACTCCCAGAAAGTTCTTCACAGCCGCCTCCCTGGTAGGTGAGGCCGGAGCCGGAGCCTGCCTCCTGCTTGGTGAGGTCTGTGTCTCCAGGCCACTGCCTCAGGCCCAACAACACTGCTCACAAACTAGATCCCGCACCCGGACAGTTTTTACTCTGTACTTCACTAGGCGAAGCTTTTCCTGGCTCGTTATTCACCTTCTCTGCCTAGTTCAAGTTTACGCCAGGCTCTGATCTCCACACCCCACCGTTCACTCATTACCCCGTGTACTCACTGATCTACACAGGCTCCTGCTCTACCAGTGTGTCAGTTCTTCAAATTTTCATCCTTGTGTTCAATCCTCCATGGCCTTTATCTTTGTAATATTGTCCAATCTTGTGTCCCTCCAATTCTGACCTCTTGTACTTTAGTAAGAAATCTCACACCAGGTTTAAATCCAACCAATTTATTTGATAGTAATCCCACAAGCTAAGACTTCTTACTGTGTTTTCCCCAGTCCACCGCCAGCATCTCTACATCTCTTGTACTTTGCCAGTTTTAATCCCTCCACCATTTTATGGATGTTGCTTCAACTTCAAACATGTTAAGCATTGGAATTCCTATTTTAAACCTCACTGCATCTCCCTCTGTGACTGGATCCTGAACTTCCAACTCACAGACCACAATCAGTGAGACAACAACACTCCCTTCACGATCACCCTCAACACCGGTGTCCCACAAGGCTGTATTCTCAGCCCCCTACTGTACTCCTTATACACTTATGACTATGTGGCTAAATTCCCCACCAATGTGATTTTCACGTTTGCTGATAACACCACCATAGTGGGTCAGATCTCAAATAATGACGAGACAGAGTGCAGGAATGAGACAAAGAACCTGGTGAACTGGTGCGGCAACAATAAACTCTCCCTCGATGTCAACAAAACAAAGGGGATTATCAACTTCAGGAA
This sequence comes from Prionace glauca, assembly GCA_037974335.1. NCBI lineage: Eukaryota > Metazoa > Chordata > Chondrichthyes > Carcharhiniformes > Carcharhinidae > Prionace > Prionace glauca. Next base: position 101,992,133 of record CM075732.1, on the reverse strand, counting down.
GCGTAAAGGAGAACGTGTCCCTGCCAATATCAATGGGGACAAAGTAGAAATGGTCAGGAGCTTCAAGTTTTTAGGTGTCCAGCTCATCAACAGTCTGCCCTGGTCCCCCTCCCATGCCGGCGCTATAGTTAAGAAAGCCCACCAACGCTACTTTCTCAGAAGGCTAAGGAAATTTGCCGTGTCGGCTGCAACTCCCACCAACTTTTACAGATGCATTCTTTTTGATTTGTATCACAGCTTGATATAGTTCCTGCTCTCCCAAGACCGCAAGAAACTACAAAAGGTCATGAACGTAGCCCAATCTGTCTCACAAATCAGTCTCCCGTCCATTGACTTTGTTTACACTTCCCGCTGCCTTGGCAAAACAGCCAGCATAATTAAGGACCCCACGCACCTCAGACATTCTCTCTTCCACTTTCTTCCATCGGGAAAAGTCTACAAAAGTCTGAAGTCATGTACCAACCGACTCAAGAACAGCTTCTTCCAGGCTGCCATCAGACTTTTGAATGGATCTACCTTGCATTAAGTTGATGTTTCTCTGCACCCTAGTTATGACTGTAGCACTACGTTCTGCAATCTCTGATTTCCTTCAGTATGAACAGTATATTTTGTCTCTATAGCATGCGAAAAACAATACTTTTCACTGTTAATACATGTGACAGTAATAAATCAAACCAAATCTTTATCTCCTCCTTTACGATGCTTCTTAAATCCTATCTCTTGACCAAACTTTTGGTCATCTGACCAAATTCTACCTTAATGTGCTTCGTGTTAGATTTTGCCTGATTATTGCTCCTGTGAGGTCTTTTGAGATGTTTTGCTGTTTGAAAGGTGCTACATAAATGCAGGTTGTTGGTTTTGTAGAGCAAGTGTCTGTGTCTTTTGGATTGGAGAGTGTGAGGAGTGATTGGATGAAGTCAGTAATCTGATGTGCCTGTTTTCCAGGACTCAATGAGTGAAACCCTGAAAAAATGCTACCTTTATTTGAACCAGACGAGCCGCAGCTTTGCTGCTGTCATTCAGGCACTGGATGGTGACCTACGGTAAGAGAGCTTCTATCATCCATAGGATGGACCAAACCAGTTAGTGCGATACTACAGAAATGTCAAATTATTGATGAAGGGAAGGAGTGGTTCTGGGGAGAAGGGCCCACTGAGGGAAGGTGCATTACTGTTGGGCTTCTGGTGAGTTTGGGATACAAAGCAGTTGCCGTGGGCAGGAGAGGGTTGGTTAGGATATGAGTGAAGTGAAGAGGATTAGGGTTGCTGGAGTTGGGTGAAAGGAAACCAGGATGGGACCTAGCCTGTGGCCTGCATTCATGCTGTGCTTTCTCTGCAGTCAGGCCGTGTGCATCTTCTACCTGGTGTTGCGAGCTCTGGATACAGTGGAAGATGACATGTCCATTCCCTTGGAAGTGAAGATCCCGATGTTGCAGAACTTCCACACCTACCTGTACCAGCCTGAATGGAGCTACAACCAGAGTAAGGAGAAGGATCGTCAGGTACTACAGGATTTTCCATCGGTACGTAACCTTGTGTTAGGAGTGTGATGGAGGCATTGATTTCAATTCTCGTTGAGGCATAGATCCCAGGGACATTGACTGTTGGAGTACAGATTCTCCGCTGACTCTCACTGGGGGGGTGGGTCCCACGCTGTTGACTCTCACTGGGGGACAGGTCCCGCGCGTGCTGACTCTCACTGGGGGACAGGTCCCGCGCGTGCTGACTCTCACTGGGAGACAGGTCCCGCGTGTGCTGACTCTCACTGGGAGACAGGTCCCGCGTGTGCTGACTCTCACTGGGAGACAGGTCCCGCGTGTGCTGACTCTCACTGGGGGGGTGGGTCCCGCGTGTGCTGACTCTCACTGGGGGGGTGGGTCCCGCGCGTGCTGACTCTCACTGGGAGACAGGTCCCGCGTGTGCTGACTCTCACTGGGAGACAGGTCCCGCGTGTGCTGACTCTCACTGGGGGGGTGGGTCCCGCGTGTGCTGACTCTCACTGGGGGGGGTGGGTCCCGCGCGTGCTGACTCTCACTGGGGGACAGGTCCCGCGCACGCTGACTCTCACTGGGGGGGTGGGTCCCGCGCGCGCTGACTCTCACTGGGGGGGGAATGGGTCCCACGCGTGCTGACTCTCACTGGGGGGGGTGGGTCCCGCACGTGCTGACTCTCACTGGGGGGGTGGGTCCCACGCGTGCTGACTCTCACGGGGGGGGGGGGGGGGGGGGGGGGTGGGTCCCGTGCGTGCTGACTCTCACTGGGGGACAGGTCCCGCGCGTGCTGACTCTCACTGGGGGACAGGTCCCGCGCGTGCTGACTCTCACTGGGGGGGGGGTGGGTCCCGCGCGTGCTGACTCTCACTGGGGGACAGGTCCCGCGCGTGCTGACTCTCACTGGGGGGGTGGGTCCCGCGCGTGCTGACTCTCACTGGGGGACAGGTCCCGCGCGCGCTGACTCTCACTGGGGGGGGTGGGTCCCGCGCGTGCTGACTCTCACTGGGGGGGTGGGTCCCACGCGTGCTGACTCTCACTGGGGGACAGGTCCCGTGCGTGCTGACTCTCACTGGGGGGGTGGGTCCCGCGCGTGCTGACTCTCACTGGGGGGGTGGGTCCCACGCGTGCTGACTCTCACTGGGGGGGTGGGTCCCGTGCGTGCTGACTCTCACTGGGGGCGGGGGTGGGTCCCGCGCGTGCTGACTCTCACTGGGGGACAGGTCCCGCGCGTGCTGACTCTCACGGGGGGGGGGGGGGTGGGTCCCGCGCGTGCTGACTCTCACTGGGGGGGGTGGGTCCCGCGCGTGCTGACTCTCACTGGGGGACAGGTCCCGCGCGTGCTGACTCTCACTGGGGGGACAGGTCCCACGCGTGCTGACTCTCACTGGGGGACAGGTCCCACGCGTGCTGACTCTCACTGGGGGACAGGTCCCACGCGTGCTGACTCTCACTGGGGGACAGGTCCCGCGCGTGCTGACTCTCACTGGGGGACAGGTCCCGCGCGTGCTGACTCTCACGGGGGGGGGGGGGTGGGTCCCGCGCGTGCTGACTCTCACTGGGGGGGGTGGGTCCCGCGCGTGCTGACTCTCACTGGGGGACAGGTCCCGCGCGTGCTGACTCTCACTGGGGGACAGGTCCCACGCGTGCTGACTCTCACTGGGGGACAGGTCCCAACACAGTGAGCACGTGA